>CM038673.1:718671545-719060347 GCA_021605145.1 Aegilops bicornis
CTTGCTTACCGGGCGCGGCAACTTCCTTGCCGTCCTTCTTGAAGTTCTTCTTACCCTTGCCCTTCTTGAACTTAGTGGTCTTATTGACCATCAACACTTGATGTTCTTTCTTGATTTCAACCTCGGTGACTTCACATAGAGAACACTTCAGGAATGGTCTTTACCATCCCCTGCATGTTGTAGTTCATCACAAAGCTCTTGTAGCTTGGTGGGAGCGACTGGAGGATTCTATCAATGACCGCCTCATCAGGGAGGTTAATATTCAGCTGGGTCATACGGTTGTGCAACAGGACATCTTCAAGATGTGCTCACCGATAGAACTGTTTTCCTCCATCTTACAACTATAGAACTTGTCGGAGATGTCATATCTCTCGACCCGGCGTGAGCTTGGAAAACAAGTTTCAGCTCTTGAACATCTCATATGCTCCGTGATGCTCAAAACGCTTTTGGAGCCCGGTTCTAAGTTGTAAAGCATGCCGACCTTGAACGAGGGAGTAATCATCGGTGAGTTTGCCAAGCATTCATAATGTCTTGGTTCTTCCGGTACGGAGCGTCACCTAGCGGTCCTTCTAGGACATATTGTTTCTGGCAGCTATGAGGATGATCCTCGGGTTAGGACCCAGTCCGTATAGTTGCTGCCATCATCTTTCAGCTTGGTTTTCTCTAGGAACGTGTTGAAGTTCAAGTTGACATGAGCGTTGGCCATTTGATCTACAAGACATATTATGCAAAAGTTTTAGACTAAGTTCATGATAATTAAGTTCATCTAATCAAATTATTTCAATGAACTCCCACTCACAGACATCCCTCTAGTCATCTAAGTGTTACACGATCCGAGTCGACTAGGCCGTGTCCGATCATCACGTGAGACGGACTAGTCATCGTCGGTGAACATTCTCATGTTGATCGTATCTTCCATACGACTCGTGTTCGACCTTTCGGTCTCCGTGTTCCGAGGCCATGTCTGTACATGCTAGGCTCATCAAGTTAACCCTAAGTGTTTCTGCGTGTGTAAATCTGTCTTACACCGTTGTATGTGAACGTAAGAATCCATCACACCCGATCATCACGTGGTGCTTAGAAACCATTTAACTTTAGCAACGGTGCACGCAGTTAGGGGAACACTTCTTGATATTGTTGTAAGGGATCATCTTATTTACTACCGTCGTTCTAAGTAAACAAGATGTATAAACATAATAAACATCACATGCAATTATATAGTAGTGACATGATATGGCCAATATCATAAAGCTCCATTGATCTCCATCTTCGAGGCTCCATGATCATATTGTCACCGGCATGACACCATGATCTCCATCATCATGATCTCCATCATTGTGCCTCCATGAAGTTGTCACGCCAACGACTACTTCTACTTCTATGGCTAACGCGTTTAGCAATAAAGTAAAGTAAGTTACATGGCGTTCTTCAATGACACGCAGGTCATACAAAATAAAGACAACTCCTATGGCTCCTGCCGGTTGTCATACTCATCGACATGCAAGTCGTGATTCCTGTTACAAGAACATGATCTCATACATCACAATGTGTCATTCATCATTCATCACAACTTGGCCATATCACATCACATGACAATTGCTGCAAAAACAAGTTAGGCGTCCTCTAATTGTTGTTGCATCTTTACGATGGCTGCAATTGGGTTCTAGCAAGAACGTTTTCTTACCTACGAATAACCACAACGTGATCTTGTCAACTTCTATTTACCCTTCATAAGGACCCTTTTCATCGAATCCGCTCCAACTAAAGTGGGAGAGACAGACACCCTTGACCACCTTATGCAACTAGTGCATGTTACTCGGTGGAACCGGTCTCATGTAAGCGTACGTGTAAGGTTGGTCCGGGCCGCTTCATCCCACAATACCGCGGAAGCAAGATAAGACTAGTAGCGGCAAGTAAATTGACAAGATCCACGCCCACAACTAAATTGTGTTCAACTCGTGCAATAAAGAACTACGCATAGACCTAGCTCATGATGCCACTGTTGGGGAACGTTGCAGAAAATTAAAATTTTCCTACGGTTTCACCAAGATCTATCTATGAGTTCATCTAAGCAATGAGTCAAGAGAGAGAGTTTGCATCTACATACCACTTGTAGATCGAGCACGGAAGCGTTCGAGGGAGTGGTGATGATGAAGACGTTCCCAACGTGATTCCGATCATCGATGACCAAGTGCTGAACGGACAGCACCTCCGCATTCAACACACGTGACGGACGATGGCGTCTCCTTCTGCCTTGATCCAGCAAGGAGGAAGGAGAGGTTGAGGAAGACAACTCCAATGGCAGCACGACGGCGTGATGCAGATGGAGTGTTGTTCTCGGCAGGGCTTCGCCAAGCTTATGCGGAGGAGGAGAGGTGTTGGGAGGGAGGGCTGCGCCTTCAATGGTGTTTGCAGCCCTCCCTCACCCCTCTATTTATAGAGGAAGGGAGGAGGGCGGCCCCTCTAGATGCATCTAGAGGGGGGCGGCGGCCAAGGGAGGGCTTGCCCCCAAGCAAAGGGGGCGCCTTTAGGGTTCCCTCAACCCTAGGCGCATGGGCCAAGGAGGGGTGCGCCCAGCCCACTAGGGGCTGGCTGCCTCCCATGCAGCCCAAGTGGCCCCCAAAAGGGGTGGCCTCCCGTGGTCCTCCGGAACCTTTCCGGTGGACCCTCAATAATATCGATATGACCCGAAACTTTTCCGGTGTCCGTTTGACGACTTCCCATATCTAAATCTTTACCTCCGGACCATTCCGGAACTCCTCGCGACGTCCGGGATCTCATCCGGGACTCCGAACAACATTCGGTAATCACATACAAGTCTTCCTATTAACCCTAGCGCCACCGAACCTTATGTGTAGACCCTACGGGTTCGGGAGACATGAAGACATGACCGAGACGCTCTCGGTCAATAACCAACAGCGGGATCTGGATACCCTTGTTGGTTCCCACACGCCTCGATGTTGTCATCGGATGAACCACGATGTCGAGGGTTCAAGCAACCCGTATGCTATTCCCTTTGTCGACGGTATGTTACTTGCCCGAGACTCGATCGTCGGTATCCCAATACCTCGCTTAGTCTCGTTACGCAAGTCAATTTACTCGCATCGTAATGCATGATCCGTGACCCGGACACTTGATCACTTTGAGCTCATTATGATGATGCATTACCGAGTGGGCCCAGTGATACCTCTCCGTCATACGGAGTGACAAATGCCTGTCTCGATCCGTGTCAACCCAACAGACACTTTCGGAGATACTTGTAATGCACCTTTATAGTCACCCAGTTACGTTGTGACGTTTGGTACACCCAAAGCATTCCTACGGTATCCGGGAGTTACACGATCTCACGGTCTAAGGAAGAGATACTTGACATTTGGAAAAGCTCTAGCAAAACGAACTACACGATCTTTGTGCTATGCTTAGGATTGGGTCTTGTCCATCACGTCATTCTCCTAATGACGTGATCCCGTTGTCAATGGCATCGATGTCCATAGTCGAAACCATGACTATCTGTCGACCAACGAGCTAGTCAACTAGAGGCTCACTAGGGACGTATTGTGGTCTATGTATTCACACGTGTATTACGATTTCCGGATAATACAGTTATAGTATGAATAAAAGACAATTATCATGAACAAGGAAACATAATAATAATGCTTTTATTATTGCCTCTAGGGCATATTTCGAACAGCCATAAACTAGCTACTCAAAGCAAACATTGCAAAACACTCATCATATCAAAGGTTCAAACATGCTTGCCTGGTTCGGAGTAGTCGGAGCCTAGCTCGGTGAAGTTCGCGGTTCCGTCACCTCCTCCGGTATCTACTGTATAAAAAAATTCGTTCTAACGTAAATACCGTGTGTCCACAAAAAGTGCTCCAAATAATTTTCACATAAATATGATAAAAAACTAGACAGAAAAATAAAGCTGACAGAAAAAGAATCAGTCAAAAATCATTTTCTGTTTAAAAGATATTAAAGTTTTAGCCCAGGGACTTATCTGTAATGAAACAGAAACTTTCCAGGGGGCTGAACAGAAAAAGCCAGAAAAACGTTTCAGACTGAAAGCGTATTTGCCCGAAGGCGCTTTCCAGAGAAAATGGTTCGAATAGAAATGAGAGGCTGATGAGGGGGTCCCACTCGTCAGGTTTGAAATTTGGAGGGAGAAAACAGAGCGCGCCAGCGCCCGAAGGCTGCGATGGTCGCAGGCGGCAATCCACGGCGAGTTAGGAAGAGTGGTTGGTACCCGCGGGTCCCTTGGGTTCTTCTGCACCTGTGGGTGGTGGAGTTGGTCGTCGGCGAGCACCACGTCGGCGGCGGCCTCAACTCCGGCGGACGGTGGTTCGGGCGTTGCTCGATCTTGTCGGGAGAGCTACGGAGGTGGAATTGAAGCTCGGGTTAGAGTACTGGGTGCACAAGAGGGCTACTGGCGAGGTTTGGGAGGCGGGGGTGGCCTCACCTGAGTGGATCGAGCTGGATCCTGAGGCGGAACAGGTCGGCCGGAGATGGAGGAGAAGGCCTCCTCGGGGTCCTCCTGGTGTCTTGGCAGGGCTCTGGTGAGGTGGAGGGAGTACTGCTGGTCGAAAGCAAGCTCGGGATGGCTATTTATAGCCGGCCCGAGGTGGTTCCCGCGAACGGGATAACTCCGGTGGTGATTACGGCATTGTAGTGGCCGGACGGTTGGTTTAGGTGGCTGGGCATCAACGTGGAGATCCACTGGTTTCAATCAGCAGCTAACCTTGGTTTGATTTGGCTTGTTCTGCGGTTTCAACGGAACGGCACCTCGCGGGCCCGTCGGCGGCAGAGAGCGCGCCCTATGCTTGCCAGGCCACGGCGACGGTGATGCCGCGTGCGCTGGCAAGTAGACGGCCACGCGGAGGCCTTAGGTGCTTTGGGCGGTGCTGGACGGCGCAGAAAGCTGGCGCTGGTTCTTGCTGGCCGCCACGGGTGGCTCTGCCACCGCAGAAGCTGCCGGCGTCGGCGAGGCACGCTGCCACCGACACCTGCGTCCGTCCAAGAGAGCGTGCGGTGCTCTGGATAAGAAGGAGAAGCAGTGCGCAAGGCGCCAGAGTGTGCACTGGTGAGATCGACGCCAATACTCTGAAGAAAACGACACCGACGGTCGCCTGAATCACTAAATTTTCTGAACGTGTAAAGTAATAGTGCAGGCAAGGTGATCGATGAACTGATTTTGGCATGTGGGCAATTTATCTGGAGTTGATCTTTGGTGAGGTGGCTTCTCACTGCACCTGGGGGCTGCCTGATTTTTGGTAGAATTTTTGGAGAAGAGAAAATATGAATTTCACAAAAAATGATGAACCTGGTCCAAACTTGCAGTTAGTGAAACTTGAAGAATTTGAATCGTGGAAGAGTGGATCTTGATGGATCTAGATTCTGGGTGCTAAGGACTAGCCAGAGGAGTTGGTTTGAGATCAAAACTCAAAGGCAAATGGATACTTCCTTTGTATACCACCTAGGTCCAAAAATAAAAACAGAAATAGTTTTGGGGTAAAATAAATGGAATAAAATTCAAAAATGAGTTGAACTTGCTGGGATTGACTACTTGACTTGACCCACAGTGGAGGGAGGTGTTTTGGAAGAAATTTTGACATGAGGCATGGTAAAACAATGGGTGGTTGCAAAACAAAAGAATAGCCCCAAAACCCATATGGTCTCTTTTTAATAGAAATTTAATTTCAAAAAAATTAATTGAGATGAGTTAAAATCAGAAGGAATGTTTTTAAAACCAAACACCAAGGTTGAGGAAGATAAAAAAATAAAAATACTTGTCATAGGAGAATTTTTTTTGAGGAGAGGCTTTTGGAGAGATTTTAAAAGGCCTCCTTCAAATCCAATAAAAGGTTTTGTTAAAAGCCAAATTAAATTTTTTGGAGTGTCACACTACGGAAGGTTAGAGAAAAATAAATAGATAATGTGTTTAGAGTGCACTCCACTAAATAGATATACTTTGGATCCATTGCAACGGACCGGCACATCTATATATACCCCCTATATAGTGTGTGAAAAACTTTGAAAGTTGGTCATTGGATGAAGCCAATCCGATGGTACAAAGATGGCAAATCCGAGCACTACTGGCCATTTGATATCATCCACCAGATTCTGCCACATGTACAATCTAGAAGACTCCATGGTTGAACTTAATTCATGACTAAATTTGCCACAACTAAGCTCAAGCAAAGTTATTAATAAGTTCTTCAAAATGAGAGCCACAAGTTGCCAAGCCTAAGGGAATGTTGCCACATTTTTTGTGTGTATGTCATGTGGGGCCAGTGTGGCTTGCCTAAGGTGTGGCTTGAAGAAAACACTCACCTATGTTAATCAAACTTGCCTAACCTTACATTCCACCAAATTTTGCCACAAGTTGGCAAGCTTAAGTGAATCTTGCCACATTTTTTGTGTGTATGTCATGTGGGGCCAGTGTGGCTTGCCTAAGGTGTGGCTTGAACAAAACACTCACCTAAGTTAATCAAACTTGCCTAACCTTACATTCCACCAAATTTTGCCACAAGTTGGCAAGCCTAAGTGAATCTTGCCACATTTTTGTGTGTATGTCATGTGGGGCCAGTGTGGCTTGCCTAAGGTGTGTCTTGAACAAAACACTCACCTAAGTTAATCAAAGTTGCCTAACCTTACATTCCACCAAATTTTGCCACAAGTTGGCAAGCCTAAGGGAATCTTGCCACATTTTTTGTGTGTATGTCATGTGGGGCCAGTGTGGCTTGCCTAAGGTGTGGCTTGAACAAAACACTCACCTAAGTTAATCAAACTTGCCTAACCTTACATTCCACCAAATTTTGCCACAAGTTGGCAAGCCTAAGTGAATCTTGCCACATTTTTTGTGTGTATGTCATGTGGGGCCAGTGTGGCTTGCCTAAGGTGTGGCTTGAACAAAACACTCACCTAAGTTAATCAAAGTTGCCTAACCTTACATTCCACCAAATTTTGCCACAAGTTGGCAAGCCTAAGGGAATCTTGCCACATTTTTGTGTGTATGTCATGTGGGGCCAGTGTGGCTTGCCTAAGGTGTGGCTTGAACCAAACACTCACCTAAGTTAATCAAACTTGCCTAACCTTACATTCCACCAAATTTTGCCACATGTTAGAATCCAGAAAACTACACATGTAGAAGCATAATGCACAAACAACCAGAATGTCATGCGTGGAATGCACGTGTACCTTCCTACAAGTACTAGTAGTAGTAAGAAACAAATTCCAGTTTTGGCACAAGCTCGTACTGCGGGAGCCCCACAAGGCCTGTCGCAGGAGTTACATTTTCCTCTCGGGGCCCACGGGACTGAACTTCAGTGGCTTAGTGCCCGGCCTATGAGTCAATGACATGTTGGCCTTAAATGCGGTTGGCCCACATGTCATTCTCATGGTAGTGGCGTGGTTCGCAACTCACTCGTTCGAGATGAACCGGCCGGTGGTGGCGTGGCCGTGGCGAGGGTACCACAATTGGGCGTCGAGGCGTTACGAGGCGTAGATGGCCACACCGGCGGGTACTACCTGTAGTACATAAGTACTCCAGCTGAGGACTGATTTCCCAGGACTAAATGTGTCACAGCCGCTGGATGAAAATTCGATGGCGCGGGAGTACAGATGGGAGCATAGTAGCGGAGCAAGCAAACCGCGTCCAATCGGGTGTGTCTGTGGTAGAAAGTTGATGGTCGCCGTAGTTCAGCTGGCCCGCATGTCGTGCACACAAAGGAATAGGAGTGGTGGGGCCGAGAGGGATGAGGGGCACGAACAATCCTACCATTCTGTCACTGACATGTAGGACCCATAAGCGTGGGTCCCACCTATCAGCGAAGGAAAGGCAGGGCAAGGCAGTGATAGCCACGTCAGAGGATCCATGTCCACGTCGGGGGACGTCGTGCCGTGGGTTGGAGCGGCATCGTGGGAATCGCGTGTGGGTGTGGCAGTGGTAGAAACAAGAAACGTGATGGTCGCCGTGGTTCAACTTCCATGGACAAGCTGTCGTGTCTGCTGACACATGTATATCAAAACTAGAGTGTTTATATTTCAAGCACGTGAACAAGTATTATTCTACTAGTTTGGATCCATTGCAACGCACGGGCCAGCACATTGGCAGTAGTAGTGTCCATCTCTATCTCTAGAGGCCTTCCCTCATTCATCCTTTTCTCTCACAAGATAAAATACTCATACAAATGCATCTTGATGTTCCGTGGAACGCACGAGGATGTTTCCTTGGGGATGTCTCCAGCGCGGCGTGGCCATAGTTGCAAGTTGACGCCCCTTGAGATGCCGACGTCGAGGGGCACTCGGATTTCCTCCGATGAGCAGGTAAGATGAGTTTGATCATGTAGTAAATGCATTCTAAAGACTACTTCTGTGTCCATTTCCTAATTCTCCCCCTGCCCACTATTTCACAGGCTAGGCTCGGTGCGAGTGGAGATTGGCTTGCATATGTACGGGAGGGTACCAACATCAATTTGCACCACATTTAAAACGGTGACACCATTCCCGTAGAACCTTTGTCCAACATTGGGATCAGCCATGCAACGGGCCACCGCATGAATTGGTACGATGGAACCACGGTGAGATTGAATAAAAGATAGCACGAACCTTGTACATGGCGGTCAAAGGCGGACCATCCTGTCTGTGGCCGATTTGTTGTCGTACGAGTAGGAAGAAGCTGTGCTCCTTTCTAACCGCATCTTCACGGTGAAAAACCAGGGGACTTATTTTGTATGTGACACATCCTACGATATACTCCCTCTCTCCCAATTTATTTGTTTTGAATCTTTTCGTTTTATAAGTTTCAAATTCAAATTTAGAGCTCCCCATCACATGTTGAGATTACAATGTCCATTAAATCGTTACGTGCATGTATAGTAAAGAAAAAAATCTCGAGGTTGGCACGAGTTCGTGCTGCGGGAGCACCACAAGCCCTGGCGCAGGAGTTACATTTCCCTCTCAGGGCCGTCGGGACTGAGCTTCAGCGCCTTACTACAACTCCCTTTGAGTCAATAACATGTGGACCCGATAGGTGACTGGTCCACATGTAATGCTCCCGAAGGTAGAGGGGCAGTCGGGCCAAGAGGGGTGAGCCGCAGGTCGGGGGACGTGTGGTTTCATGGATTCAAGCGGCGTCGTGGGAATCGCGGGTGGCTGTGGTAGAAACTTCATGCTCGCCGCATTTTAGGTGGCCCAAATGTCATGCACACAAAGGCAGAGGGGCGGTGCGACCAAGAGGGGTGAGGCGCACGTCGGGGGGCGTGGTGCCGTGGGTTGGAGAGGCGTCGTGGGAATCGCGAGATGAAACGTGATGGTCGCCGTAGTTGAACTTCCATGGACAAGCTGTCATGTCTACGGACACATGCACTATATACCGATCACTGGAAGGAGTAGCAGAGAAAGCTATATATGCGGATAAATAGTTCCTTATAGTCAAGCGGACCCACGCTACTACTCTGTTCCAAAGACATGCACACCATTGAAATAGTCCATCTATATCAATATACACCGAGAGGGAATAATTTTTTTTACAAGAGAGGAAATAGTTCATCCATCCATAATGCCCTCCTGCTGGTGCAACGTTTTCTTCTTCTTCTTCTTCTTGTTCTCATTCTCTATGGGAGACGGCTTCGCAACAAGCTCTATGGACCTTGAAGCTATCTCGAAACTCACACGGCCATCGAGGGCAACATATTTTATCCGCTCGTACGTCAAGGGATAATTCTCCCATCCAGACGACCTTAATGCCACCGTCTCGTCACCCTTCTGAAGATTTGTACCGAGCACAAAATTTGCTACGTCGAATAGGGATGGTGTCTGTTTATCACAATCTTCTACAGGAATTTTGATTCCGGTTTGTAGGTCAGCGATGCTTTTCAAATCAAGGTTGTACGGCTCCAGCTTCTGTTTGACCCCTACGATGGCTGCCCCACAGAAGTATACGTCCTCCCGAGACAAGAAATCGTGAAGCTCACCTGGTATGGAGGGCGAGAGTATGATGTGGTACAACAAAACATCATCTTCGAGGCACAGCTGAAGGACGGCGGCGCGCTGGATCTTCCCAGGGGCACACTCCTTGTACTCTGCGTCGAGAACGATGACCCTCGTCTCTACCTTTTTGAGAGAGTTGGATACATTGTTGATCCATCGCCGAACAGCCCTTGGGTGGACAGTGAAGGTGGCAACTATGCGCATCGAGCCTTCGACGAGGACATGTTAGATGCTAAAAACCTGCATCTCGATCTCTTTCGCCATTTGGAACCACTGGAACGGAGGGCTATGGTTTCGAGAATTAGGATTAGATGGCTAGTCTAACTGAAGTAGTAGATGATTATTTAAAGAGGTTAAAACAATGTGAACACAGTGGGGTTTGGATGCAAATGAAGACGAAGGGGAGGTGAAGAAGCTGAGGCGAATCGGTTCCCAATGGAGAAGTAAATGGGAGAAGTGGCGTGCAGGCAGTTGATTAGACGGCTAGGTAGACTAAACGAAAATGCTATGCGGGTAGACTGAGGAGTCGTAACTGTTCGTGTACGTGCCCATCCTTCCTGATAGGTGGGACCTATGCAAACAGATAAAAAATGTGTCGTAGCTTTTTTTTTGAGCCCGTGAGTGGGAGACACAACATTATCTGGTTAAGGAATATTCCCTCCGTTTAGGTGAGTATAAGTCACCTTATGAAAATCAGGTTTTCCCAAAACCTTTAGGCGTGGAGCATTAACTTCCTGCTCGATCCCCTCCCAGCCTCGTTAGCCAGCGTTCTCTTCCTCTACTGCCGCGTTCTACCTTTCCATTTTTCCTCTTCTCAAGTGTGGAACAATCTGCATGCCGTCCTTGATGCACCAGAACAACCACTGCATGCATCGCGGCAGGGTGTTGATTGGGCATGCACGATTTGGTTCTGCTCGCAATATGGATGATACCTGAACGATGAAGTGAACAGGCATGCTAGCACGGGAGACCTATTTCCGCCATACAATACTGGAGTACTCATGTTCCTACTACTAGTAGTAGTATTAGTACAACTGTGGTACACTTGATGGTCAAAATACTATTCATCCGGTCCTCACAGTGAAGTGACAACACCCTGCGTCTGACACTAGTCCAGGCGAGGCAGCGTGTTCGGGTTACCAAATTCAGCCGCACCCCGTGCACTGTGCAGTCTGTCACCGCCGCTGTACAGCACATTGACGCCTCGCCTCGTCTCCCTCTCCGCTCCCATAGCACCACTCCATCTCCATCTCCTTCTCCGTCTCCGTCTCCGTCTCCATCTCACTGTGCCCTCGTGTACTGTCGCCTCACTCGCCTCCCCCGGTACCACTATTCCCTCGCAAGCCGCTCCAGCACCGACATCCTTCTCCCCCGTAAATCAAGCCCCCTTCCAAACTCCACCATGGCCGAACGCGAACTGCGCCGCATCCATATGAGCCGCGATTGGAGCAATCTCCCTAGTGACATCCTTGACCTCTATTGTTCGTGTATGGATATGTTGACCGCCCTGTGGCTGGCTGCATGCTCGAGGGACATGCACACGGCCATCGTCGAAGCGAGGCCTAAGCTTTTCAAGACACCCTACTTGCTGCTATCTGGTCTTGCGAGATTGGCTCACCATGATACGGAGGCGTGCATGACGCCCCTCGACTTCAATCCGATCTCCATTAGCCGAAACTTCTTTGCAGGTATGTATTGTGTCGGCGTACATCATTTCCCTCGACATCGATCTGATTACCATCGCCCGAAACTTCTTGGCTGGTATGTACTGGGTCGGCATGAACTCCCACTGGATGGCTGCCTTCAGAGAATACGGTAATAAGTTGGTGCTCGTGAACTTCCAGACCTCCCATGAGATTATCCTTCCTCCGTTGGATTATATAGAGTATTACCATCGCGGTCCAAGTCATCTAGATTACAACGTCAGTTGGACGGACCTTGTTTTGCAGAAGATTGTAATCTGCCAAGTACCTACACGACATGCGAATTATGCAGACTTCAAGCTAATTGCCTTGTTCGACCGCAGACTCGCCTATCTTAACGCCGGTTCCTTTTTTAGCTGGAGACAACTCGGCTCGCAGTGGATCATCGTCAAAGCTGATACACACTTCTGTGATGCTATTGAACACAATGGCATCATCTACGCGATCGACAAAGCATATGGCACCACGTATTGCTGGGACTGCGCGTGTAAGTTGTTTCCATCTCATGTTAATGATGACGCCATGACACTGTTTGAACTTTTTTTGATGATTGGCATATCCCTGTTTGAGCAGAATTTGAGTAGAACTATGGCAATATATTAGAGACGCATAAATCAGCTATATTTGGAATGAGTTAATTCATGCGATTGTGACCATGTCATTACAGCCAATTTGTACACTGAATAATCAAACGGTTAGGAATAAATGGATATTATCCATATTTTACAGTAATCTATATACTACTACTAAATATGAGTGTGTATCAATGGCCATGTTAGTTTCCTCATTTTCATGATGTAGAAACATGCACCACATTGTTGGTTTCATCTAACCATACATTAGGGAAGTAAATGTGCATATGGAGAACTCTATATTTGGAACAAATGAAATCCTGCAATGCTTACCATGTGTACATACCTATATTCGCCCTTCAGCAATCAATGACTAGAATAATATTCTCACAAAATTTTTGCCCACAGAACACGAGTATATAACAATGCATGGTGCATTAGTTACCTTGAAGAATTTGTTTGTGAGGACAGAACATGATTACATAACATGCATGACATGGTAGTTTCCCGTGAAGAATCGATTGCGAGATAACATGAGTATAACCATGCATGGAACTTCTATATTTTTGAACCCAGTATACATTTCCCTGTATTTTCCTCCCAGTTCCAACAGGGACATATCAATGATGTTTCTTGCATTATCCTACGCATACTCTGAACAATGTTTATCTTACATTAACAATGCCTGTCCTTTTTGATATGATGCAGTGTCCCTACAGTTACCGCCCTTTGTAATTACACTACATTTGCCAAAAATAGGGAAGCACAACTGTTTCCTCGCTCGATCAGACGACGGCAAAAGACTGATGATCATTTGGACACATGAGCCGGAAAAGTTATATTACAAAAACCCCACTGTATACAAGCACCGTGTAATACGTGAGTATCCGGACAGTGGCTGTTACGTCTATGAGCAGGATACCAGCTTGTTGGAGCCTTTAGGATTTTTTAGTTGGAGGCGGGTAAACAGCCGTGGTTCACACTCTCTGTTTCTCGGACTCAATTATCCGATTAACCAGGAGATCACCGTTGGCAAGGACCTTGATGGCAGAGAGGCTCAATTTGCTATGGAAAACTGTGTCTACACGGCGAGCCCTAGGAGTTCGGGAGCATACTCCCCTGATTGTCAACGATACAACCTGCAGCCAAAAGAAGGTGAGAATGACAAAGGCATCCAGATTAACTTTGATCCTTGGATGTCTCAATTACGAAAGACAGTGATGTGGTTCAAGCCTTCAGGTTGATAGGTAATTGGGTGATCCCATCTCTTCGCGTGTACCATCCTCAAGGTATGAATTCGGCTTGGCATTCTGCTCGTTCTCTTGGCCGTTGCGCCCATCCACCATGCATGCAGTACAACCTCAACCCCACAAGATCCGGGTAATTTAGCAGTATGCGAGATTTGTACGGACTAGAACAACGAATGGAAAGCTTCATCGTGGCATAGTTTCTCTTGAGCTAATCGCATCATGTTTGTTTAAGTAAGATGTTGAGGGCATTTCTTACTTCCTTTGGTACCGCAAAAAAAGTGACTTACTTGACGTTTGAGATGAGATATACTAAAGGAAGATGAGATACTGGTTCCATAGTTCACTTGATTTAGTTTATTAAAGTGATCATCACTTTAGGTTTGCATAGTGCATGAAATATAGTTCAAAGGAAGATGAGATACTACTTGTTGGATGTTGATGATTGGTTTCCCTCACATGTCAAACGAGCAAAGTCTTTTCCATGCACTTGTCTTTGCCTATGAGCTATTTTACACCTGCAACATTGATAAACGGAAAGATGTTGATGACTGCTTTCCCTCACATGTCATATGCAGGAAGACATGGCGTATGCAAGTGATGAGAGTATGTTCGAGTATCTAAATGTTGTCAGCAAGATGTTTGATACTGAGGCTGAAGGCTATGAATTCTACAACAAATATGCTCTTGAAAAGGTTTTAGTGTGAGGAAAAGCTACGTTGAGTGGGATGGATCCAACAAATACATAATTTTAAGGAAAATTGTGTGTAGTCGTCAAGGTTTCGCGAAGAGAAGCACATGAAAAGAAAGATGGAAGATAGAAAGAGGAGGCCACGAAGTTTAACTCGTGTTGGGTGTAATGCTAAATTGGTCATTACGAGACAGGAGGAAACCGTTCGGTGGTTTGTCAAGGATTTCATCGATGAGCACAACCATCCTCTAGCCCCACATGATCTTTCTTGTCTGCTGCGTTCGCACAGACGAATTAGCGATGAGCAGAAAGCGGACATTGCGGACATGGAAAAATGTGGGATCCGCAAATACCGTATTATGGATATTTTGTGCTTTCAATACGGTGGATTTGATAAGGTTGGATGCAGAAAGAGGGACATTTATAATTTCTGCCATGCTAATAAGCGGGAGACAATCAGTGTCGGTGATGCTAATACGGTGATCATGCACATGATGGTGAGGCGAGAGCGAGATGTGGGTTTTTTCTTCAAGTACTTGGTAGACGAGCATGGCCATCTGAAGGGACTGTTCTGGGCTAATCGCGACTTGACTACGAGGCTTTCGGAGACGTCATTGTTTTCGATAGCACATACAGAACCAACAAATACAATCTGCCATTTGTGCCGTTTGTCGGGTTGAATCACCACCGCAGCACTGTTATTTTTGGCTGTGGTATAATTTCTCATGAAACAAGCCATGCATACGAGTGGATGTTGCGGACCTTTTCTAATTGCATGGCACAGAAGCATCCGATATCTGTGATCACGGATGGGGACCTTGCAATGCAGAGAGCAATCAGGGTGGTCTGGCCAGACTCAAGCCATAGACTATGTATACGGCACATTCAGTAGAACATTGTACGCCATCTGCAGGATGTCGAGAGGAGGAATTCAGATCTTTCATTTACGATACTTCTTCCATTGAAGAGCATGAGATAAAATGGATACAGTTATTACAACGGAATAAAGTAACCAGTGAGGAGTCTTGGCTGCATCAGATGTATCAGATGAGAAAGTTGTGGTGTGCTCCATATCTTGAGGCGTTGTTTCCTAGGATTGAGCAGCAATCAGAGGAGTGAGAGCTTGAACTCTGTGCTACGTACGCATCTTGAGGGTAAGATGTCGTTGTTTGAAATGCTAGAGCACTATGAGCGTTGCCTTGCGTCGTGACGGATTAACGAAGCTCTCCATGACGTTGAAGCCTTACAGTCAGTTCCATTTACAGAGGCAAATGCTTCGCCGCTTGAGAAACACGCCGCAACAGTTTTCACTCCTAGTGTCTTTAAGATGGTCTTATGGAGCATAGATGCTGTCAGCAAATGTCAGATCAGAGAGATACTAGATGGATCAGAAGATTCCACTTATGTTGTGTCCAAGCAGGAAAGAATGGATAAAAAGTTTGGAGTGTGCATTGAAGAGCAAGGAGGTCTTTTGCACAGGGTGAGTTGTTCTTGCCGTAAGATGGAATGCGCAGGCACACCATGTTCCCACATTTTTTACATATTGGGGATTTTAAAACAAACAATTCTGCCCAGTTGTTGTGTTCCCACTAGGTGGACTATGAATGCAAAGTGTGCATACGCACATACCATAAAAAACCAGATGTATGACTATTCGGTAAGCCTGCAGAGGTACATGAGTTGCGGAATTGTAGTCACGCCGCAAGTTTCAAGGCATGCCACTCTGATGAGGACTATCACCGTCTAAAGATGCTTTTGCAAGCACAACATCATGGCAAGCAATCAAGTTTTGAACAAGCTCACAGCAAGGAGTCAACTAATGCTCAGCATAACGGCATTAGGTTTGGCCCGTTGATGCCGCACTCGCAGAAAGTTGATAAGGTTCTGGATCCCATGCATGTGCTAGGACGAGGTGCACCGAAGAAAAGGCTGCAGGAAAAGACAAAGAAGTCAAGATCACAGAATATCTGTGGCTATTGCAAGAATCCATGTCACAATCGACGTGAATGCGCTAAATTGCTGGAGGTACGAAATGTGTTCATATTTATTTTTTGCATGTGGTTTACTCATAATTGATGTCCATGTGATTTATTCTATTCTTCTGTGTAGGATCTCGAGGCTGAACTGTGATGTCTACATACAACATGAACCGACGATGAGCCAGAGAAAGTCGTGTGCCATTGAGCTTTGTGTGACGTGGTCTTTACATTCTATTTCATCGTGATGGTAATTTAGTGAAGTGCGGTTGTACTGCCATGTTCTTGTATTAGTTCGACATCTTCGTTTCTATTTTCTGTGTGTATCATTTGATGTCCAACTTTAAGAATGATGATGTATTTCGAACAGGAATAAGGGCTAGCATGGAGCACTTGTTATTGTCGAGTAGAATAATTTTTTTGATGTATTTCTGCACGCATGCACGACCGCCAGACGGATCTCCCGCGTGATCCCATGGTCTGCATGGCTAGATCGGTGCATGTCCATCGTTTAGGCGAGATCACCGACGCCATGCATGCATGGCAGGCCGTTTTCCTACGTCGACCCAAACACAGGCCCATCCGAGGTTGCAGCTCCGGACGGCCCACATCGCGTACGATCTCGCGCGTTGTTCTCGTCTAACTAAAAATAGTCCCACCTCGCCCTTCGACCGGCTCCTTTACCTGCTTAAATACCTTCATCGAGGTCATTTTAGCAAGCGTTGGTCCTCATTGTAGGGTGAATATGATTCTTCACCCTTACTATGGTTGTCATGCATATTCATAATCATCATGCATATTCTTCATCTAGAGAGCATTAATGACTGACGTATTTTTTCAATAAGCGGGGCCCACTGGGATGTGCTTGGAAATCTTTGAGAAACCTCGATGCACGTTCATCTTCGTTGCATGCAAATTGGGCGGCAGCCGCTGTGCCAGCAGCTGTCAAGGCCGTGATGAATCACTATTCACATGCAGGTCCCCGACTGTTGCATGCAGGTGCCTGGTTTTTGCATGAAGGTCCTTGGGTCGCATCATTGCTTGAGTACGTATCTCTAGAGTGTTTCGAACTGACATTGCCCAGGGCATAAAAAATTAAAAAAAATACAAAAACATGGAAACCTAGTTTTGTTTGTGGAAGAGATCATGTGTGCCAAAATTGAGGTGATTTGGAGGTGGTCGAAAAAATGCCCGCATTCCGGAGGGACCATTTGGTCTAACTTAAGCCAATTTTTGAAAAAAGGTGAATTTTTCCACCACCTCCAAATCACCCAAATTTTCTTGTACATGGTGACCCACATGTGCCAAACATGTCTATGAAAGAAAATTTTGAAAAAATTTATTTTACAACGCCCCCTTGAGGCATAGACCGATGTTTTCAGCAGTCAGTCTAGAGGGTATTATAAATTGAAAAAAATACAAAAACTTGGGTTTGCATGCGTGGGTGGCGGGCGTGCATGCATGCGAGTGAGGCGATTAGAACCTTCGTTTCACACTTTTCGATTCAACGTAGCACTGGAGAGGAGGCACAGCGAAGATGGTGGTGAAGGCCCGGTCTCGTCAGGTTGTCTTGGCCTAGCGTGTTAGCGCAAGTTTTTTATCTTTTAAATATTTCTTTTAAATTATGTCGTTGGTTCTACCGTGAACTTTATCTATCCGAACTATGTTACAATTCCTACCCGAAAACAAGCTTAGGAAGATATATGTGCGCCAGTCGACGGACATGCTCCCATGCGACACGCTCTCGTGCGACGCACGCCTCTCGCGTGATACGCGATTTCGATGCGACTACGTGCCAAATCTCGGCACGGCGTTGCTGATCTTCCGACCAGGTTCGATCCGCCGGCGAGGGCGCCGCCTGGAGCTCGCCGACGTCGATGGGGTGGTGGTGGACGCGCGAAGCTGGCCCGAGGACGTTCCCAGAGCTAGGGTTTGATGACGACGCGACGCTCCCAGAGCTAGGGTTTGATGACAACGCGCGAGCAGCAGATGTGGGCTCTCGCCGCCAGCGACAAAGTGCTGATGGGGAGGCTTCAGGAGCTCGACCGCTGGTTCCTGACAGCGAAGGCCCTCAACGACGCGTCAGAAATGTTGAGAGACAAGCTCAGGGGAGAAGAAATCCTCCGCTGCTTCCCCAACTACGAGAGCCAGCCGGCGATGGGGGTGCTCCTCTGGGCGATGCTGGAGGCGGAGTCTCTAGATCCAGAGCAGAGGGAGAAGTGGAAGGTGTTCCGCTCCCTCCGCTACTGCCTGATCCTCTACTTATTGCAATATCTAATGCATCATCAGTACAAAGCTTGATTTGGCAATAGGTGGAATCGGCAATCATTTGCATGCTTTAATTTTGTCAAAAATTAATGCATAGTTCAGTTCTAACTGGTCATAGATATGGCAGGAACATGCTGAGTTATACACTAAACATAATCATGCCAAGCTATAACTACCATAGTTATAGTACAATGCAAGGTGCTTAGTGGAGTTGCTTATAGAAATAAACCATGCCTTTCCTAAGCACAAGTGCTTATTTGTACATGGTAGACGCATAACTAGGCCTCTCTCCTGTAGAAATAGGCACCGGTGCTTCAGAAAAAACCCTGTTTCTTTTTCTAAGCACCACCCTAAGCATCTAGCGTTGTACAAAGCTTAACATGCATCACCAAAATAGTATTAACAACTTGGAACACTAAACCAGAGTAGCAGCAAACTCTTAACATAAACGGCATATCAACCACCGCACAACATAGGTTCACACACACCATAGGACATCAGTTTTAGAGTCGAACAACAAAGAAACATAGATAATATAAGAGGACACGGCGGTCCTGGGGCAGCAGCAGCACTCTAGCAGCACATCACTTCTCTCCCTTATTCAATGCATGTTGTAGGGCTCATTGACTTTGACAATCTCGAGGAAGCGTGCGTAGGCCGCATGTTTTGCCAGACTACTGGCATTATGCTTCTTACCATGTCCATTGCTAGTGCTGAAGGCATGCTAGATCATGCCATCTATGCCACCACCGATCGCCTTTGAACAGAAAGGGCACCCAATCTTGCCAAAGAAACGATACTCGATCTTGCCAGCAATCAGATGCCTTAGGGTGTACCGGCTCTTCTTGTACTTTGTCCATCTTTGTAGACCACGTCGTCGTCATCCTCCTGTGAATTAGTGAATTAGTACACATAGAAGAACTCAGCTAATCTATTATGGTACATTGCCTTTAATTACAATGTTTTGAAAGTACACATGTGTAACATGGCAACTATCTATTTGCTAGAAATAAGGCGTATGTGCACATACATAATTGAGCCAACGAAATTGGCATGCATAAATATGGACGGTGGAATAGTTGTATTTAAAGATTAGAGCACAAGTAGTACATAATTAAAACATGAAAGACTTCATGAAGTGGCTTGGTTTAATGATATTTGATACTTGTTACAGGTGTAATTCTGATTGGAATCAGAAAAATGGCTTCATTATACTCCTCCATGTTTCACACAAGGGGGTTTGTTCTATCTCTTGGAATGAAGAAATCATTATTCCTTCCGACGTGACAATACGCTTCTCCAACATTGTTAGAACCTGATAAGTTTCAGAAGGAAATTGGTAAAGGAGCTATGGGGTGTCTCACTGCTCATATCGATGAGAGATGTGGCTGTGATCATCTAGATAATATACTGTGGAAAATTGGCTAGATTGTTTTGATTTTTTGGTATCCAGTGGATATGTAGTGTCATCCCATAATTATTAAGGGAGCAATCACTTCCTTTGCAAAATGGAAATCTGTATAGAATTTGCAAATGGATAATCTATGAACATGTGTGCAAACTGATCATCTATGAACATGTGTGAAAATTAATTCATCTACATAAACTAAAATGGATCAGGAACTGCAGCATTTTTGTCACTGTCCTGGGGAAGCCAATGGTGTCGCACATGAGATCGCTAGAAATAGCTATGAGAATCCTGCCATATATCCATTGTTTAACCCACTTTTTTCATTAATGTATCCCTGCCATGAACATTTTCTTGTATTTGGGTTCATTACCCCACTTCTTTCATTAATGCTCATCTAGTTAACAAGACAAACCCCAATGCCATGAAAAAAAAACAGAGTATCTGCTGGGATCAGAATGTGAATCAGATTTAAAAATCCACATCCAACATGAAGATCTATGCTAGATCCCTACAATCCTACATACGTACATCTAGCACGCCCAAATGAATTTGATGCTCATCTAGTTAACAAGAAATACCTCAATGCCATGGAAAAACCCCAGAGTATCTGCTGGAATCAGATTTAAAAATCCAGATTCAACACGAAGATCTATGCTAGATCCCTACAATCCTACATACGTACAACTAGCACGCCCAAGTGAAATTGATGCTCTAGTTAACAAGAAAAAACCCAATGTCATGAAAAAAAACAGAGCAAAAACAGAGTACTACCTCAAATAGCTCGTCGATGGCATCCTCGTCGAAGTCGCTGCCCTTCCTGCAATCTACGTCGAACTCTTTTATGGCATTCTCCTCGTAGAGCTCATCGATTTCGTCATGCACCTGGCACTTAAGACTTCTCATCTCCTCCTCCTCCAGATCTTCCCCGACATTGTGCTGCTTGACAGGTGCCTCTGACTGCGATGGCAGCGGGAGTAGGCACGACGGTCGCTGCACCGCCAGCTTTCGCCGCTACGGCGGAATCAGCCGCTCCACCAACGGCTGCAGCCACGGCAACAGACTGCTCTCCTCCCATGGTTGCCTCCGGCTCGTCCGCCGCATCTTCACGCCCGTGTTTCATCGTCGGTCGAAGACAGGAGGAGGGAGGCGTAGGAAGGGAGGAGGGTGGTGAGCAAGGAGGAGAGGGTGGTGAGGTGGTGAGGAAGGAAGAGAGGGTGGTTAGGTTCGGGAGAGGACGAGGGTTTTCTACCCGATTTGGGGAAGAAATGCACTGCTCCTGCCTCTTGGAGTTACCGAGGCGCCGCGGGTGCCGATTTGACTTGACACACCCACCCGGACGTCCACATTCCATGTGGGGACGTGGCGGTCGTGCACCTCCTGCGGTTTGCCATCAATTCCTATCGGTCTCACAAGTGGGTCCCCTTGTCATCCTCACAACCCCTTAAAATAAAGCGGTTTTTTCTGTATGGATTTTTCTAAGGTTTTTGCAATGATAAAATGCTTAAAACCCTTATGACATGTTGTGATGTTTTCGGTAATTAATGGTCTACTCGCTGGGATTATTCCACTGTGTGATGTTTTGTACGTGCCAGGTTGTAGTATGAAATGCTAACTGTTCTATATGGTAGTGGCTGGTCTCTAATTGTACCGACATGTTGAACTAGTATCAATGGTAGAGGCGTTTCGTTGTGCGCCACATCCAACAGTTCACATAATTAATTATCCAAAGATTAATAACGTATGAAAACCTTGGTCATACAAAGCAACATTTCGTTCCTAAAAATTAAGGTACTTCCACATTCAAACTAACTAATACTACAAATTCGAAGGAACTACTTAATACATTAACATCATATAGGGAAGTAGCCCGGGTCCAACAGCTTGAGAAATGACGAAAAAAAACTGAAAGAAGAAGGATCAGCCAGTAGCAGGACCATCAGCCTCCCAGCCTCACAACTTCAGCCAGCCTGGTGAACTCCAGGTTTTTTCCTGCAAAACACACATGGTATGTTGGAGGCAAGAAAATAAATATGCCAGGGGTCTTTTCATGGCATCTAATCGCACGGAATGCTAGTACAAATGATGGAGAACAAAACATCCAACATGAGCAAATTCATAGGAGTTCTAGATCAATGGATACCATCAAGAAAAAATGCTCAGTTTTAATTTAGACACAAGACTTGGTGAAAACATGCATATTCATATCAGCAACATTGATATGGCATCTTTGCAAGCTTGGGTCAGTGACTTGTCTTGTGTTTCATGGCATGACAATAATTTTAACAATAAATAGACATGAAATTGACCCAAACTCATGTACAAAGTTAGGCCATATGATGCATGGATTAATTCACACATAAATGACAAAATGCCAACTTTGTATAGAATTTGCAGTGCTGAAATATTTCAGTGTGTATCGGTGTGTACTGAAACTGTAGTAGTGAAATAATTCAGTGTGCATCGGTGTGTACTGAAATTGTAGTAACGAAATATTTCAGTGCCTACCAGTGTGCGCCGAAATATTTCAGCGTCTACCACTACAACATTACAAATTTTGCCTAGGGCAGTACAGAAATATTTCAATGCCTACCGGTGTGTACCGAAATATTTCAGTGTCCACCACTACAACATTACAAATTTTTCCTATGGCAGTTGCGAAATATTTCAGTGCATACCGGTGTGTACCGAAATATTTCAGTGTCTACCATAGAACATTACTAATTTTTCCTAGGGTTCATATGATGCCTAGGGTTCACATACATCATAATCCATCCTCCAAATCCATGTACTCAAATATTCATGCAATTCATTGAGATTAAAATGCCATCTAGCATTCCCTCTCTGGGCTATTACGACCAGTACCACCACGATGTAAGCACGAGCAGTAGGAAGATGAGGAGTGGGGAAGCTTACTCTAAACATAGCTACCACCGGCGTTCAGACGAGGAGAGCGGCGAGGGAAGCATGGAGAACGGCGGGGAAGCGAGGTCGCGACCACTGTCCTCCTCATCTTGCGCTTCGGAGTCTCCGGTGACTCGGTTGGAGGCTGCTGTCTGCAACGGCACCTCGTGCACGGTGGGTTCCTGATCCAGTGGATGCTCTACCCTGGATCTGAACGCCCACCACCTCCGCCTGGTCCAGCCGCTGCACGAATTGGCCTGCTCCATCGCCCAGAGGAGGATCTCGATCTTGTGCATCGGTTGTGCGGGTGGGGGGGATGCTTTGCCCTCTCCCTCTTTGTCATATCCTTCAGAGTGGCCATTGCCGTCCAGTTCATCTGCCTTATGTTGTGAAACCAAGAACTGATCTCCAATAACCTGGCCATCTTGAGCTGGTCGCCGCCGGTGATCTCCACGAAGTCGGCGTTCTCGCCGCCGGTGATCTGCTCGATCTGCTGCTCCATCGAGGATCTTGCGTGGATGGAAGAGGGGGTTGGATGTGGAAGATGAGAAGAGCAAAGTTGCGGCCGCGAGAAGGAGGAGAAGGCTAGGAGATGGCCGCGGTTGTAATGGCGATGGAAGAGGGGAAGGACCACGGCGGCGGCTTTGCATTGGACGAGAGGGGCAGCGGTTTTGCATTGGACGAGAGGGGCGGAGGTTTTGCATTGGACGAGAGGGCCCCACCTTAAAAGACGTCCCCACCTTGTCATTAATACTTTTGAGTACTTTCGAATACTTTCATCGGCGTACTTTCGAGTACTACGTATGTATGCGCCGTTAGATCGAGACAAACGAACTGCTCCAAAAAATGCCAACTACTGTAAAAGTTGTATAAAGATAAATATCCTCAAAAAAGGTTAAAGATAAATCATAAGAAAAACTTAGTTTTAACACCGTAGCATATGTACTTCTGTATGATCATTCTTCTACACAGTTTCAGGAAGTTGCGTAAATGATCTAAACTTAATAACAAAATTTATATACCTTCGTATCCAAGTTGACGTAGCTCCCCCACCAGCTTCTGCGCCATCATTTTTGCAAGATCCAGTTTGTGTTGCTGCCCCGCCCACTGCGCATGATGCAGATCCGTCGGCGATAGAGCAAGATCTTGGTCCTCCGGTTTTACTCACAATTCTAACCGGAGCAATGTCTTGAGGGACTAGAACAACTTCATCAACCGAGCACGCTCGCGCGCGATGATCCAGACGCGCATGTTCTTTGGGTGGCGACCACAATACCACATCAAGATCACGATCACACGAGGTGAATCCGTGCGGGATCAAGCTTGAAGGAGATCTATGAAAGACAGTTCATTTTTTGCCACATCTGTTATGATTTTGTCTATGAACAAAACAACCGAAGATCTCAAAATAAGTACCTCAGGTTTCCTTCCATGTCGATGGACTCCATTAGCATCTGAAGTTTGTGGCCGTGGGGGAGGATGGCGGAGACGAGGCGAGCTGCGCCGTGCTCGAGGCGTTGCAGCTTGGGGCCGTGGGGGAGGAGGCGGAGGACAGGAGGAGACCCCATGGTTGTGCTCTGATGGATCCCGCATGGAGAGCTCGAGCATGAGCGCGGGGAGGAACCGGCGGTGGCGGCGGGGAGGACGAGCGGCGAAGGAGCTGCGCTGGAGATGGTCGGGATTAGGTGCGGCGAGGGCGGCAGAGAAGAGGTGCGCGGTGACGGAGCTGCGCTGGAGAGCTCGAGCGCGGGGGAAAATGGAGATTGCAGGGTGGTGGCGGAGAGGAGGCGTGGTGAAGGAGCTGCATGACGCCGGAGATTTCGAGGTCTGACGCTACGGTGGTGGTGGCAACATTCGGGCAAAGGCGGCGTGCCAGAAACCACCACCACGGCCAACCTGGCGGAGGCCCTGGCGCGGCCTGGCTACCTGGGTCGCAGATGCAGTCCAACGCCGCCCGGCGCCCGCCCGCCTGATTCCATTATCATCTTCTCCCTCGGAGGTCAGGCCGCTGCTCAGCTGTTCTTCCCTGCATGTCAGAGGTAGTGCCTTTCTCTGAATCTTTGAATTTGTTTTCCTCAATCTCAAATGGCTGCACCTCCAATTAGTCTACGATGTATGAGCTACATGGGATGAATGCCCTAGTGTAACAAATTCATATTCTACTGGCCTACTAATTGGTACAAATGTGATATATGTTATTGCCATTTGCCCATTGCTGCAACATTTTCAGTAGGCTGTCAGTTTGTGGTTTTGTTATAGAGCACATTGCAAGTGTACAGATAAAAATGTGCCCCCCTAAAAATGATGGCAAATTTGTTTGCGATGCTGGCAATTTGATACGCACCAGGACTGCAATTTTACCATGTTTTTTTGATTTCGAGACAACAATATTGCCATGGCAAATTCATCAGTTTGACATCTTTGCAAAGAAGATCTTTATGGTTCAATCTTGTTAGCGGTCGAGATGTCATGGCAATTTTAAACCCATAGTTCAGCTCTGGAAATGCATGTAATTTTGATTTGTTTTGTTTGCCCATCCTGAATGTGATTTTTTGTGATGACTAAACTGATGGAAACTGGAAGCCAATTGTTTTTGCCATGCGGAACTCAAATTTATGTTGCCATGGCAACTCAAAAAAATAATTTGTCAGCCAAATTAAATTATTTATAGACATTGGCAAAAATTATGATATGTTGCCATGGGAACGCAAAATACGTTTGCTATGCCGAGTCAACTTCTGTTGCCATGACAAATTAAATCATGATTTCGTTTCCATGGTAATAAAACAATACAAAACTAAGTAATTGACCGTGGCAAATTTAGTTTATTGACCATGGCAAATTTTAAGTCCTTCTTTGACCATGGCAAATTTTATTCATTGACCCCGGCAAATTTAAGTCCTTTTTCAACCATGGCAAATTCAGTTTATTGACCATGAAAAATTTAGTTTATTGACCATCGCAAATTTGAAGTCCTTCTTTGACCATGGCAAATTTTATTAATTAACCCTGGCAAATTTAAGTCCTTTTTCAACCATGGCAAATTTAGTTTATTGACCATGAGAAATTTAGTTCATTGACCATCGCAAATTTTATTAATTTACCCTGGAAAATTTTATCAGAAAAGTTGCCATGCCAAATTGTACAGAGAAAAAATAATTCTAAGTTTTTATCAAAAAGTTGCCATGGCAACTTTGTAGAGTGAAAAAAAATTCTTGTTGTTATTAAAAAGTTGTCGTGGCAAATTGTGGAGATAGATATTTCTAATTTAGTTACCAGAAAAATTGCAGAAAACATTCCTATAATTGATATATACTTGATGAAAAAAATGTTGCGACAATGGTTTGTAGTTGTGGAAATTTCTAGACATTATTTAGTATTGATCAGATGGCAAGTAAACAATTTGTTCTTATAACAAGATCTCAAGTGTAGAAACATGTTTGCCATGGAATAGTCACACGACAAATGGATGACAGTTTGATCTCCATACAATTTTTTTCTTGAAAGAGCACGACAATTTACTTTTTTGTAGCATGGTTAATTTATTTTTTCTTGCCATGGCAAATTTCATTTTGTATTTGCCATTGCAAATTTTACTTTTTCATACCCATGGAAATTTTACCTTTGCTCCCTTGGTAAATTTTCCTTTATTGCCATGGGAATTTTTTCTTTTTAAATTTTGCCGTGGCAATTTTTTTGAGTCATTGACATGGCAATTTACTTTTTTGTTTGCCATGGCAATATTTTCATTCATTGACATGGCAAATTTACATTTATTGCATGGCAAATTTACTTGAACATACATGGCAAAATTTTGCTTTTTTGGTTTTTCCATGGCAATATTTTTCATTTATTAACCATCGCAATTTTTGACCATGTCAATTTTTCCTTTTAAATACGATGCTAAATCTATTTTTATCATGTAACATGGCAATTTATTGTTTGAACCATGCCTTGTTCATACTTAAATCCATGGCATCTTGTTTTCCGTTCTTTATCATGGCAAACATGGCATTTTTTAAACCATGGACTTTTTTTTCCTTCGTTTGGAACCATGACAATTTTTCCCCTTTTTTCATAGCATTGGCAAAAAAAAATTGTGCTCCATGACCAAACTGGGCTCTCTTTCTTTTCCAAGGGGCCCATCCATACTGACGTCACCTAGTTCGGGCTGGAGGCTAGTCGAAGCGAACAGTTTTGTTGGATCGATAGATCGGGTTCCCCCGAACATTTCGTTCGGGATGGGGGTTTCCCAGACCGAACGTACGCGCAATATCTAACCTCCCGCACATTGTGTGCGAACAGTACACGACACCTAACCCAATCAGTGCCAAACTTGGGATAGGGTAATAAGCACGGCTGTTCTGCTCACGAAGCACGTTATACTGGACCAAAGCGTGGGTATTATGATCTGTAGGCCGAAAGGTATATTGCCAGTTGCAGTTACTATATAACAGGCTGGCAGACTTTAGTTCAATCTCGAAGCACGCAATTGATGCGGAAGATAAAGTGCACAGCCTACGCCGTGCACTGAAAGTGCCCTCCGGCTCCAACACTATAAGAGGTGCCTCGACAAGAGAAAGGGAAGTCCACACGCCTTGGTCCACCGGAATCCAGTCGTCGCGTTGCAGTGTGGCTTCCTTTTGCTCTTTTATTTTTTATGTCTTGGCATATAAGTTAATTATTTCTTGTCCGATAAGTATACGACTTAGAAAACAAGTTGGTTTGAGATAGTGATCGCGACACAATACCGCCTTTGGTCATAATATATCTACTGCTACCGGCTGCGGCCAAAGACATATCGAAATTTTACCTCATCTCACAACTTGCGCCGCCATTGTAGTGTACTTCATCCCTAATACCGACGGGCATCGGTGTGCGGGTGAGCAGGTCTCGGGAACCGTTCGTCCTTGCGATCTTGCACCGGGAGAGGACGAATCAGGTTTTGGGAAGCGCTTGGCACGACTGCTCAAGTTCATCATCACGGGTCATGTTCTGTCCAAGTTGGGTGCTACTACTCATCGTTGTCTTCATCGCCGTCAACAACAGATCATCGCCAACATCATCATCAACACTGTCGCCCCTCCACCAACTAACGAACAGTACACACTACGTGTTCTGTTCATGTCTCTCCCCGTGGTTGCTACTTCTTTTGCGATGTTGGTGTGCATGTTTAGCTGTTCATCTAGTTTTCCAATTTGTTGCATGCTAGTCTGAACTTTGTTTTAGTCATGAATTATTTACTGGAATTAATCATGAACTTGCCTAATATTCTAAAAACCTTATTGTTGACAATTTCGTGTGTTAACTATGGCTAGATTTGCTGATGCACTGAGGCTGGATAAGTTTACCCGTGTGCACTTTAAGAGGTGGTAGGTGAAGACCACACTCTGGCTTGCTGCTCTGTAAGTTTTCCACGTTAGTGTTGGTGCTCCAGAGGGAATGTCTGATGAAAATCAGAGAAAATCCCAGGAAGTCAATATTATATTTGTGGGATGCATTATGAGTGTTCTTGCTGACCATCTGTGTGATGTTTACATGCACATAGATGACGGGAAGACACCGTGGGATGCACTGGATGCAAAATTCGGTGCAATAGATGCATGCAGTGAACTATGCAACATGGAGAGTTTTCATGAGTACAAGATGGTGAATAACCGTTCTGTGGTTGAAAGCTCATGAGATACAGTGCATTATGAAGGAACTTGAACTCCTTAAGTGTGTTCTACCAGAAAAATTCATGGTTGGGTGCATGATTGTAAAGTTACCTCCTTTAGAGACTCTGAAACATAAGAGACAGGGGATATCAGTTGAAATCAGATTGCATATCTTGATGTTGAAGAAAAAGCTCGCGCTAAAGACAATACTGAGAAAGGAGGTGAGGTTTAACCTACCGCCAATATGGTGTAGAGGTACCCACGGTACAATAACAAAGGGAAGAACAAACCTGTTTTCAACAAGCCTACTAAGACTACTACCTTCAAGAAGAAGAAGTTTAACAAGGCTGAACTAGGGTGCTATGCCTGTGTGAAGCCCGAATACTTTTCCAATGAATGCCCAGAACGTGTAGACCACAAAGGGTAACGAGCTCCAAGCCTGTTAATGTGATGATCGCTAGCAATACTGGTGGGTATGGCAATTTGCCTTTTGTGCTTTCAGTATTTCAATCATCTTCGTGGTGGTGGTGCTAACATTCATGTGTGTGCTGACGTCTCTTTGTTTACTTCTTACCATAGCACAAGGGTTTCTTCCGTCCTATTGCGGAATGGATCACATGCTTATGTTCGTGGCATTGGCACGGTGGATTTGAAGTTTATTTCGGGAAAGATGGTGCAACTAAGGAACGTGCAGCATGTCCATACTAGGAACAAGCATCTAATTAACGGATCCCTTCTATGTCGACATGGGTTTAAGTGTTGGGGAACGTAGTAATTTCAAAAAAATTCCTACGCACACGCAAGACCATGGTGATGGCATAGCAACGAGAGGGGAGAGTGTTGTCTACGTACCCTCGTAGACCGAAGCGGAAGCGATCACAACGTAGAGGAAGTAGTCGTACGTTTCCTCGCGATCCAACCGATCCCAGCGCCGTTACTCCGGCGCCTCCGAGTTCTTGGCACACGCTCAGCTCGATGACGCTCCTCAGGCTCCGATCCGGCAAAGCTCGGGAGAGAGAGTTCCGTCGGCCTGACGGCGTGGTGGACGATCTTGATGTTCTATCGACGCAGGGCTTCGCCTAAGCACCGCTACGATATGACCGAGGTGGAATATGGTGGAGGGGCACCGCACACGGCTAAGGAACGATCTCAAGGATCAACTTGTTGTGTCTTTGGTGCTAGCCCTGCCCTCTATTTATATGTTGAGCCCGGGTCGAAACTTGGAGCAAAAGCCTCATCAAAGTCGGTTTTGCCCGAAAGGCAAGAGTCCCACTCGGACTCCGGGACCAAACGCCACAATCCTTGGCGTCTGGCCCAGACGCCATGGGCCTCGGCGTCGGCCCAGGGGCGACGCCAGGTCTCCGGCGTTTGGCCCCGGCCTCATAAAACTCCTTTTGCACCGACCTAAAGCCTCATGGGCTTGACCCTTGACCTAAACATATCATCCAATATATGAATCTTTACGTCTCGACCATTTCGAGACTCCTCGTCATGTCCCCGATCTTATCCGGGACTCAACTCCTTCGGTACATCAAAACATGTAAACTCATAATATAAGCATCGCATCGAAACCTTAAGCGTGCGGACCCTACGGGTTCGAGAACTATGTAGACATGACCTAGAACTATTCTCGGTCAATAACCAATAGCGGAACCTGGATGCCCATATTGGCTCCTACATATTCTATGAAGATCTTTATCGGTCAAACCGCATAACGACATACGTTGTTCCCTTTGTCATCGGTATGTTACTTGCCCGAGATTCGATCGTCGGTATCCAATACCTAGTTCAATCTCGTTACCGGCAAGTCTCTTTACTCGTTCCGTAATACATCATCTCGTAACTAACTTATTAGTTGCAATGCTTGCAAGGCTTATATGATGTGTATTACCGAGAAGGCCCAGAGATACCTCTCCGACAATCGGAGTGACAAAACCTAATCTCGAAATACGCCAACCCAACATGTACCTTTGGAGACACCTGTAGTACTCCTTTATAATCACCCGATTACGTTGTGATGTTTGGTAGCACCCAAAGTGTTCCTCCGGTAAACGGGAGTTGCATAATCTCATAGTTACAGGAACATGTATAAGTCATGAAGAAAGCAATAGCAACATACTAAACGATCAAGTGCTAAGCTAACGGAATGGGTCGAGTCAATCACATCATTCTCCTAATGATGTGATCCCGTTAATCAAATGACAACTCATGTCTATGGCTAGGAAACTTAACCATCTTTGATTCACGAGCTAGTCAAGTAGAGGCATACTAGTGACACTATGTTTGTCTATGTATTCACACATGTATTATGTTTCCGGTTAATACAATTCTAGCATGAATAATAAACATTTATCATGAAATAAGGAAATAAATAATAACTTTATTATTGCCTCTAGGGCATATTTCCTTGATCTCCCACTTGCACTAGAGTCAATAAACTAGTTCACATCATCATGTGATTCAACACTAATATTCACATCTGTATGTGATTAACACCCATAGTCCACATCGTCATGTGACCAACACCCAAAGGGTTTACTAGAGTCAATAATCTAGTTCACATCGCTATGTGATTAACACCCAAAGAGTACTAAGGTATGATCATGTTTTGCTCGTGAGAGAAGCTTAGTCAACGGGTCTGTCACATTCAGAGCCGTATGTATTTTGCAAATATTCTATGTCTACAATGCTCTGCACGGAGCTACTCTAGCTAATTGCTCCCACTTTCAATATGTATCTATATCGAGACTTAGAGTCATCCATATCTGTGTCAAAACATGCATCGACGTAACTTTTACTTATTTAACCTTTTGTCACCTCCATAATCGAGAAATATTTCCTTATTCCACTAAGGATAATTTTGACCGCTGTCGAAGGATCTGCTCTTAGATCACTATTGTACTCCCTTGCTTAACACAGTGTAGGGTATACAATAGATCTGGTACACAGCATGGCATACTTTATAGAACCTGTGGCTGAGGCATAGGGAATGACTTTCATTCTCTTTCTATCTTCTGCTGTGGTCGGGCTTTGAGTCTTACTCAATTTCACACCTTGTAACACAGGCAAGAACTCTTTCTTTGACTGTTCCATTTTGAACCTTTTCAAAATCTTGACAAGGTATGTACTTATTGAAAAACTTATCAAGCGTCTTGATCTATCTCAATAGATCTTGATGCTCAATATGTAAGCAACTTCACCGAGGTCCTTCTTTTGAAAAACTCCTTTCAAATACTCCTTTATGCTTTGCAGAATAATTCTACATTATTTCCGATCAACAATATGTCATTCACATATACTTATCAGAAATGCTGTAGTGCTCCCACTCACTTTCTTGTAAATACAGGCTTCTCCAAAAGTCTGTATAAAACCATATGCTTTGATCAACTCATTAAAGCGTATATTCCAACTCCGAGATGCTTGCTCCAGTTCATTTATGGATCGCTGGAGCTTGCACATTTTGTTAGCTCCTTTAGGATTGACAAAACCTTCTGGTTGCATCATATACAACTCTTCTTTAATAAATCCATTAAAGAATGTAGTTTTGACATTCATTTGCCAGATTTCATAAAAAGTGGCAATTGCTAACATGATTCGGACAGACTTAAGCATCGCTACAGTTGAGAAAATCTCATTGTAGTCAACACCTTGAACTTGTCGAAAAACTTTTTGTGACAAGTCAAGCTTTGTAGATAGTAACACTACTATCAGTGTTCGTCTTCCTCTTGAAGATCCATTTATTTAACATGGCTTGCTGATCATCGAGCAAGTCAATCAAAGTCCATACTTTGTTCTCATACATGGATCCTATCTCAGATTTCATGGCCTCAAGCCATTTCATGGAATCTGGGCTCATCATCGCTTCATCATAGTTCGTAGGTTCATCATGGTCTAGTAACATGACTTCCGAATAGGATTACCGTACCACTCAGTGCGGATTGTACTTTGGAAGACCTACGAGGTTCGGTAGTAACTTGATCTCAAGCTTCATGATCATCATCATTAGCTTCCTCACCGATTGGTGTAGGAATCACAGGAACTGCTTTATGTGATGAACTACTTTCCAATTCGGGAGAAGGTACAATTACCTTATCAAGCTCTACTTTCCTCCCACTCACTTCTTTCGAGAGAAACTTCTTCTCTAGAAAGGATCCATCTTAGCAACGAAACTTGCTTTCGGATCTGTGATAGAAGGTGTACCCAATAGTTACCTTTGGGTATTCTATGAAGACGCACTTCTCCGATTTGGGTTTGAGCTTATCATGCTGAAACTTTTTCACATAAGCATCGCAGCCCCAAACTTTAAGAAACGACAACTTTGGTTTCTTGCTAAACCACAGTTCATAAGGCGTCGTCTCAACGGATTTTGATGGTGCCCTTTTTAACGTGAATGCAGCTGTCTCTAATGCATAACCCCAAAATGATAGTGGTAAACCGATAAGAGACATCATAGATCGCACCGTATCTAATAAAGTACGGTTATGACGTTTGGACACACCATTACACTGTGGTGTTCCAGGTGGCGTGAGTAGTGAAACTATTTCACATTGTTCTAATCAAGGCCAAACTCAGAACTCAAATATTTTACCTCTGCGATCATATCGTAGAAACTTTTATTTTCTTGTTACGATGATTCTTCACTTCACTCTGAAATTCTTTGAACTTTTCAAATGTTTCAGACTTGTGTTTCATCAAGTAGATATACCCATATCTGCTCAAATCATCTGTGAAGGTCAGAAAATAACGATACCTGCCGCGAGTTTTAACACTCATCAGACCGCATACATCGGTATGTATTATTTCCAATAAGTCAGTAGCTCGCTCCATTGTTCCGGAGGACGGAGTTTTAGTCATCTTGCCCAAAAGGCACGGTTCATAAGCATCAAGTGATTCATAATCAAGTGATTCCAAAATCCCATCGCATGGAGTTTCTTCATGCGCTTTACACCAATATGACCTAAACGGCAAAGTGCCACAAATAAGTTGCACTATCATTATAACTTTACATCTTTTGGTTTCAATATTATGAATATGTGTATCACACGATCGAGATCCAACAAACCATTTTCATTGGGTGTATGACCATAGAAGGTTTTATTCATGTAAACAGAACAATAATTGTTCTCTAACTTACATGAATAACCGTATTGCAATAAACATGATCAAATCATATTCATGCTCAACGAAAACGCCAAATAACATTTATTTAGGTTCAACACTAATCCCGAGAGTATAGGGAGTGTGCGATGATGATCATATCAATCTTGGAACTACTTCCAACACTCATCATCACTTCCCCTTCAACTAGTCTCTGCTTATTCTCAGAACTCCTGTTTCGAGTTACTAATCTTAGCAACCAAACAAGTATAAAATACTCAGGGGCTACTATAAACACTAGTAAGGCACATATCAATAACCTGTATATCAAATATACTCGTGTTCCACTTTGCCATCCTTCTTATCCGCCAATCACTTGGGGTAGTTCTGCTTCTAGTGACCAGTCTCTTTGCAATAGAAGCACTTAGTCTCAGGCTTAGGACCAGACTTGGGCTTCTTCACTTGAGCAGCAACTTGCTTGCCGTTCTTCTTGAAGTTCCCCTTCTTCCCTTTGCCCTTTTCCTTGAGACTAGTGGTCTTGTCAACCATCAACACTTGATGTTTTTCTTGATTTCTACCTTCGCCGATTTTAGCATCGCAAAGAGCTTGGGAATTATTTTCGTCATCCCTTGCATACTGTAGTTCATCACGAAGTTCTAGTAACTTAGTGATGGTGACTAGAGAATTCTGTCAATCACTATCTTATCTGGAAGATTAACTCCCACTTGATTCAAGCGATTGAAGTACCTGCATAATCTGAGCACATGCTCACTAGTTGAGCGATTCTCCTCCATCTTTTAGCTATAGAACTTGTTGCAGACTTCATATCTCTCAACTCGGTATTTGCTTGAAATATTAACTTCAATTTCTGGAACATCTCATATGGTCCATGACGCTCAAAACGCCTTTGAAGTCCCGATTCTAAGCCGTAAAGCATGGTGCACAAAACTATCAAGTAGTCATCATATTGAGCTAGCCAAACGCTCATAACGCCTGCGCATACGCTCCTGCAATAGGTCTGTCACCTAGCGGTGCATCAAGGACATAATTCTTCAGGCAGCAATGAGGATAAACCTCAGATCACGGATCCAATCCGCATCATTGCTACTAACATTTTCAATACAATTTTCTCTAGGAACACATATAAAAACATAGGGAAGCAAGCAACAACGCGAGCTATTGATCTACAACATAATTTGCAAAATACTACCAGGACTAAGTTCATGATAAATTAAAGTTCAATTAATCATATTACTAAAGAACTCCCACTTAGACAGACATCTCTCTAGTCATCTAAGAGATCACGTGATCCAAATCAACTAAACCATAACCGATCATCACGTGAGATGGAGAAGTTGTCAATGGAGAACAGAACTATGGTGATCATATCAACTGGATGATTCACGCACGACCTTTCGCTCTCCGTGTTCCGAGGACATATCTGCATATGCTAGGCTCGCCAAGTTTAACTCGAGTATTCTGCGTGTGCAAAACTGGCTTGCACCCATTGTAGATGGACGAGAGCTTATCACACCCGATCATCACGTGGTGTCCGGGCACGCATTTAACTTTGGCAACGGTGCATACTCAGGAGAACACTTCTTGATAATTTTTAGTGAGAGATCATCTTAAAATGCTACCGACAATCAAAGCAAGATAAGATGCATAAAGGATAAACATCACATGCAATCAATATAAGTGATATGATATGGCCATCATCATCTTGTGCTTGTGATCTCCATCTCCGAAGCACCGTCGTGATCACCATCGTCACCGGCGTGACACCTTGATCTCCATCGTAGCATCGTTGTCGTCTCGCCAACTATTGCTTCTACGACTATCACTACCGCTTAGTGATAAAGTAAAGCAATTACATGGCGTTTGCATTTCATACAATAAAGCGACAACCATATGGCTCCTGCCAGTTGCCGATAACTTCGGTTACAAAACATGATCATCTCATACAATAAAATATAGCATCACGTCTTGACCATATCACATCACAATATGCCCTGCAAAAACAAGTTAGACGTCCTCTACTTTGTTGTTGCAAATTTTACGTGGCTGCTACGGGCTGAGCAAGAACCGTTCTTACCTACGCATCAAAACCACAACGATAGTTTGTCAAGTTGGTGCTGTTTTAACCTTCGCAAGGACCGGGCGAGCCACTCGGTTCAACTAAAGTGAGAGAGACAGACACCCGCCGGTCACCTTTAAGCAACGAGTGCTCGCAACGGTGAAACCAGTCTCGCGTAAGCGTACGCGTAATGTCGGTCCAGGCCGCTTCATCTCACAATACCGCCGAACCAAAGTATGACATGCTGGTAAGCAGTATGACTTATATCGCCCACAACTCACTTGTGTTCTACTCGTGCATATAACATCAACGCATAAAACCTGGCTCGGATGCCACTGTTGGGGAACGTAGTAATTTCAAAAAATTTCCTACGCACACGCAAGACCATGGTGATGGCATAGCAACGAGAGGGGAGAGTGTTGTCTACGTACCCTCGTAGACCGAAGCGGAAGCGATCACAACATAGAGGAAGTAGTCGTACGTTCTCCTCGCGATCCAACCGATCCCAGCGCCGTTACTCCAGCGCCTCCGAGTTCTTGGCACACGTTCAGCTCGATGACGCTCCTCAGGCTCCGATCCAGCAAAGCTCCGGGGAGAGAGAGTTCCACAAGACGACGGCGTGGTGACGATCTTGATGTTCTACCGACGCAGGGCTTCGCCTAAGCACCGCTACGATATGACCGAGGTGGAATATGGTGGAGGGGGGCACCGCACACGGCTAAGGAACGATCTCAAGGATCAACTTGTTGTGTCTTTGGTGCTAGCCCTGCCCCTCTATTTATATGTTGAGCCCCGGGGTCGAAACTTGAAGCAAAAGCCTCATCAAAGTCGGTTTTGCCCGAAAGGCAAGAGTCCCACTCGGACTCCAGGACCAAACGCCACAATCCTTGGCGTCGGCCCAGACGCCATGGGCCTCGGCGTCGCCCAGGCCGACGCCAGTGGTCTCCGGCGTTTGGCCTGGCCGCCGCAAAACTCCTTTTGCACCGACCTAAAGCCTCATGGGCTTGACCCCTTGACCTAAACATATCATCCAATATATGAATCTTTACGTCTCGACCATTTCGAGACTCCTCGTCATGTCCCCAATCTTATCCGGGACTCCGAACTCCTTCGGTACATCAAAACATGTAAACTCATAATATAACTGTCATCGAAACCTTAAGCGTGCGGACCCTACGGGTTCGAGAACTATGTAGACATGACCTAGAAATATTCTCGGTCAATAACCAATAGCGGAACCTGGATGCCCATATTGGCTCCTACATATTCTACGAAGATCTTTATCGGTCAAACCGCATAACGACATACGTTGTTCCCTTTGTCATCGGTATGTTACTTGCCCGAGATTCGATCGTCGGTATCCAATACCTAGTTCAATCTCGTTATCGGCAAGTCTCTTTACTCGTTCCGTAATACATCATCTCGTAACTAACTTATTAGTTGCAATGCTTGCAAGGCTTATATGATGTGTATTACCGAGAAGGCCAGAGATACCTCTCCGACAATCGGAGTGACAAAACCTTATCTCGAAATCGCCAACCCAACATGTACCTTTGGAGACACCTGTAGTACTCCTTTATAATCACCCAGTTATGTTGTGATGTTTGGTAGCACCCAAAGTGTTCCTCCGGTAAACGGGAGTTGCATAATCTCATAGTTACAGGAACATGTATAAGTCATGAAGAAAGCAATAGCAACATACTAAATGATCAAGTGCTAAGCTAACGGAATGGGTCGAGTCAATCACATCATTCTCCTAATGATGTGATCCCGTTAATCAAATGACAACTCATGTCTATGGCTAGGAAACTTAACCATCTTTGATTCACGAGCTAGTCAAGTAGAGGCATACTAGTGACACTATGTTTGTCTATGTATTCACACATGTATTATGTTTCCGGTTAATACAATTCTAGCATGAAATAAACATTTATCATGAAATAAGGAAATAAATAATAACTTTATTATTGCCTCTAGGGCATATTTCCTTCATTAAGGTAGTTCTAGAGTCTAATAAAGTAATTCTATCGTGGTTTGGACAATTTATAGGCAAAGCCTATGAGTGCGGAGGCTTGTTCCGCTTTTCCCTTTCAAATTTCTGCAATAAGCCAGTGAACCAAAATTGTGCTAGTGTTAACGATAATGCAAGTGTTTGGCACTTTCGTTTACGTCATATTAATTTTGGCTTAATGTCTCGGCTATCCATTATGAGTTTAATTCTAAATTTCACTATCGCCAAAGTTTCTAAGTGCCATAGTTGTTTGCAATCAAAGCAACCTCGAATGCCGTGCATGGCTGCCGAGGAGAGAAAATTGGCACCTATAGAACTCATGTATTCTAATCTTTGTGAGATGAGCAGTGTGTTGACAAAAGGTGGAAATAGATATTTCATGACTTTGATTGGTGATGCTACTTGATTTTGCTATGTTTATTTGTTGCAAACTAAAGATGAAGCATTAGACTACTTTAAAATCTATAAATTTGAAGTTGAAAATCAACTAGAGAGAAAGATCAAGCTGTTGGAAATATGCCCTAGAGGCAATAATAAAAGCATTATTATTATATTTCCTTGTTCATGATAATTGTCTTTTATGCATGCTATAACTGTATTATTCGGAAATCGTAATACACGTGTCAATACATAGACCACAATACGTCCCTAGTAAGCCTCTAGTAGACTAGCTCGTTGGTCAACAGATATTCATGGTTTCCTGACTATGGACATAAGATGTCATTGACAACGGGATCACGTCATTAGGAGAATGACGTGATGGACAAGACCCAATCCTAAGCATGGCACAAGATCGTGTAGTTCGTTTTGCTAGAGCTTTTCCAATGTCAAGTATCTCTTCCTTAGACCGTGAGATCATGTAACCCCCGGATACCGTAGGAATGCTTTGGGTGTACCAAATGTCACAACATAACTGGGTGACTATAAAGGTGCACTACAGGTATCTCCGAAAGTGTCTGTTGGGTTGACACGGATCGAGACAGGGAATTGTCACTCCGTATGACGGAGAGGTATCACTGGGCCCACTCAGTAATGCATCATCATAATGAGCTCAAAGTGATCAAGTGTCTGGTCATGGGATCATGCATTACGGAACGAGTAAAGTGACTTGCCGGTAACGAGACTAAACGAGGTATTGGGATACCGATGATCGAGTCTCGGGCAAGTAACATACCGTCTGACAAAGGGAATAGAATACGGGGTTGCCTGAACCCTTGACATCGTGGTTCATCCGATGACAACATCGAGGAACATGTGGGAGCCAACATGGGTATCCAGATCCCGCTGTTGGTTATTGACCGAGGTCGTCTCAAATATGTCTCAGATGTCTCCCGAACCCGTAGGGTCTACACACTTAAGGTTCGGTGACGCTTAGGGTTAATAGGAAGACAAGTATGTGATTACCGAATGTTGTTCGGAGTCCCGGATGAGATCCCGGACGTCACGAGGAGTTCCGGAATGGTCCGGAGGTAAAGATTTATATATGGAAAGTGGTTAAACGGACTCCGGAAAGTTTCGGGGGTATACCGATAATGTACCGGGGCCACCGGGAGAGTTCCGGAGGTCCACCGGGAGGGGCCACCCCTCCCGGGGGGACACATGGGCTAAGTGGGAGAGGGAGCCAGCCCCTGGTGGGCTGGGCGCACCTCCCCACCTAGGCCCATGCGGCTAGGGCATGGGGAGGAAACCCTAAAGGCGGCGCCCCTAGCTTGGGGGCAAGCCACCCTCCCTCCTCCCTTTGGCCGCCCCATCTAGGGTTTCCCCTAGATGGCCGGCCCCCTGCCCTCTCCTCCTATAAATAGAGGGGTTGGGGGAGGCTGCACACACCATTGAAGGCGCAGCCCTCCCTCCCCAACACCTCTCCTCCTCCGCATAAGCTTGGCGAAGCCCTGCCGGAGAACAGCCACTCCATCTGCATCACGCCGTCGTGCTGCCATTGGAGTTGTTTTCCTCAACCTCTCCTTCCTCCTTGCTGGATCAAGACGAAGGAGACGGCATCGTCCCGTACGTGTGTTGAACGCGGAGGTGCTGTCCGTTCAGCACTTGGTCATCGGTGATCGGAATCACGTTGGGAACGTCTTCATCATCACCACTCCCTCGAACGCTTCCGTACTCCATCTACAAGTGGTATGTAGATGCAAACTCTCTCTCTTGACTCGTTGCTTAGTAGAACTCATAGATGGATCTTGGTGAAACCGTAGGAAAAATTTTAATTTTCTGCAACGTTCCCCAACAGTGGCATCATGAGCTAGGTCTTTGCGTAGTTCTCTATTGCACGAGTAGAACACAATTTAGTTGTGGGCGTGGATCTTGTCAATTTACTTGCCGCTACTAGTCTTATCTTGCTTCCGCGGTATTGTGGGATGAAGCGGCCCGGACCAACCTTACACGTGACGCTTACGTGAGACCGGTTCCACCGACTAACATGCACTAGTTGCATAAGGTGGCTGGCGGGTGTCTGTCTCTCCTACTTTAGTTGGAGCGGATTCGATGAAAAGGGTCCTTATGAAGGGTAAATAGAAGTTGACAAGATCACGTTGTGGTTATTCGTAGGTAAGAAAACGTTCTTGCTAGAACCCAATTGCAGCCACGTAAAAGATGCAACAACAATTAGAGGACGCCTAACTTGTTTTTGCAGCAATTGTCATGTGATGTGATATGGCCAAGTTGTGATGAATGATGAATGACACATTGTGATGTATGAGATCATGTTCTTGTAATAGGAATCACGACTTGCATGTCGATGAGTATGACAACCGGCAGGAGCCATAGGAGTTGTCTTTATTTTGTATGACCTGCGTGTCATTGAAGAACGCCATGTAACTTACTTTACTTTATTGCTTAACGCGTTAGCCATAGAAGTAGAAGTAGTCGTTGGCGTGACAACTTCATGGAGGCACAATGATAGAGATCATGATGATGGAGATCATGGTGTCATGCCGGTGACAGGATGATCATGGAGCCTCGAAGATGGAGATCAATGGAGCTTTATGATATTGGCCATATCATGTCACTACTATATAATTGCATGTGATGTTTATTATGTTTATGCATCTTGTTTACTTAGAACGACGGTAGTAAATAAGATGATCCCTTACAACAATATCAAGAAGTGTTCCCCTAAGCGTGCACCGTTGCTAAAGTTCGTCGTTTCTAAGCACCACGTGATGATCGGGTGTGATGGATTCTTACGTTCACATACAACGGGTGTAAGACAGATTTACACACGCGAAAACACTTAGGGTTTACTTGACGAGCCTAGCATGTACAAACATGGCCTCGGAACACGGAGACCGAAAGGTCGAACACGAGTCGTATAGAAGATACGATCAACATGAGAATGTTCACCGATGATGACTAGTCCGTCTCACGTGATGATCGGACACGGCCTAGTCGACTCGGATCGTGTAACACTTAGATGACTAGAGGGATGTCTAATCTGAGTGGGAGTTCATTGAAATAATTTGATTAGATGAACTTAATTATCATGAACTTAGTCTAAAACTTTTGCATAATATGTCTTGTAGATCAAATGGCCAACGCTCATGTCAACTTGAACTTCAACGCTGCTCCTAGAGAAAACCAAGCTGAAAGATGACGGCAGCAACTATACGAACTGGGTCCGGAACCTGAGGATCATCCTCATAGCTGCCTAGAAACAATATGTCCTAGAAGGACCGCTAGGTGACGCTCCCGTCCCAGAGAACCAAGACATTATGAATGCTTGGCAAACTCATACCGATGATTACTCCCTCGCTCAAAGGCGGCATGCTTTACAACTTAGAACCGGGGCTCCAAAAGCGTTTTGAGCATCACGGAGCATATGAGATGTTCAAGAGCTGAAACTTGTTTTCCAAGCTTCACGCCTCGGTCGAGAGATATGACATCTCCGACAAGTTCTATAGTTGTAAGATGGAGGAAAACAGTTCATCGTTGAGCACATATCAAGATGTCGGGTTGCACAACCGTATGACCCAAATTTGAATATTAACCTCCACGATGAGGCGGTCATTGACAGAATCCTCGATCGCTCCCACCAAGCTACAAGAGCTTTGTGATGAACTACAACATGCAGGGGATGGTAAAGACCATTCCTGAAGTGTTCTCTATGCAGAAGTCAGCCGAGGTTGAAATCAAGAAAGAACATCAAGTGTTGATGGTCAATAAGACCACTAAGTTCAAGAAGGGCAAGGGTAAGAAGAACTTCAAGAAGGACGGCAAGGAGGTTGCCGCGCCTGCAAGCAAGTTGCCGGGAAGAAGTCAAAGAATGGAACCAAACCCGAGATCGAGTGCTTTTATTGCAAGGGAAGGGTCATCGAAGCGGAACTGCCCCAAATACTTAGCGGATAAGAAGGCCGCAACACCAAAGGTATATTTGATATACATGTAATTGATGTGTACCTTACCGATTACTCGTAGTAACTCCTGGGTATTTGATACCGGTGCCGTTGCTCATATTTGTAACTCACGGCAGGAGCCGCGGAATAAGCGGAGGCTGGCGAAGGACGAGGTGACGATGCGGCGTCGGGAATGGTTCCGTAGTCGATGTGATCGCCCGGCACGCTTACCTCTTCATTTACCTACGGGATTAGTTTTGAACCTTAATAATTGTTATTTGGTGCCAAGTTTGAGCATGAACATTGTATCTGGATCTCGTTTAATGCGAGATGGCTACTCATTTAAATCCGAGAATAATGGTTGTTCTATTTATATGAGAGACATGTTTTATGGTCATGCTCCGATGGTCAATGGTTTATTCTTAATGAATCTCGAGCGTAGTGTTACACATATTCATAGCGTGAATACCAAAAGATGTAAAGTTGATAACGATAGTCCCACATACTTGTGGCAATCGCCGCCTTGGTCACATTGGTGTCAAGCGCATGAAGAAGCTCCATGCTGATGGACTTTTGGAGTCTTTAGATTATGAATCATTTGACACATGCGAACCATGCCTCATGGGCAAGATGACCAAGACTCCGTTCTCCGGAACAATGGAGCGAGCAACCAACTTGTTGGAAATCATACATACCGATGTGTGCGGTCCAATGAGCGTTGAGGCTCGCGGAGAATATCGTTATGTTCTCACTCTCACAGATGACTTGAGTAGATATGGGCATGTCTACTTGATGAAACACAAGTCTGAGACCTTTGAAAAGTTCAAGGAATTTCAGAATGAAGTAGAGAATCAACGTGACCGAAAGATAAAATTCTTACGATCAGATCATGGAGGAGAATATTTAAGTCACGAATTTGGTACACACCTAAGAAAATGTGGAATCGTTTCACAACTAACGCCGCCTGGAACACCTCAGCGTAATGGTGTGTCCGAACGTCGTGTCGCACTCTATTGGATATGGTGCGGTCTATGATGTCTCTTACCGATTTACCGCTATCATTTTGGGGATACGCTCTAGAGACAGCTACATTCACTTTAAATAGGGCACCGTCTAAGTCCGTTGAGACGACACCGTATGAATTATGGTTTGGGAAGAAACCTAAGCTGTCGTTTCTAAAAGTTTGGGGATGCGATGCTTATGTCAAGAAACTTCAACCTGAAAAGCTCGAACCCAAGTCGGAAAAATGCGTCTTCATAGGATACCCTAAAGAAACCATTGGGTATACCTTCGCTTAAGATCCGAGGGCAAGATTTTTGTTGCCAAGAACGGAACCTTTCTCGAAAAAGAGTTTCTCTCGAAAGAAGTAAGTGGGAGGAAAGTAGAACTCGATGAAGTACTACCTCTTGAACAGGATAGTAGTGCAGCTCAGAAAGTGTTCTGTGATGCCTACACCAATCAAGAGGAAATTAATGATGATGATCAAGGTACTTCGGATCAAGTTGCTACTGAACCTCGTAGGGTCCACAAGGACACGTTCCGCACCAGAGTGGTACGACAACCCTGTCCTGGAAATCATGTTGTTAGACAACGGTGAACCTTCGAACTATGAAGAAGCGATGACGGGCCCAGATTCCAACAAATGGCTAGAAGCCATGAAGTCCGAGATAGAATCCATGTATGAAAACAAAGTGTGGACTTTGACCGACTTGGTTCGATGATCGGCGAAATATAGAAAACAAATGGATTTTTAAGAAGAAGACGGACGCGGATGGTAATGTCACCATCTATAAAGCTCGACTTGTCGCTAAGGGTTATCGGCAAGTTCAATGGATTGACTACGATGAGACTTTATCTCCCGTAGCGAAGCTTAAGTCCGTCCGAATCATGTTAGCAATTGCCGCATACTATGATTATGAGATATGGCAGATGGACGTCAAAACAGTGTTCCTTAACGGATATCTTAAGGAAGAGCTGTATATGATGCAGCCGGAAGGTTTTGTCGATCCTAAGAATGCTGACAAAGTATGCAAGCTCCAGCGATCCATTTATGGGCTGGTGCAAGCATCTCGGAGTTGGAACATTCGCTTTGATGAGATGATCAAAGCGTTTGGGTTTATGCAAACTTATGGAGAAGCCTGCGTTTACAAGAAAGTGAGTGGGAGCTCAGAGCATTTCTCATATTATATGTAGATGACATACTTTTGATGGGAAATGATATAGAATTCTTGGACAGCATTAAGGCCTACTTGAATAAGTGTTTTTCAATGAAGGACCTTGGAGAAGCTGCTTATATATTAGGCATCAAGATCTATAGGGATAAATCAAGACGCCTCATAGGTCTTTCACAAAGCACATACCTTGATAAGATTTTGAAGAAGTTCAAAATGGATCAGTCCAAGAAGGGGTTCTTGCCTGTGTTGCAAGGTGTGAGATTGAGCTCAGCTCAATGCCCGACCACGGCAAAAGATAAAGAAGAGATGAGTGTCATCCCTATGCCTCAGCCATAGGATCTATTATGTATGCCATGCTGTGTACTGCACTGATGTAAACCTTGCCGTAAGTTTGGTAGGAAGGTACCAAAGTAATCCCGCAAGGAACACCGGACAGCGGTCAAGAATATCCTGAAGTACTGAAAAGGACAAAGGACATGTTTCTCGTTTATGGAGGTGACGAAGAGCTCACCAGAAGGGTTACGCCGACGCTTAGCTTCGACACAGATCTGGATGACTCTAAGTCACAAACCGGATACGTGTATATGTTGAATGGTGGAGCGAAGCTGGTGCATTTGCAAGCAAAGTGTCATGGCGGGATCTACATGTGAAGCGGAATACATGGCAGCCTCGGAGGCAGCGCATGAAGCAATTTTGGTGAAGGAGTTCATCACCGACCTAGGAGTCATACCCAATGCGTCGGGGCCGATCAAACTCTTCCGTGACAACACCGGAGCTATTGCCCTTGCCAAGGAGCCCAGGTTTCACAAGAAGACCAGGCACATCAAGTTGCCGCTTCTACTCCATACGTGATAATGTTCAAGATGGAGACATAGAAATTTGTAAAGTGCACAAGTATCTGAATGTCGCAGATCAGTTGATTAAACCTCTCTCTAGGTCAAAACATGATCAACACCGTAACTCTATGGGTGTTCGATTCATCACAATGTAAACTAGATTATTGACTCTAGTGCAAGTGGGAGACTGTTGGAAATATGCCCTAGAGGCAATAATAAAAGCATTATTATTATATTTCCTTGTTCATGATAATTGTCTTTTATTCATGCTATAACTGTATTATTCGGAAATCGTAATACACGTGTGAATACATAGACCACAATACGTCCCTAGTAAGCCTCTAGTAGACTAGCTCGTTGGTCAACAGATAGTCATGGTTTCCTGACTATGGACATAAGATGTCATTGACAACGGGATCACGTCATTAGGAGAATGACGTGATGGACAAGACCCAATCCTAAGCATGGCACAAGATCGTGTAGTTCGTTTTCTAGAGCTTTTCCAATGTCAAGTATCTCTTCCTTAGACCGTGAGATCGTGTAACTCCCGGATACCGTAGGAATGCTTTGGGTGTACCAAACGTCATAACGTAACTGGGTGACTATAAAGGTGCACTACAGGTAACTCCGAAAGTGTCATTGGGTTGACACGGATCGAGACAGGATTTGTCACTCCGTATGACGGAGAGGTATCACCGGGCCCACTCGGTAATGCATCATCATAATGAGCTCAAAGTGATCAAGTGTCCGGTCACGGGATCATGCATTACTGATGCAGTAAAGTGACTTGCCGCTAACGAGACTAAACGAGGTATTGGGATACCGACGATCGAGTCTCGGCAAGTAACATACCGTCTCGACAAAGGGAATAGAATACGGGTTGCTCGAACCCTTGACATCGTGGGTTCATCCGATGACAACATCGAGGAACATGTGGGAGCCAACATGGGTATCCAGATCCCGCTGTTGGTTATTGACTTGAGGTCGTCTCAATATGTTCAGATGTCTCCCGAACCCGTAGGGTCTACACACTTAAGGTTCGGTGACGCTAGGGTTAATAGGAAGACAAGTATGTGATTACCGAATGTTGTTCGGAGTCCCGGATGAGATCCCGGACGTCACGAGGAGTTCCGGAATGGTCCGTAGGTAAGGATTTATATATGGAAAGTGGTTAAACGGACTCCGGAAAGTTTCGGGGTATACTGTAATGTACCGGGGCCACTGGAGAGTTCCGGAGGTCCACGGGAGGGGCACCCCTCGGGGGCCACATGGGCTAAGTGGGAGGGAGCCAGCCTGGTGGCTGGGCGCACCACCCCACCTAGGCCCATGCGGCTAGGGCATGGGGAGGGAAACCTAAAGGCGCCCCTCAGCTTGGGGGCAAGCCACCCTCCCTCCTCCCTTTGGCCGCCGCCCATCTAGGGTTTCCCCTAGATGGCCGGCCCCCTGCCCTCTCCTCCTATAAATAGAGGGTGGGGGAGGGCTGCACACACCATTGAAGGCGCAGCCCTCCCTCCCAACACCTCTCCTCCTCCGCATAAGCTTGGCGAAGCCCTGCCGGAGAACAGCCACTCCATCTGCATCACGCCGTCGTGCTGCCATTGGAGTTGTCTTCCTCAACCTCTCCTTCCTCCTTGCTGGATCAAGACGAAGGAGACGCCATCGTCCTGTACGTGTGTTGAACGTGGAGGTGCTGTCCGTTCAGCACTTGGTCATCGGTGATCGGAATCACGTTGGGAACGTCTTCATCATCACCACTCCCTCGAACGCTTCCGTACTCCATCTACAAGTGGTATGTAGATGCAAACTCTCTCTCTTGACTCGTTGCTTAGTAGAACTCATAGATGGATCTTGGTGAAACCGTAGGAAAAATTTTAATTTTCTGCAACGTTCCCCAACACAAGCATCTTAGGTCCAATTGTGGGGAAGTATTTTCCCAAAGTGTTTGATGAATTTTCCATCAACATGGTATTATTCATGAGAGGACACCTCCATGTTCGCCCCAATCAAATGGGGTTGCCGAGAGGAAAACCAGCACGCTCACTGACTCGGGGAATGCAATGTTAGACACCCGATTTATCTAAGGCATGGCGGGGGGCGGGGTGCTCTATTGACTTCATGTCATGTGATGAATAGAGTTCCTAACAAGAATAATGAGAAAACCCCTTATGAGAATGGGTTGGGAGAAAACCCTCACTTTCTTATTTGCGCACTTGGCCATGCTTGGAAAAGGTCAATATTCCTATTCCTAAGAAACACAAACTCTGGGTTGGAAGACAGTGGATTCTGTCTTTCGAGGATATGCTCAAGGAGCATAGCTTATAGATTTTTTGTGGCAAAATCTGAAGTACCTGATATGCATGTTCATACTATAATGGAATCTCGTCATGCAACATTTTTTTGAGAATATATTGTTGGGGAACGCAGTATTTCAAAACAATTCCTACGATCACGCAAGATCTATCTAGGAGATGCATAGTAACGAGACGGGAGAGTGTGTCCATGTACCCTCGTAGACCGAAAGCGGAAGCGTTCAGTAACGCGGTTGATGTAGTCGAACTTATTCACGATCAACCCGATCCAAGTACCGAACGTACGACACCTCCGTGTTCAGCACACGTTCAGCATGATGACGTCCCCTGAGCTCTTGGTCTAGTTGAGGATGAGAGAGAGAGAGTTCCGTCAGCACGACGGCGTGGTGACGGTGATGATGAAGTTACCGGTGCAGGGCTTCGCCTAGGCACTACGACCATATGACTGAGGTGTTAAGCTGTAAAGGGGGGCACCACACACGGCTAAGAGAAGACTTGTTGTGTCTTCGGGGTGCCCCCCTCCCCCGTATATAAGGAGGAAGGGAGTAGGAGGCCGGCTTAGGGGGCGCGCCAAAGAGGGGAGTCCAACTAGGACTCCCAATCCTAGTTGGACTCCCTTTCCTTTTCTGGGGAGGGGGAAAGAGGGAAGGTAAAGGAAGCAGAGAAGGAAAGGGGGAGCGCTCCCCCCTCCCTCGTCCAATTCGGACTCCCTATAGGGAGGGGGCACGACCACACCTTGGGGGCTGCCTCCCCTCTCCCCTATGGCCCATGTAGGCCCAATATTCCCCCGGGGGGTTCCGGTAAACCCTCCGTACTTCGAAAAAATGCCCGAATCACTTGGAACCATTCCGATGTCCAAATGCAACCTTCCAATATATGAATCTTTAACTCTTGACCATAGCGAGACTCCCAGTCATGTCTGTGATTTCATCCGGGACTCCGAACAAACTTCGGTCATCAAATCACATAACTCACAATACAAATCATCATCGAACGTTAAGCCTGCAGACCCTACGTGTTCGAAAAATATGTAGACATGACCAAGACACATCTCCAGTCAACAACCAATAGCGGAAACTGGATGCTCGTATTGGCTCCTACATATTCTACGAAGATCTTTATCGGTCAAACCGCATAACATACGTTATACCCTTTGTCATCGGTATGTTACTTTCCCGAGATTCGATTATCGGTATCTTCATACCTAGTTAAATCTCATTACCGGCAAGTCTCTTTACTCGTTCCGTAATGCATCATCCTATAACTAACTCATTAGTCACATTGCTCGCAAGGCTTATAGTGATGTGCATTACCGAGAGGGCCCGGAGATACCTCTCCGATACACGGAGTGACAAATCCTAATATCGATCTATGCCAACTCAACAAACACCATCGGAGACACCTGTCAAGCATCTTTATAATCACCCAGTTACGTTGTGATGTCTGATAGCACACAAAGTGTTCCTCCAGTATTCGGGAGTTGCATAATCTCATAGCTAGAGGAATATGTATAAGTCATGAAGAAAGAAATAGAAATAAAACTAAACGATCATTATGCTAAGCTAACGGATGGGTCTTGTCCATTACATCATTCTCCTAATAATGTGATTCTGTTAATCAAGTGACAACACATGTCTATGGTGAGGAAACTTAACCATCTTTGATTAATGAGCTAGTCAAGTAGAGGCATACTAGGGGCACTCTATTTTGTCTATTTATTCACACATGTACTAAGTTTTTGGTTAATACAATTCTAGCATGAATAATAAGCATTTATCATGATATAAGGAAATATAAATAACAACTTCATTATTGCCTCTAGGGCATATTTCCTTCAGTCGCCCACTTGCACTAGAGTCAATAATCTAGTTCACATCGTCATGTGATTTAACACCAATTGTTCACATCTTTATGTGATTAGTTCACATCTCCATGTGAATAACACCCAAAGGGTCTACTAGAGTCAATAATCTGGTTCACATCACTATGTAATTAACACCCAATGAGTACTAAGGTGTGATCATGTTTTGCTTGTGAGAGAAGTTTAGTCAACGGGTCTGCCAAACTCAGAGCCGTATGTATTTTGCAAATTTTCTACGTCTACAATGCTCTACACAGAGCTAATCTAGCTAATTGCTCCCACTTTCATTATGTATCTAGATTGAGATTAGAGTCATACATATCAATGTCAAAGCTTGCATCGACGTAACCCTTTATGTTGAACTTTTTATCACCTCCATAAGCGAGAAAAATGTCCTTATTCCACGAAGGATAGTGATCCACCCCTCGATCACTATTGTACCCTCTTGCCAAACTCATGGTGAGGTACACAATAGGTATGGTACACAGCATAGCATACTTTATAGAACCTATGATTGAGGCATAGGGAATGACTTTTCATTCTCTTTCTATTTTCTGTCGTGGTTGGGTATTGAGTCTTTACTCAACTTCACACCTTGCATCACATACAAGAACTCCTTCTTTGACTGTTCCATTTTGAACTTCTTCAAAAACTTGTCAAGGTATGTACTCATTGAAAAAACTTATCAAGTGTCTTGATCTATATCTATAGATCTTGATGCTCAATATGTAAGCATCTTCGTCGGGTCTTTCTTTGAAAAACACCTTTCAAACACTCCTTTATGCTTTCCGGAAAATTCTACATCATTTCTGATAAATAATTTGTCATTCACATATGCTTATCGGAAAGGCTGTAGTGCTCCCACTCACTTGTAAATATAGGCTTCTCAAAAAGTCTGTATAGAACCATATGCTTTGATCACCTTATCAAAGCATATATTCCAACTCCGAGATGCTTCCACGAGTCCATCGATGGATAGCTGGAGCTTGCACACTCTGTTAGCACCATTAGGATTGACAAAACCTTCTTGTTGCATCATATACAACTCTTCTTTAAGAAATCCATTAAGGAATGTAGTTTTGACATCCATTTGCCAGATTTCATAAAATGTGGCAATTGCTAACATGATTCGGATAGACTTAAGCATCGCTACGAGTGAGAAAATCTTATCGTAGTTAACACCTTGAACTTGTTGAAAACTTTTTGCGACAATTCGAGATTTGTATGTAGTAACACTACTATCAGCGTCTATCTTCCTATTGATAATCCATTAATTCTAACTTGACCTGAAGTTTCATGATAATCATCATTAGCTTCCTCACCAATTGGTGTAGAAATCACTGGAACTGATATCTGTGATGAACTACTTTCCAATAAGGGAGAAGGTACAATGAACTCATCAAGTTTTACATCCCTCCCACTCACTTGTTTTGAGAGAAGCTTCTTCTCTAGAAAGGATCATGTCGGTGTCAAAACCGGCGGATCTCGGGTAGGGGGTCCCGAACTATGCGTCTAGGCGGATGGTAACAGGAGACAAGGGACACGATATTTTTACCCAGGTTCGGGCCCTCTCGATGGAGGTAAAACCCTACTCCTTCTTGATTAATATTGATGATATGGGTAGTACAAGAGTAGATCTACCACGAGATCGTAGAGGCTAAACCCTAGAAGCTAGCCTATGGTATGATTGTTGTTCGTCCTACGGACTAAAACCCTCCGGTTTATATAGGCACCGAATAGGGTTAGGGTTACACAGAGACGGTTACAATGGTAGGAGATCTACATATCCGTATCGCCAAGCTTGCCTTCCACGCCAAGGAAACTCCTATCCGGACACGGGACGGAGTCTTCAATCTTGTATCTTCATAGTCCAGGAGTCCGGCTATCCGGACACCCCCTAATCCAGGACTCCCTCAGTAGCCCCCGAACCAGGCTTCAATGACAACGAGTCCGACGCGTAGATTATCTTCGACATTGCAAGGCGGGTTCTTCTCCAAATCTTGTGTCCCTGTTTGAATAGTGTCCGTGTTCTTGTAAACATCACGCTCCTTGGCTTCCATGCCCAATAATGGCCATCTTCCATGTGTTGAATGAATGCGAAAAGCCAGGGTATTTTTACATTTACCTCCCTAGCTGCGCAAATGAGCTGCCTATATAAGAGACGAGGATCTAGATCCACATCACACCACCTTCCCTTCGCGAGCTTTCATCGGAGCGCATCTGACAGAAACACATTCCATCATGGACAGTCGATGCAGCTCCTCCTCTCGCCCTCCTAGTCCTCAGCCCAGTGTTTGGGAGATATGCTCCGTCCCGCACAGCGAGTTAGTGATGCTCCAAACCAAGGGGTTTCTTCCCCCAGCCTTCATGGTTCCGGTTCGAGCCGGACTTGCCACCTATAAGGGCGGAAAACAAGCGGAGAGCGTCCCCAGTCCCTTCCGAGGAGAGCGGGTATGCCTTGTCCCCTATTTGATAAGAGGGCTCGGATTTCCAATTCATCCGTTTCTCCGGGGGCTCCTGGAGTTCTATGGCCTCCAGTTGCACAACCTTACGCCTGCCTCCATTTTGCATATTGCGGGCTTCGTGGCACTTTGCGAGCTGTTTTTGGGCATCGAGGCTCATTTCGCGCTGTGGAAGAGGTTGTTCTGCCTCGTACCCCGTTCTCAGGAGGGGTCGATATATCAAGTGGGCGGAGCCAAACTATGGCGCATCGTCGGGGCCGGATATCTATCCGGAACCCCGAAGAAGGTGTCCGAAGACTGGCCTTCGGAATGGTTTTATATAGAAGATGTCCCCTTGTCGGACCCTGTTCGGATCGGCCTCCCGGAGTTTAGTAATGCTCCTTTGAAAAAACGCCTAAGCTGGCATCCACGGAGCCCCCAGAGGGAGAATAACAGGGACATCCTTTACCTGATGAGCCGAATAAGGTTGTTGGCTCACTCCGGACTGACCATGATCGGAGTCATGGCCATATGCATCATGCGGGGGGTGCAGCCGCTTCAATATAGAGGCCACCCCATGTGGGATTTCAATGGGGAAGTTGACGCCACCCGCTACGGCCGTAAGGGGCCGGGATCGGTCGCTGTTCTGACGGAGGCTTTGTCCACATTATATAAGGGAGAAGAGGAGGATTTCGTCCGTGTCAATCCACAGGGCGGATTTTCTATGTACGATCCTCAAAGCTGGGTAAGCGGAACACTCCTTTATGCCCATCCGTTCCATATTCCCATAGTAAAGTACCTTATCTTGTGATTTCGACGCAGGAATTGCGCCTGGCCGTAAAGGATATAAACAGCCCACCTCCACAACCTGAGGATCCGGAATGGTCCCTCGATCCGGCCTCCCAAGAGGATCCGGACTTATCTGTGGAGCTGATTGATGGGGTATTTTACCAATTGAGCATCGATAATGCCTTGGTTGCCATTACGGCCGATTACCCCGGAATATTTCAGCCTCACGTGTAATTGAGACTGAAGTCCCAATACCTTAGAAATGATCCGTCCGTGCTTATCTTTGACCACCATATATCAATGGCGTTCTGCAGGGGGGGCCCTTGGGGCGGAAGGCCGAGCCTGCGGTGGCTAGCCAACAAGGGGCAGCACAGCCCAGCAGGCTAAAAAGAAGTGTGGTCCGGACTGAAGTGCCGGCGCAACAGTATGGCGTGTCGCCTTATTCCCAGGTTTTATTCTAGAAGGCATGCTAACGGCCACGCTCTTTTCAGGAAAAAGAGCGCTCGCCGGACTATATCCGGAGAGGTTGCCAATCGAGCCTCCACCAGCCAGGCTTCAAACCCATGTTCAGAAGCGGAGGTGAACACAAAGCGTGCGTCGGACGCTCCTCCGACAGAGGATGCCGACGGACTATCTGCCACCAATTCTGAGGTGGAAAGTGCCATGAATCACAGGCGTCGCTGGACTGTTCTTCGTGACGCATGTTTCTCCCGAGAGGCATTGGATGCCTTCAATTCGGGAGACACGCACCTCCGTGCTGCTCAAAATGGTCTAGCCAGAGCCACGGAGCAGTATGTGAAAGACATAAGGGTGAGAAAATTTGATGGTTATATATACCAGTAGCCCCCGAGACTTAAAATAGGTAGCATAACTGATTTAAGGATCATTTATTGTGCAGGATCTTCTGAAAAAGAATACCCAATTGTCCTGTGAGCTTGAAGAGTGCAAAGCCCAACTTGAGGCTGCACAAGCCGCGACAGGGGAAGCCAAGGAGACCCCCTCTGGTAACATACGCTTTTAAAAGATAAGTATGTTATGAAGTGCGGCGTGTGTATAGATCTGACAATGACATTGCAGATGGCACCGGGGTAGATCCGGACAAACAACAGCTCTTGCGCCAGTTAAAGGCCGGCTAGAACGTGCTTATGAGGGTGAGGCATGAGAAAAATAATCTCCAAGATGCCAACACCCAGCTGGGCGAGGAGCTAAAGGATGTTCGTGCCCAGCTGTCTGACTCCGTTAAGGAGAATCGGCGGCTTCGACGCAGCATTTTTAGTAAGTGCTTAAACGAACTTTGAGAAAAGAGTTCGGTGAGGAAGTCGATTAACAGAGTTATGTCTATAGGTATGCTCACAGGCCGTCCTGGAGAGGAAATGCCCGGTTCTACGGGTGACCTTCTTCCCGAGCTCGTACAACTGCAGGAACGAGTTCGGCTGGTGATGAAAGGCGTCGCCCAGGCCTTGTGGCCATCTATCTCCCTGCCCGTAGGCCTTGGGGAGCTCGCAGAGAGGCTCCAGGGAGCGCGGTGGCGCTTCCTGTTATGGAAGGTATCGGCCTACCGTCAAGGCGTCAGGGAGGCCTGGGCCATGGTAAAGACGCGGTACACGAAGGCTGACCCAAACCACATGGCCGAGGTTGGACCTGTGGGGCCAGATGGGAAGGAGATCCCTGTGAGCTTAGTGTATGGCCAGCTGGAATTGGCCGCAAAGTATTCCCAGCAGGATCAGAACTAGACAGCCTGTTAGATGGTATTGAAGAGGAATACAATCAGTCAAATTGACTATGTAATTTAAATTGACATGTAAAATGCCTTCTAGCCGGATTGTAGATTGTTTGTCATAGCGGACCTTTTCGCTTCAACCTCGGGACCCGATAGTCTGGAGTGTGTCCGAATACCCTCGCGGTTATATAAAAACTGGGGCATGCGTGGAGACCAGGCGTAGGGGTCATTAGTGATTTATTAGACAAGTGCCCAACTAGTTATGTTATATTACATGGTTAGTAAGAAACATCTTCCAGGGAGATTCCGTTAGGGGTTCCTTTCCCTGGGTGGCATGCCCTAAAGTGCATGTCCGGACTACGAAAAAAGCAGAAAAACATCTGGGGGCAGATAAATAAATAGGTAAGAAATCTTATTTTAGTTCACCGACCGAATATTCTCTTAAGAACGCTAGCTTTCGGCTTCACCCAGACTGAGGTACACATCCGGCTGACCCGACAAGAATAATCGCAGAGGTGCTCCCTTTACCACCTAGCCGAACAATCAGTGAACGAGGGGTAAGCACAGGAGCCAGTGCAACCCATCTTGGCCAAAACTTAAGTCATATCGATGCATATAATGGCGAATAAAAGGTACATGCGGAAGTGTGACACATGTATTGGGCATGAAGCCCTTATAATTAAGCTTCTGTGAAAGAAGCCCCCAGGTATAATGAGCGCGGATAGCGCGTCAAGGGTGTGCGAACTATGCGCTAACGAGCCTGCCAAGGCTTGAATGAAAGAAGGAGGGACAAGGAGAAAAATAGAAGACAGTTAAAATGTAAAATATGGACAGAGGAAGGAGACGAACTTAGAATCCGGCGCTAGGCGTAGAATCTTCGGAGACGTGCTGCGTTCCATGCGTTCCATTGCTCGCTCAACTTGACCGTTAGTTTGAGGGTGATAGAGGTGTAGTCTAGTTTAATGCCCATGTTTTTGCACCAGAGTTTGACCTCGTCGGCCGTAAAGTTCGTGCCATTATCAGTGAGGATGCTCTGGGGGACACCGTAACAGTGTACGACCCCTGATATGAAGTCTATCACCGGTCCAGATTCGGCCGTCTTGACAGGTTGGCCTCTATCCATTTGGTGAATTTATCCACCATGACCAGTAGGTATTTTTGCTTGTGGGTTCCCTCTTTAAGAGGTCCAACCATGTCAAGCCCTCAGACCGTGAAGGGCCAGGTGATGGGTATAGTTTTGAGGGTGGTAGGTGGCATGTGGCTCTGATTAGCAAAGAGCTGGCATCCGACGCATTGTTGGACTAAGTCCTGAGCATCTGCCCGGGCCGTCGGCCAATAAAATCATGTTGATAATCCATTAATTCTAACTTGACGTGAAGTTTCATGATAATCATCATTATCTTCCTCACTAATTGGTGTAGAAATCACTGGAACTGATTTCTGTGATGAGCTACTTTCCAATTCGGGAGAAGGTACAATGAACTCATCAAGTTCTACATTCCTCCCACTCACTTGTTTTGAGAGAAGCTTCTTCTCTAGAAAGGATCCATTCTTAGAAACGAATATCTCGCCTTTGGATCTGTGATAGAAGGTGTACCCAACAGTTTCCTTTCGATATCCTATGAAGACACATTTCTCCGATTTGGGTTCGAGCTTATCAGGTTGAAGCTTTTTCACATAAGCATCACATCCCCAAAATTTAAGAAACAACAACTTAGATTTCTTGCTAAACCACAGTTCATATGGTGTCATCTCAATGAATTTAGATGGTGCCCTATTTAACATGAATGCAACTTTCTCTAATGCATAACCCCAAAACGATAGTGGTAAATCAGCAAGAGACATCATAGATCGCAACATATCTAATAAAGTACGGTTACGACATTCGGACACACCATTATGTTGTGGTGTTCCAGGTGGTGTGAGTTGTGAAACTATTCCACATTGTCTTAAATGAAGGCCAAACTCGTAACTCAAATATTCGCCTCCGCGATCAGATCGTAGAAACATTATTTTCTTGTTACGATGATTCTCCACTTGACTATAAAATTCTCTGAACTTTTCAAATGTTTTAGACTTGTGTTTCATCAAGTAGATATACCCATATCTGCTCAAATCATCTGTCAATGTCAGAAAATAACGATACTCGTCGCGAGCCTCAACACTCATCGGACCGCATACATCGGTATGTATTATTTCCAATAAGTCAGTGGCTCGCTCCATTGTTCTAGAGAACGGAGTCCTAGTCATCTTGCCCATGAGGCATGGTTTGCAAGAACCAAATGATTCATAATCAAGTAATTCCAAAAGTCCATCTGTGTAACGCCCCGGATCCGATGCGCCAGGTGTCTGCAAGTTATTCGCCGTCGTTGCCATGTCAGCTGCTTGCGTGTTGCATTTTGCCATATCATCATCTGCATATCATCTGCATGTTTTTCAAAACATGCATCCGTTCGGGTTCTCCCGGTCCTCTCCATTGTCCGTTCGGAGTCCGGACCTCTCGCGCGCGCCCGTCGCCCCCTCTCAGACCTTGTTTCATGTGCGGGTGTTAAACTTTCTCGGAATGGCCGGAGGTTTGCCAAGCGTCCTTGGTATAGCACCGGTAGACCGCCTGTCAAGTTTCGTGCCATTTGGAGGTCGTTTGATACTCCAATGGATAACCGTGTAGCCCGAGACCCCCCTTTCGTCTTGCAGCCCAACACCCCTCCAAAGTGGCCCAAAACCCATCTAACTCCCCTCCATGCTCTTGGTCGTTCGATCACGATCGTTTAGGCGAAAACCGCTCCTCATTTGGACTCTCCTAGCTCCCTCTACCTATATATTTGTGCCTCCCCCTGAAAATCCCGGTCTAACCCTAGCCATCTTCATCCTCGCGCCGCCGAACACGTCCGCCCGAGCCGGACATGTCCGCCGGCCACCTCACTCCGCCCTATACGGTGCTGCCACGTCGCCTCCGCCGCCGTCTCCTCCAACCGTCTACCGCCACGTCATCGCTTCGCCTCCCTGCTGCCAGGCCTGGGTCAGATCCGCCCGCCAGACCAGGCCGCCGCCGCGCCCGCAGGCGCCGCCCGTCGCTGCTCGCCTCGCCGCTGCCCGCTGCCGCTGTCCCACTCGCTGACCTGCCGGACTCCGCCGCCGCCGGTGCGCCGTCGCCGTCGCCTTCGGCGCGCTACCGCCGCCGCTTCGGCCAGCGCCGCCGTTTGCCGACCCGCCGCTGAAGCGCTCAAGATCGCGGCACCTCCTCGCCGCTGGGACCTCCATGGCAGCGCGCCACACGGAGCTCACCGGAGCTCGGCGCTGCCTCCACCCGCCGGCGCCCGTCTCTCGCCGGACCCGCCGCTTCGCAAGATCTCTCGCCCGCTTGCCGCCCTGCGTTTCCTGGCCGCCGCCTCGCCGGAGTTCGTTAGCCTCGCCGGAGTTTCGCCGGATCTGGAGGTGGACCAGATCCACCGATGCATCCATCCAAACGCACCTCCGCCATCCCGATCCGCTCCGTCCCGGATCCCTCCGTCCCGCGTTGACTTTCGTGGAGGTATAAAACTGCTAAGTCCTGTATATTTTGACATTATCATGCCATGTTCATCGCATCATATCTCTGCATCCGTAGCTCCATTTTGTGCGTGTAATATTTAGATTGTTCGCCTCAACGAGTACTTAATTTCATTCCATTGCATCATGTTCATTTGAGCTCATATTGATGCCTGAATCTTTGTTGCAAGAGTGCTATGTGATGTTGTCTGCTGTCTGTTAACAGAACTTTCTCTTTTGTCATTTTTGCCATGTTTGATGTGTGCATCCTATGAGGTTGATGTCTACATGTGTTTTGAACTATGACATGTCTTCTTTACAGAGGTTCTTACCATGTATTTTTGTGATCAATGTGGTGACTAGCACAAGCATGCAAACTAGGCATCATGATGTTACTGATTTTAGTCTCTGTTCTGCTGTTATTTTGATGCCATGTGAACTTGATGCTACAGAGAGATCCATGCATATTTTGAGATACTTCAGTAAGGGTGTTTTGAACATACGGTTTTTATCTATCCATTCATGCCCCTGTTTGAAATTATGGAGTAGTCTAGCATGTCATTTTCGTGCTCTACTTTTGCTACAAAATGTTTCCTGGCAGATTGTTTACATGTTATTCAATTTTGCCAAGGTTGTTGTAGTTGATCCTTGCATGCTATGAACTTGTTCTTGCCTTGGTTTGTTTCATAAACATGTCTTCTTGCTGGTGCTATGCTTATCTTGTCATGCAGTGACTTGTGGTGAGTGAATCGAGCTTGTTAATTAGTGTACTTGCTGTTGCTGTTTTGCTAGGCTGAATCTGTTATTTCGTGATGCTATGTAAACCTGCTGCTACAAGTCATTCTATGCATAATTTGGAGATGTTCACTAAGGGTGTTTTGTTCTACATGTCATTCTCTATGCATCCATGCCCCTGGTTGCAAGTATAGCCTGCTGTAGCTTGTTGTAAACTTGCTCCAAAGTTGCTAAATAATGTTGCTGTCAGCCTGTTAACATTAAGTTCAGTTGTTGCCTTGATTGTTGCTAGTGTTCCATGCACACTATGGACTTGATATTGCCATGCTTATCTTCGCAAGCATGTCTTCATACTGTTGGTTTCTGTGGTGAGTGGTACAAGCTCACCAACATGCTTACTTATTGTTGTTCCTGCCATGTATGAAACTGTAATATAACTTGCCATGTTTACATGGGTGCCATCATATTTTCTGATCCTTTTTGGCTCATGGTCAGTAAAGGACTTTTGATCTATGCATTTAGTAGATTCATGCCATGCCTTTGTTTGCCATGATAAGTTCCTGTAACATGTTGTTTGATAGCTCTAAACATTGCAACCTAATGTTATTTTCTGCAAAGTCTGAACTGTTATTATTTGCAATCTTGCCATGTGTGTTTGAGCATGTTCTAGTGAGTTCTGGAGATAGCTCAGTGTTCATGTTTTGTTATTCTTTACCTGTACATCATGCCCATGCCTTTTTTTTTCTTGTTGAGGTCCTATAGCATGTTGTTTTGGTGCTTGCAAGATGCCTAATTGCTGTTTTGGACAGATTGTTGCTATAACTTGTAGTGTGTGTTGAACCGTTGCTCCGTTTTGAGTGTGCTCTATATGAAACTTGCTTAAAATTGCATATAGTTTCATATTATCATGTTGCATCCTTGTTTTGGTGTGTTTGCTTGATGTTTTAATGCATTTTTCATCAATGCCATGTTTAACTTGTTTCGCTCATATCTTCTAGGTCGTAGCTCCGAACTAAATGAACTTTATATGTAACTTGACTAGAATCTCGTGTAGATCATCATGATGCATCTTAACTTGCTGTTTAACAAACTTAAATTAATGTTTGTTCAGATCTGGACCAATTTCGAAATATGCATATGAGGACTTACCGGAATTGTTATATGTTGTTCCCGGCCTCCTTTAAACTTGCCTCGAAGTGTTACTCTTGTTTGCATCATCTCTTGCCATGAGTAGCTTCATGTAGTCTTGTCTTGCATCATGCTTGTTGTGCATCATGTCTTGTATATGTGTGGTGTGTTTACCTTGTTGTGTGCTTCTTCTCGATAGTTCACGTTTCGTTGCGATCGTGAGGATTCGTTCGCCTACGCTCGGTTCGTCTTCGTGGCTTCATCTTCTTCATGGACTCGTTCTTCTTCCTTGCGGGATTTCAGGCAAGATGACCGCTACCTTGGATCTCACTACTATCATTGCTATGCTAGTTGCTTCGTTCTATCGCTATGCTGCGTTACCTATCTTTTGCTCATCAAGCCTCCCAATTGCCATGAACCTCTAACCTTTGACACCCTTCCTAGCAAACCGTTGCTTGGCTATGTTACCGCTTTGCTCAGCCCTCTTATAGCATTGCTAGTTGCAGGTGAAGTTGAAGATTTCTCCATGGTGGACAGGATTTTGGTTGGGATATCACAATATCTCTTATATTATTAATGCATCTATATACTTGGTAAAGGGTGGAAGACTCGGCCTTTTGCCTGGTGTTTTGTTCCACTCTTGCCGCCCTAGTTTCCGTCATACCGGTGTTATGTTCCCGGATTTTGCGTTCCTTACGCGGTTGGGTGATTTATGGGATCCCCTTGACAGTTCGCTTTGAATAAAACTCCTCCAGCAAGGCCCAACCTTGGTTTTACCATTTGCCTCACCTAGCCCTTTTTCCCTTGGGAGTCGCGCTCTTAAGGGTCATCTTTATTTTATCCCCCCCGGGCCAGTGCTCGTCGTGAGTGTTGGTCCAACCCGTCAACCGCCGGTGGACACCAGGGGCAACTCTGGGCTGTCCTACCGGAAGTTTGGACAATCCGGTGTGCCTTGAGAACGAGATATGTGCAGCTCCTATCAGGATTTGTCGGCACATTCGGGCGGCTTTGCTGGTCTTGTTTTACCATTGTCGAAATGTCTTGCAAACCGGGATTCCGAGTCTGATCGGGTCTTCCTGGGAGAAGGTATATCCTTCGTTGATCGCGAGAGCTTATCATGGGCTAAGTTGGGACACCCCTGCAGGGTATAAACTTTCGAAAGTCGTGCCTGCGGTTATAGGGAGATGGGAATTTGTTAATGTCCGGTTGTAGTAACTTGACATCAGATCTGAATTAAAACGCATCAACCGCGTGTGTAGCCGTGATGGTCTCTTTTCGGCGGAGTCCGGGAAGTGAACACGGTTTCTGGGTTATGTTTGATGTAAGTAGGAGTTCAGGATCACTTCTTGATCATTGCTAGCTTCACGACCGTTCCGCTTGCTCTCTTCTCGCTCTTATTTGCATATGTTAGACACCATATATGCGTAGTCGCTGCTGCAGCCTCACCACTTTACCCCTTCCTTTCCCTTTAAGCTTTGCTAGTCTTGATACCCATGGTAATGGGATTGCTGAGTCCTCATGGCTCACAGATTACTACAACAACAGTTGCAGGTACAGGTTATGCGATGATCATGACGCGAGAGCGATGTTTGCTTGTGTTGGAGTTCTTCTTCTGCTTCTTCTTCGATCAGGGGATAGGTTCCAGGTCGGCAGGCTGGGATAGCAGGGTGGATGTCGTTTGAGTTTCTGTTTGTGTTTCATCCGTAGTCGGATGATGCTCTTATGTATTGTGATGATGTATTCATGTGGCATTGTATGCCTTATGTATGTATCCCCTTCTATTATGTAATGTTGATGTAATGATATCCACCTCGCAAAAGTGTTTCAATATGCGGGTCTATCCTTGGTGGGACCTTCGAGTTCCTTTTGGATAGGGTCGCATATTGGGCGTGACAATCTGCTTGGAGTTTCTTCAAGCGCTTTACACCAATATTACCTAAACTGCAGTGCCACTATTATGTTGCACTATCATTATCAACTTTGCATCTTTTGGCATCAATATTATGAATACGTGTATCACTACGATCGGGATTCAATAAACCATTCACCTTGGGTGTATGACCACAGAAGGTTTTATTCATGTAAACAGAATAACAATTATTCTTCGACTTAAATGAATAGCCGTATTGCAATAAGCATGATCCAATTATATTATGCTCAACGCAAACACCAAATAACATTTATTTTAGGTTCAACACTAATCCCGAAGATAAAGGGAGTGTGTGATGGTGATCTTATCAACCTTGGAATCACTTCCAGCACATATCATCACCTTGCCCTCAACTAGTCTCTGTTCATTTTGTAACACCTGTTTCAAGTTACTAATCATAACAACTGAACAAATATCAAATACCCAGGGGCTACTATGAACACTAGTAAAGTACACATCAATAACATGTATATCATATATACTTTTTTTCACTTTGCCATTCTTCTTATCCGCCAAGTATTTGGGGCAGTTCCGCTTCAAGTGACCATTTCCTTTGCAGTAGAAGAACTCAGTTTCAGTCTTGGGTCTAGCTTTGTGCTTCTTCATGGGAGTGGCAACTTGCTTGCCATTCTTCTCGTAGTTCCCTTTCTTTCCCCTGCCCTTTTACTTGAAACTAGTGGTCTTGTCAACCATCAACACTTCATGCTTTTATTTATTTCTACCTTCTCCTATTTCAGCATCACGAAGAGATCGGGGAATCATTTTCGTCATCCCTTGCATATTATAGTTCATCATGAAGTTCCAGTAACTTGGTGATGGTGATTAGATAACTTTGTCAATCACTATTTTATCTGGAAGATTAACTACCACTTGATTCAACCGATTGTAGTACTCGGACATTCTGAGCACATGCTCACTGGTTGAGCTATTGTCCTCCATCTAGTAGGAAAAATACTTGTCAGAGGTCTCATACCTCTCGACTCGGGCATGAGCCTGAAATACCAATTTCAACTCTTGGAAAATCTTATATGCTCCTTGGCGTTCAAAACATTTTTGAAGTCCCGGTTCTAAGCCGTAAAGCATGGCACACTAAACTATCAAGTAGTCATCATACCGAGCTTGCCAAACATTCATAACGTATGCATCTACTCCTGCAATAGGTTTGTCACCTAACGGTGCATCAAGGACATAATTCTTCTGTGCAGCAATGAGGATAATCCTCAGATCACGTACCCAGTCCGCATCATTGCTACTATCATCTTTCAACTTATTTTTCTCTAAGAACATATCAAAAATAAATCAAGGGAGCTATACACGAGCTATTAATCTACAACATAGATATGCAAAAACTATCATGACTAAGTTCATGAGAAATTAAAGTTCAGTTAATCATATTACTTCAGAACTCCCACTTAGATAGACATCCCTCTGGTCATTTAAATGATCACGTGATCCATATCAACTAAACCATGTCCGATCTCCACGTGAGATGGAGCAGTTTTCAATGGTGAACATCAGTATGTTGATCATATCTACTATATGATTCATGTTCGACCTTTCGGTCTCAGTGTTCCGAGGCCATATCTGCATATGCTAGGCTCGTCAAGTTTAACCCGAGTATTCTGCACGTGCAAAACTGGCTTGCACCCGTTGTATGTGAACGTAGAGCTTATCACACACGATCATCACGTGGTGTCTCGGCACGATGAACTGTAGCAACGGTGCATACTGAGGGAGAACACTTATACCTTGAAATTTAGTGAGGGATCATCTTATAATGCTACCGCCATACTAAGCAAAATAAGATACATAAAGGATACACATCACATGCAATCAAAATATGTGACATGGTATGGCCATCATCATCTTGTGCCTTTGATCTCCATCTCCAAAGCACTGTCATGATCTCCATAATCACCGGATTGACACCTCGATGTCCATCGTAGCATCGTTGTCGTCTCGCCAACTATTGCTTCCACGACTATCACTATCGCTTAGTGATAAAGTAAAACAGTTACATGGTCATTCCATTTCATACAATAAAGCGACAACCATAAGGATCCTGCCAGTTGCTGATAAATTTTACAAAACATGATCATCGCATACAACAGTTTATATCTTATCACGTCTTGACTATATCACATCACAAAATGCCCTACAAAAACAAGTTAGACATCCTATACTTTGTTGTTGCAAGTTTTACGTGGCTGCTAAGGGCTTCTAGCAAGAACCGTTATTACCTGCGCATCAAAACCACAATGATTTTTCGTCAAGTGTGCTGTTTTAACCTTCAACAAGGACCGGCGGTAGTAAAATTCGATTCAACTAAAGTTGGAGAAACAGACACCCGCCAGCCACATGTGTCCGAAGCACGTTGGTAGAACCAGTCTCATGAACGCTGTCACGTAATGTCGGTCTCGGCCGCTTCAACCAACAATACCGACGAATCAAAGTAAGACGTTGGTAGTAAGCAGTATGACTATTATTGCCCACAACTCTTTATGTTCTACTCGTGCATATTATCTACGCATAGACCTGGCTCTGATACCACTGTTGGGGCACACAGTATTTCAAACAATTTCCTACGATCACGCAAGATCTATCTAGGAGATGCATAGAAATGACACGGGAGAGTGTGTCCATGTACCCTCATAGACCAAAAGTGAAGGCGTTTAGTAACATGGTTGATGTAATCGAACATAGTCACGATCCAACCAATCCAAGTAACGAACATATGGCACCTCCATGTTCAGCACACCTTCAGCACAATGATGTCCCTCGAGCTCTTGATCTAGTTGAGCATGCCGGAGAGTTCCATCAGCACGACGGCGTGGCGACGGTGATGATGAAGTTACCTGTGCAGGGCTTCGCCTAAGCGCTATGATGATATGATTGGGGTGTTAAACTATGGAGAGGCACCGTATACGGCTAAGAGAAGACTTGTTGTGTCTTGGGAGTGCCCCCTCCCCCGTATATAAAGGAGGAGGGGAGGACGTGTAGGGGAACGCGGTATTTCAAAAAAATTCCTATGATCGCGCAAGATCTATCTAGGATATGCATAGCAACGAGACGAGAGAGTGTGTCCACGTACCCTAGTAGACCTAAAGCGGAAGCGGTTGATGTAGTCGAACGTCTTCACGATTCAACAGATCCATGTACCGAACGTACAACACCTCTGTCTTCAGCACACATTCATCACGATGACGTCCCTCGAGCTCTTGATCCGATTGAGGACAGGGGAGAGTTCCGTCAACACGACGACATGGTAATGGTGATGATGAAGTTACCGGTGCAGGGCTTCGCCTAAGCACTATGACGATATGACCGAGGTGTATAACTATGGAGGGGGGCACCGCACACGGCTAAGACAAATCTTGGAGTGCCTTTAGGGTGCCCCCTGACCACGTATATATTGGAGGGAGGGAGAGAGGTCGGCCCTCCTAAGGGCGCGCCAAGTGTAGGGAGTCCTACTAGGACTCCCAGGTCCTAGTAGGATTCCCTTTCCTATTCGGAGTATGAAAGAAGGAAAGGAGGGAGAGGGAGAAGGACAGGGGGGAGCCCCCACCCATTGTCCAATTTGGTTTGGGCTGGGGGAGGCGTGCGCCACCTCGTGGCCCTTCTTCCCTCTCTCCACTAAATCCCAAGAAGGCCCATTAACTTCCCCCGATGAATATCCGTAACTCTCTGGTACTATGAAAAATACCAGATCACTCAGAGCCATTTTGATGTCTGAATATAGCCTTCCAATATATGAATCTTTACCTCTCGATCATTTCGAGACTCCTCGTCATGTCGGTGATCTCATCTAAGACTCTGAACAAACTTCGGTCATCAAATCACATAACTCATAATAAAAATCGTCATCGAACGTTAAGCATGCGTACCCTACGGGTTCGAGAAATATGTAGACATGACCGAGACACATCTCTGGTGAATAAAAAATAGCAGAACCTGGATGCTTATATTGGCTCCTACATATTATACGAAGAACTTCATCAGCGAAACCGGATAACAACATATGGTACTCCCTTTGCCATCGGTATGTTACTTACCCGAGATTTGATCGTCGGTATCATCATACCTAGTTCAATCTCATTACCGGCAGGTCTCTTTACTCGTTCTGTAATGCATCATCCTGTAACCAACTCATTAGTTACATTGATTGCAAAGCTGATAGTGATGAGCACTACCGAGAGGGCCTAGAGATACCTCTCCGATACATGGAGCGGCAAAACCTAACCTCGATCTATGCCAACCCAACAAAACACCTTCGGAGACACCTGTAGAGCATCTTTATAATCACCCAGTTACGTTGTGATGTTTGATTGCGCACAAGGTGTTCCTCCGGTATTCGGGAGTTGCATAGTCTCATAGTCAGAGGAATATGTATAATTCATGAAGAAATCAATAGCTATAAAATTTAACGACCATTATTCTAAGCTAACGGATGGGTCTTGTCTATCACATCATTCTCTAATGATGTGATCCCATTCATCATATGACAGCACATGTCTATGGTCAGGAAACTTAACCAAATTTGATTATTGAGCTAGTCAAGTAGAGGCATACTAGGGACACTTTGTTTTGTCTATGTATTTACACATGTACTTAGTTTCTGGTTAATACAAGTCTAGCATAAATAATAAACATTTATCATGATCTAAGGAAATATAAATAACAACTTTATTATTGCCTCTAGGGAATGTTTCCTTCAGGAGGCGGCCGGCCTAGGGGGCGCGCCAAAGAGGGGAGTTCAACTAGGACTCCTAATCCTAGTTGGACTCTCTTTACTTTTCTGGAGAGGGAGAAAGAGGGAAGGGAGAGGGAAAGGAGAAGGAATGGGGGGGGTGCGACCACCCCTTGTAGGCTGCCTCCCCTCTCCCCTATGGCCCATGTAGGCCCAATATTCCCCTGGGGGGTTACGGTAACCCCTCGGTACTCCAAAAAAATGCCCGAATCACTCGGAACCATTCCAATGTCCGAATGCAACATTCCAATATATGAATCTTTACCCCTCGACCATTTCGAGACTCCTCTTCAAGTCTGTGATATCATCCGGGACTCCAAACAAACTTCGGTCATCAAATCTCATAACTCATAATACAAATCATCGTCGAACGTTAAGCGTGTGGACCCTACGGGTTCGAGAACTATGTAGACATGACTGAGACACATCTCTGGTCAATAACCAATAGCATAACCTGGATGCTCATATTGTGTCATATATATTCTATGAAGATCTTTATCGTTCAAACCGCATAACAACATACATTATTCCCTTTGTCCTCGGTATGTTACTTGCCCGAAATTTGATCATCGGTATCTTCGTACCTAGTTCAATCTCATTACTGGCAAATATATTTACTCCTTCCATAATGCATCATCCCGTAACTAACTCATTAGTCACATTGCTTGCAAGTCCTATAGAGATGTGCATTACCGAGAGTGCCGAGAGATTCCTCTCCGAACACGGAGTGACAAATCCTAATCTTGATCTATGACAACTCAACAAACACCATCGGAGACACCTGTAGAGCATCTTTATAATCACACAGTTATGTTGTGATGTTTGATAGCACATAAAGTGTTCCTCTGGTATTCGTGAGTTTCACAATCCCATAGTCAGATGAATATGTATAAGTCATGAAGAAAGCAATATCAATAAAACTAAATGATCATTATGCTAAGCTAACGGATGGGTCTTGTCCATCACATCATTCTCCTAATGATGTGATCCCGTTCATCAAATGACAACACATGTCTATGGTCAGGAAACTTAACCATCTTTGATTATCGAGCTAGTCAAGTATAGGCATACTAGGGACACTTTGTTTTGTCTATGTAGTACACATGTACTAAGTTTCCTGTTAATACCATTCTAGCATGAATAATAAACATTTATCATGATATAAGGAAATATGAATAACAACTTTATTATTGTCTCTACGGCATATTTCCTTCATATATTTTCTATGAAGGATATGCATACCATTGCTAGATTTTCTTCTGAGATAATTCGGAATCTAGTACAACTGATGAATATTGTGAACAATCACATGAGGAAGTCCTTGAGAAGGATAATAATGAAGTTCCTGTAATGAGCATGAGACAAAGGGTTGCAAAATCCATACATAAGGATGATATACCCAAGTCCATTAGAGAGAAATATGCATCTCCGGATGTAGATGATTGGAAAGAAGTTGTTCATAATGAGATGGACTAAATTCTTTCTAATGGGACTTGGGAGCTAACTGAAAGACCATATGGTTGTAAACATGTGGGTTGTAAGTGGGTGTTCAAAAATAAGATAAGGCCTGATGGTAATATTCATAAGTACAAGCCACGGCTTGTGGCAAATGGCTACTCTTGAAAGAAGGCGAAGATTATTTTGACACGTACTCACCCGTTGCTAGAATGACCACCATTCGTGTGCTACTTTCCTTGGCCGCCTCTTATGATCTTATCATTAGTCAAATGGATGTAAATATAGCTTTCCACAATGGTGATTTCGAATAGGAAATCTATATGGATCGACCTGAGAGTTTTGTGGTGAAGGGTGAAGAGAGAAAGGAGTGCAAGTTGTTAAAATCTTTGTATGGTCTAAAACAGGCACCTTAGAAATGTCATGAGAAGTTTGAAAGAACTCTCATCTTTACGGGATTTGTCATTAATGAGGTTCATAGGTGTTTATTATCACCATGGTGAGGGCAATAGTGTCATATTTTGTTTGTATGTGGATGACATACTAATCTTTCATACAGATCAATGAGGTCAAGACTTTTCTATCAAAAAGTTCTAATATGAAAGACCTGGGAGAAGCTGATGTAATTCTTAACACTAAACTTATTAAGAATGAGAGTGGGATTACTCTAACGCAAGCTCACTTTGTTGAGAAGGTTTTGAAGCGATTAGGATTTATGGATAGCAAGCCTCCTCCAACACCTTATGATCAAAGTGTGACACTCATAAAATAACAAGAGAAAATAAACAAGAGATCAACTATGATACTCTCAAATTGTCAGTTCACTCATGTACTTAGCTAGACCTACAAGGAAGATATCTCTTTTGTTGTGAGCAAACTTAGTAGGTGTTGGAGAACGTAGCAGAAATTCAAAAAATTTCCTACGTGTCACCAAGATCTATCTATGGAGAAACCAGCAACGAGGGGAAGGAGAGTGCATCTACATACCCTTGTAGATCGCTAAGCGGAAGCGTTCAAGAGAACGGGGTTGAAGGAGTCGTACTCGTCGTGATCCAAATCACCGGAGATCCTAGTGCTGAACGGACGGCACCTCCGCGTTCAACACACATACAGCCCGGTGATGTCTCCCATGCCTTGATCCAGCAAGGAGAGAGGGAGAGGTTGAGGAAGACTCCGTCCAGCAGCAACACAACGGCGTGGTGGTGGTGGAGGAGCATGGCAATCCTGCAGGGCTTCGCCAAGCACCGCGAGATATGAGGAGAAAGAGAGGTAGGGCTGCGCCAATAGGAGAAGAACTTCGTGTGTTGGGCTACCCCTTTGCCTCCACTATATATAGGGGGAGAGGGGGGGCTGCGCCCCCACCTAGGGTTCCACCCTAGGGGCGGCGGCCAGCCCAAGATCCAATCTGGGGGATCTCATCCAGGACTACGAACAACATTCGTAACCACATACAAACTTCCTTTATAACCCTAGCGTCATCAAACCTTAAGTGTGTAGACCCTACGGGTTCGGGAATCATGCAGACATGGCCGAGACAACTCTCCGGCCAATAACCAACAGCGGGATCTGGATACCCATGTTGGCTCCCACATGTTCCACGATGATCTCATCGAATGAACCACGATGTCGAGGATTCGATCAATCCTGTATACAATTCCCTTTGTCTAGCGGTATTTGTACTTGCCCGAGATTCAATCGTCGGTATGCCGATACCTTGTTCAATCTCGTTACCGGCAAATCTCTTTACTCGTTCTATAACACATCATCCCGTGATCAACCCCTTGGTCACATTGTGCACATTTTGATGATGTCCTACCGAGTGGGCCCAGAGATACTTCTCCGTTTACACGGAGTGACAAATCCAAGTCTCGATTCGTGCCAACCCAACAGACACTTTCGAAGACACCCGTAGTGCACCTTTATAGCCACCCAGTTACGTTGTGACGTTTGGTGCACCCAAAGCATTCCTACGGTATCCGGGAGTTGCACAATCTCATGGTCTAAGGAAATGATACTTGACATTAGAAAAGCTTTAGCATACAAACTATGATCTTTTTGCTAGGCTTAGGATTGGGTCTTGTCCATCACGTCATTCTCCTAACGATGTGATCCCGTTATCAACAACATCCAATGTCCATGGTCAGGAAACCGTAACCATCTATTGGTCAACGAGCTAGTCAACTAGAGGCTTACTAGGGACATGGTGTTGTCTATGTACCCACACATGTATCTGAGTTTCCATTCAATACAATTATAGCATGGGTAATAAACGATTATCATGAACAAGGAAATATAATAACAATAACTAATTTATTATTGCCTCTAGGGCATATTTCCATCAGTCTCCCACTTGCACTAGAGTCAATAATCTAGTTCACATCGCCATGTGATTAACACTCACAGGTCACATCGCCATGTGACCAACATCCAAAGAGTTTACTAGTGTCACTAAACTAGTTCACAGCATCATGTGATTAAGACTCAATGAGTTCTGGGGTTTGATCATGTTTTGCTTGTGAGAGAGGTTTTAGTCAACGGGTCTGCAACATTCAGATCTGTATGCACTTCACAAATCTCTAGGTCATATTGTAAATGCTGCTTCCAGGCTCCACTTGGAGCTATTCCAAATGGTTGCTCCACTATACGTATCCGGTTTGCTACTCAGAGTCATTCAGATAGGTGTTAAATCTTGCATCGACGTAACCCTTTACGCCGAACTCTTTATCACCTCCATAATCGAGAAACATTTCCTTATTCCTCTAAGGATAATATTGACCGCTGTCCAATGATCCGTTCCTGGATCATTCTTGTACCCCTTGACTGACTCATGGCAAGGCACACATCCGGTGCGGTACACAGCATAGCATACTATAGAGCCTATGTCTGAAGCATAGGGGACGACCTTCGTCCTTTCTCTCTCTTCTGCCGTGGTCGAGCTTTAACTCTTAACTTCATACCTTACAACTCAGGCAAGAACTCCTTCATTGACTGATCCATCTTGAACACCTTCAAGATCATGTCAAGGTATGTGCTCATTTGAAAGTACCATTTGTCGTTTTTTGATCTATCCTCATAGATCTTGATGCTCAATGTTCAAGCAACTTATTCCAGGTTTTCTATTGAAAAACACTTTTCAAATAACCCTATATGCTATCCAGAAATTCTACATCATTTCCGATCAACAATATGTCAACAACATATACTCATCAGAAATTCTATAGTGCTCCCACTCACTTCTTTGGAAATACAAGTTTCTCATAAACTTTGTATAAACCCAAAATCTTTGATCATCTCATCAAAGCGTACATTCCAACTCCGAGATGCTTACTCCAGTCCTTAGAAGGATTGCTGGAGCTTTGCATATTTGTTAGCGTTCTTCAGGATTGACAAAACCTTCTGGTTGTATCACATACAACCTTTCCTCAAGGAAATCGTTGAGGAATCAATGTTTTTTGACATCCTATCTGCAAGATTTCATAAATCATGCAGTAATTGCTAATATAATTCCAACAGACTCTTAGCATCGCTACCAATGAGAAAGTCTCATCGTAGTCAACACCTTGAACTTGTCAGAAAACATCTTAACGACAAGTCGAGCTTTCTTAATGGTGACACTAACCATCATTGTCTGTCTTCTTCTAAAATCCATCTGTACCCAACAGCCTTTACGACCATCAATTAGTTCTTCCAAAGTCTACACTTTGTTATCATACATGGATCTTCTCTCAGATTTAAGACCTCAAGCCATTTGTCGGAATCCGGGCCCACCATCGCTTCTCCATAGCTCGCAGGTTCATTGTTTTCTAGCAACATGACCTCCTAGATAGGATTACCGTACAACTCTGAAGCAGTACCTGTCCTTGTCGTCCTACGAGGTTCGGTAGTGACTTGATCCGAAGATTCATGATCACTATCATAAGCTTCTACTTCAATTGGTGTAGGTGTCACAGGAACAACTTCTTGTGCCCTGCTACACACTAGTTGAAGTGATGGTTCAATAACCTCATCAAGTCTCCACCATCCTCCCACTCAATTCTTTCGAGAGAAACTTTTCCTCGAGAAAGGACCCGTTTCTAGAAACAATTACTCTTGCTTCCGGATCTGAGATAGGAGGTATACCCAACCTTTTTTGGGTATCCTATGAAGATATATTTATCCGTTTTGGGTTCGAGCTTATCACGATGAAACTTCTTCACATAAGCGTTGCAGCCCCAAACTTTCAAGAAACGACAACTTAGGTTTCTCCAAACCATAGTTCAAACGGTGTCGTCTCAACGGAATTACGTTGTGCCCTATTAAAGTGAGTGCGGTTGTCTCTAATGCCTAACCCATGAACGATAGTGGTAATTTGATAAGAGACATCATGGTACGCACCAAATCCAATAGGGTGCAACTATGATGTTCGGACACACCATCATACTATAGTGTTCCAGGCGGTATTAATTGTGAAACAATTTCCACAGTGTCTTAATTGCGTGCCAAAGCTCGTAACTCAGATACTCATCTCTATGATCATATCATAGACATTTTATCCTCTTGTCACATTGATCTCCAACTTCACTCTGAAATTACTTGAACCATTCAATAATTCAGACTTGTGTTTCATCAAGAAAATGTACTCAACATCTACTCGAATCATTTGTGAAGTAGGAACATAACGATATTCACTGCATGCCTCAACACTCATTGGACTGCACACATCAAAATGTGTTATTTCGAACAAGTTGCTATCTTGTTCCATCTTACTGAAAACAAGGCTTTTCAGTCATCTTGCCCATGTGGTATGATTTACATATCTCAAGCGATTCAAAATCAAGTGGGTCCAAACGATCCATCTGCATGGAGTTTCTTCATGTGTATACACCAATAGACATGGTTCGCAGTCTCAAACTTTTCAAAAACGAGTGAGTCCAAAGATCCATCAACATGGAGCTTCTTCATGCGTTTTATACCAATATGACTTACATAGCAGTGCCACAAGTAAGTGGTACTATCATTACTATCTTATATCTTTTGGCATGAAAATGTGTATCACTACGATCGAGATTCAATAAACCATTTTAGGTGTAAGACTATTGAAGGTATTATTCAAACAAATAGAGTAACCATTATTCTCCTTAAATGAATAACCGCATTGCGATAGACATAATCCAATCATGTCTATGCTCAACGCAAACACCAAATAACAGGTTTATCACCAATCTCGATGGTAGAGGGAGCGTGCGATGCTTGATCACATCAACCTTGGAAACACTTGCAACACATATCGTCAGCTCACCTTTAGCTAGTCTCCGTTTATTCCGTAGCCTTTTATTTCTAGTTACTAACACTTAGCAACCGAACCGGTATCTAATACCGTGGTGCTACTAGGAGTACTAGTAAAGTACACATTAACATAATGTATATCCAATATACTTCTATCGACCTTGCCAGCCTTCTCTTCTACCAAGTATCTAGGGCAATTCTGCTTCAGTGTCCGTTCCTCTCATTACAGAAGCACTTAGTCTCGGGTTCGGGTTCAACCTTGGGTTTCTTCACTGGAGCAGCAACTGATTTGCCGTTTCATGAAGTACCCCTTCTTGCCCTCGCCCTTCTTGAAACTAGTGGTTCACTAACCATCAACAATTGATGCTCCTTCTTTACATTCGTGGTGTCAAACATCACGAATAGCTCAAGGATCATCATATCTATCCCTGTTATGTTATAGTTCATCATGAAGCTCTATTAGCTTGGTGGCAGTGTCTTTGGAGAAACATCACTATCTCATCTAGAAGATTAACTCCCACTCGATTCAAGTGATTCTTGTACCTAGATAATCTGAGTACAAGCTCAACGATTGAGATCTTCTCCCTTAGTTTGTAGGCTAGAAAACTCGTTGGAGGTCTCATACCTCTTGCCGTGGGCCCGAGCCTGAAATCCCAATTTCAGCCCACGAAACATCTCATATGTTCCGCGACTTTTCGAAAACGTCTTTGGTGCCTCAACTCTAAACCGTTTAACTGAACTATCACGTAGTTATCAAAACGTGTATGTCAAATGTTCCCAACATCTACAGACGACGTTCGGGGTTCAGTACACTGAGTGGTGCATTAAGGACATAATCTTTCTACGCAGAAATGAGGACAATCCTCAGTTCACGGACCCAGTCCGCATAATTGCTACTATCAAATTTCAACTAAATTTTCTCTAGGAACATATCTAAAACAGTGGAACTAAAGCGCGAGCTACGACATAATTTGCAAAAACCTTTTGACTATGTTCAGGATAATTAAGTTCATCTTATGAACTCCCACTCAGATAGACATCCCTCTAGTCATCTAAGTGATTACATGATCCGAGTCAACTAGGCCGTGTCCGATCATCACGTGAGACCGACTAGTCATCATCGGTGAACATCTTCATGTTGATCGTATCCACCATACGACTCATGCTCGACCTTTCGGTCTCTTGTGTTCGGAGACCATGTCTGTACATGCTAGGCTCGTCAAGTTAACCTAAGTGTTTCACGTGTGTAAATCTGGCTTACACCCATTGTATGTGAACGTTAGAATCTATCACACCCGATCATCACGTGGTGCTTCGAAACGACAAATTTTAATGAGGGATCATCTTATTTACTACCGTCGTTCTAAGCAAATAAGATGCATACACATGATAAACATCACAAGCAATCAAAAAGTGACATGATATGGCCAATATCATTTTGCTCCTTTTGATCTCCATCTTCGGGGCTCCATGATCATCATCCTCACCGATATGACACCATGATCTCCATCATCGTGTCTCCATGAAGTTGTCTCGCCAACTTATTACTTCTACTACTATGGCTACGGTTAGCAATAAAGAAAAGTAATTACATGGCGTTGTTCAATGACACGCAGGTCATACAATAAATAAAGACAACTCCTATGGCTCCTGCCGGTTGTCATACTCATCGACATGCAAGTCGTGTTTCCTATTACAAGAACATGATCAATCTCATACATCACATATCATTCATCACATTCCTTTTTGGACATATCACATCACATAGCATACCCTGCAAAAACAAGTTAGACGTCCTCTAATTGTTGTTTGCATGTTTTACGTGGCTGCTATGGGTTTCTAGCAAGAACGTTTCTTATCTCATAAAACCACAACGTGATATGCCAATTGCTATTTACCCTTCATAAGGTCCTTTTCATCGAATCCGATCCGACTAAAGTGGGAGATCGGCACCCGCTAGCCACCTTATGCAACAAGTGCATGTTAGTCGGTGGAACCTGTCTCACGTAAGTGTACGTGTAAGGTCGGCCCGGGCCGCTTCATCCCACAATACCGCCGAATCAAGATTGGACTAGTAACGGTAAGCATATTGAACAAAATCAATGCCCACAACTACTTTGTGTTCTACTCGTGCAAAGAATCTACGCAATAGACCTAGCTCATGATGCCACTGTTGGGGAACGTAGAAATTCAAAAATTTCCTACGTGTCACCAAGATCTATCTATGGAGAAACCAGCAACGAGGGTAAGGAGAGTGCATCTACATACCCTTGTAGATCGCTAAGCGGAAGCGTTCAAGAGAACGGGGTTGAAGGAGTCAGATTGTCGTGATCCAAATCACCGGAGATCCTAGTGCCGAACGGACGGCACCTCCGTGTTCAACACACGTACAGCCCGGTGAGGTCTCCCATGCCTTGATCCAGCAAGGATAGAGGGAGAGGTTGAGGAAGACTCCGTCCAGCAGCAGCACAACGGCGTGGTGGTGGTGGAGGAGCATGGCAATCCTGCAGGGCTTCGCCAAGCACCGCGAGATATGAGGAGAAAGAGAGGTAGGGCTGCGCCAACAGGAGAAGAACTTTGTGTGTTGGGCTGCCCCTTTGCCTCCACAATATATAGGGGGAGAGGGGGTCTGCTCCCCCACCTAGGGTTCCACCCTAGGGGCGGCGGCCAGCCGAAGATCCAATCTGGGGGGACGACCAAGGGGGGGAGAGGGGAAACTTGCCCCCCAAGTTAGGTCGGTGCGCCCCCCTCCCCAAACCCTAGGCGCCTTGAGCCCTTGTGGGGGGGGGGCACACCAGCCCACCTGGGGGTGGTCCCCTCCCACACTTGGCCCATGCTGCCCTCCGGGGATGGTGGCCCCACTTGGTGGACCCAGGACCCTCACAGTGGTCGATGACGTTACCGATAAAACCCGAAACTTTTCCGGTGACCAAAACTGGACTTCCCATATATAAATCTTTACCTCCGGACCATTTCGGAACTCCTCGTGATGTCCGGGATCTCATCCGGGACTATGAACAACATTCGGTAACCACATACAAACTTCCTTTATAACCCTAGCGTCATCGAACCTTAAGTGTGTAGACCCTACGGGTTCGGGAATCATGCAGACATGGCTGAGACAACTCTCCGGCCAATAACCAATAGCGGGATCTGGATACCCATGTTGGCTCCCACATGTTCCACGATGATCTCATCGGATGAACCACGATGTCGAGGATTCGATCAATCCCGTATACAATTCCCTTTGTCTAGCGGTATTTGTACTTACCCGAGATTCGATCGTCGGTATGCCGATACCTTGTTCAATCTCGTTACCGGCAAGTCTCTTTACTCGTTTCGTAACACATCATCCCGTGATCAACCCCTTGGTCACATTGTGCACATTATGATGATGTCCTACCGAGTGGGCCCAGAGATACCTCTCCGTTTACACGGAGTGACAAATCCCAGTCTCGATTCGTGCCAACCCAACAGACACTATCGTAGACACCCGTAGTGCACCTTTATAGCCACCCAGTTACGTTGTGACGTTTGGTGCACCCAAAGCATTCCTACGGTATCCGGGAGTTGCACAATCTCATGGTCTAAGGAAATGATACTTGACATTAGAAAAGCTTTAGCATACGAACTACGATCTTTGTGCTAGGCTTAGGATTGGGTCTTGTCCATCACATCATTCTCCTAACGATGTGATCCCGTTATCAACGACATCCAATGTCCATGGTCAGGAAACCGTAACCATCTATTGATCAACGAGCTTGTCAACTAGAGGCTTACTAGGGACATGGTGTTCTCTATGTACCCCCACATGTATCTGAGTTTCCTATCAATACAATTATAGCATGGGTAATAAAATATTATCATGAACAAGGAAATATAATAATAATAACTAATTTATTATTGCCTCTAGGGCATATTTCCAACAGTAGGTTCATGTCCACCCCGGGTGATGGCCATTGGCATGCACTAGAAATGGTCTTGCACTATCTGAGATGTAGTATGAGTTACTGAATTCACTATTCAGAGCATCCTGCTATATATTCTTGAAGGATATAGTGATTCGAATTGGATCTCCGATGTTGATGTACTCATGGGGGTGGTGCAGTGTCATGGAGGTCTTGCCAGCAGACCATATTCAGGAGTTCAACTATGGACGTAGAGCTAACTGCTTTAGACACAGCCACAGTTGAGACAGAATGGCTACGTGAACTCTTGATTGACTTGCCAGTAGTTGAGAAAACCTGTACCAACTATTCTTTTGAATTTTGACAACGAAACGGTTATCGCTCAAGTAAACAATTATGTCACATGAAGAGACGTTTGAAGTCTGTCGGGAAGCTAGGAAACTTCAGAGTAATAATTGTTACGCATATTCAAACTGAGAAAAACCTGGCAGATAAGGGACAATCATGAAATGTGATAGATATTGCATCAAGGGAGACGGGTATGAGACCTTTATATGTTACACAGAAGTTCAACTTAACAATATCTACTGAAACACTTGTATATTAAACAAGTGGTGTGAAAAGGTAAATCTCCAAATGGGTATTTGAGATCTGGTGGGGGTTTATTAGATTTAATAGGCCTAGACCATTAACGAATTCTGAAATCTCACATAGTGGCCCATGAATAAAGTAGCAAGTGGTGTCCCTAAGTTCCGTTCCACCCCGGGAGTTGCGGAAGAGTTTGACCTCTTTATATAGCGGGTTCCCACCACCACTCCAAGTGGTGTGTTGAGAAGAGAAAGGGAAGACCACACGCGCACGCTCAGTCTCCTCGCCTCGCCAGGCTTAGGCACGGGCCGGGGCCGGGAGGCACGTACGTGTGACATGCACATGAATGATCCGCGGAAATCAGGTTCATTGCCTTGAAGGGGAGCCGCTTCCTTTTGTTGTTTAATTTTATCTCTTGGCAGAAAAGTTAATTATTTCTTGTTCGGTAATTATAAGACTTAGAAAACAAGTCGATTTGAGATTGTGATCACGACAGAATACCACATGTAGTCGTAATATACATACTCCTACCGGCTGCGGCCAAAGATATATTGAAAAGACTTAGCGTTTTACCTCATGTCACAACTTGCGCCGCCATCATAGTCTACTTCACCCCGCACGGTGACGTGCATTGATGTGCGGGAGAGCGGGTCTCTGAAACCGTTTGTCCTTGCGATCATCCACCCGGAGAGGACGAATTAGGTTTTTGGGAAGTGCTCGGCGCGACTACTCAAGTTCGTCATCACAGGTCGTCTTCCATCCAAGTCGGGCGGTGCTACTCATCATCATCTTCATTGCCGTAAACAACATATCATCGCGAACATCATCATCAACATTGTCACTCCTTCAGCAACTAACGAATAGTACCGCGTGTTCTGTTCATGTCTCTCACCGTGGTTGCTACTTCTTGTGCGATGTTGGTGTGCATGTTTAGCTGTTCATCTAGTATGCGAGTTTGTTGCATGCTAGTCTTTGTTTTAGTCATGAATTATTTACTAGAATTAATCATGAACTTGCGTAATATTCCAACATCCATCCATTGCACTCCAATCCATGGGATAAAGTCCGTGACTTGTGGAACATATCCACGACAAAGAACGTGAGTGGGATTGGAGACAGGAGGAGGTTTACCTAATCCATTTGTGGTTGAGTTCCACTAGAATATTCATTCCTTCTATTATAAAGATTCACTAGAAGCACAAAGCACCCCAAACATACTGAAAATTATATAGAGGTTCATGGACAACCGAACGACCATTGCCGCCACCAGAATGAGACGTTTCGCCGCTACCATACTAGAGCGAGCATGACCTTGTCTATGACAGCGGGGAAGTCTTTGTGCAGGTGCCCCTAAGAACCAGTGTTCGGGAGCCACCATCGTTGAATCCTTGAACTGATATGAAGAACCTGATACTAAAACTTGCGTTACGTACGCACGACGAGAAACCCTATCCTCGCCGACTAAAAACCCTATCCATGGCAGGGGTTTTTAAACGGCTGATGCAACAACAATTATTCAACTACCATGGCAATATTTCGACTAAATATTTTGGATAACTGTGAAGACTTTCCCGGCGCCCAGGGCTATGCTATATCATGCTATTTATGAATTGGCTGAAATGCTTGTCCATTTATAGTTTGCACCAATGGTGATGAGTTAAAAATGTGCCCTTCCCAGTGTTGCAACTGAGTGCAAACGGATGTGAGGTGTAAGGTGGTGCATGGTCAGACCATTCTGAAGCAGATAACACTCAATCACAGCTACATCCTCACCGGGGCAGGCCATGGGCCAACGCCTGACTTTAAATACCAGCTGTCACTTTTCTCGCCCGTTGTGGCACCAACCACGCCTCTCAACAACTCGCTAAACTCGGTCTTGCCCATCAAATCCCGTACGAAAGCTTAGTATATATACGATAAGGGCGAAGGCGCGTTTGGTTTCCTGGGGTGAGTAGTGCCTGCCTTGCAGCCACGTCTCAACCCAACCTCGTTTAGCAAAAACAGGCAACAAACCAACATCACGAGTTTTTGTTTGGTTGCCTGCACTGCATCAATGGCCACTTTAGGGCCGGCTGTTTGGCTGCCCGCATTTGTGCAGATGCAAACCACAGCTGTTTGGCCGCATACACGTTTGTGTTCTGCTCAACCCATTCAAATGTGGTGGCCTTACCACCACATTAGGCACAATAGCTCCATGTAGAGCACTATAAACAGCACAGAAACTAGCAGATAAACAAGCAACTAAACAGCAGACAAGAGAAGATAAACAACAATTAAACAACACACCTACTAAACGGACTTAAGTTTAACCACATCAGGGGCATCACATGCCCCCTGCTTCACCACAGGGTGCTTAACCCTGTACAAAATATTAACGCCAAGTTCACGCCAATTTCTCGTCACCGATGCAGCAAACTAACTACAAGTTCATGGTAACTACTTCAGAAGGCGACTTCAGGGTCACCGATGCAGCTGTGCTTGCTGCAGCGAACCGTGCACCCGACGGAGCTGTTGTGGTTGTAGATTTGGACCTTGAGGCCTAGGCCGGAGATGTGCAGCACGACGAGGTCGCCGGGGACGATCCTGTGGCGCCGGCAGAAATAGTGCTAGCCCCGGCCAAGCACCATCTGCCCCTCCAAGTTCTGAACCTGCACCCAGAACTCGCACCACTTATTTGCAGACATCCTGACGCCGCGCTTGGTCTTCTGCACGAGCCACTGCCTCATCACCTCCTGGAACTTGGGAGGGATGATGAGCATGGCCTGATCCTCCTCATCCATGATTTGCACATAGAAACGAAGCGGCTCTCGGGAACCCTCCACGTGGCCGGTCCTAGGAGCTCGTCCCCTTGAAGGTGGCTGGCTCATGAAGGCGACCCTGCCAGGCAGGTACACCCTCTTCACCCAGTTGTTCCTGTGGATGAAGTCCACGGCGGCCTCGGTGCCGGCGACGACATTGGCTCCTCCACCGGCCAAATCCCACTGGGTCTACATCACCTTGCCAGGTAAGATGACATGGATTAGTAACAGGGCATTGGCAGCATTCTTTTCAAAAAACAAGAGGGCATTGGAAGCATGCGACATTTGCACTAGTGCCCAATGTAGCAAACACACTAGTCCTACATACCTTGAGAACCATGCACGTAAACTTAGCATGCACATTTGTACTAGATCCCTAAGCAGGAACATCAAAAACAGCACATCACCAATCAGCTAGCATGCCCATGAACCCTAAGCAAGTAAGCATGAACATGAAAAGCACACCAATCTAGATAACATGCACATGAACAAGTAGGAGGAACATCAAAGAGAGCAACAATATGGCTAGCATCATGAACAAATTGTTGCACATGAGCTCCAATGATGAACTCCGGTCAAAACTCACTAATGATGAACATCAAACACAATCTACCATGGCCATGAACAGATTGTACATCATGAGCGCACACACCAATCTTGCATGCCTATGAACACTAGTAAGCATGAACATCAATCAAAAACCTATCTACCATGCCCAAGAACCCATTCTACATCATCAGCACTAACCACAATCCAATCTTGCATGCCCATGAACACTATACTAGGCATGCACATGAAACATAGAACAAGAAAGAACACTACCCCTGCCTATGAACAATGCCGCGCAAGAACGAATAGATTCACATCTCACCGGAGCTTGCTAATGACGAAAACCTACAAATCTACGAACAGAGTGATTGTTCTTACCGGAGCGGGTGGAGTTGGAGCGTACGCAGGCCGGGGAGAAAACCCCGACGAGAAGGAGATGGCGGGCGAGGAGGAGGAGGAGCCGCCAACGCCGACGACCGTCAGCAGTGGCCCGGTGCTCCTGCCCACGCGCGCGGTCGAGGAGGAGGAGGTCGCCGTCGTCCATGTGCCTGCGGCGATGCCCGGAGAAAACCCTTGGATGGGGGTTAAAAAAATCCCACCAAACACAGGGGTTCCCTACAGCGTCGCGTTGCCAACCCCCACCGGTGGCGCCACCGAACCCAGGACCTCGAGGTCCGGTAACGGCGGCGGAGGCGGAGCGGCCGGCACCGGATTGACCGGACGAAGCGGCCTGGTGCAGACAGGGGAGGGCGCGTGCAGAGCCCGCATTAGATCAACCCCGAAGTTCGCCAAGCCGGCAACCCACCGCTCGTGGATGCGGTTGTTGCCGGCGCTTATGAGGGTCAGCGGACGGTGCGGCGGAGGGAGACTCATAGGAGGGTAGGAGAGGAGAGGAAGGGGCCGGTGGTGATAGGAGAGTGAAGGGGAGGAGTGGTGTGAAAGGGAGTGGCCGGTGACTGGAGAGGGAGGGGGAGTTATGAGACGTCCAGTCCCGTCTCCTGCGCTTCCCGAGGTGTATAGCGACGAGCCACGCGTGGCGGCGCCTAGACTGGCTGTAAAAAACCCGGCTTTGCTACATCAACGGGCTATTACGGGGCTTTACAGGGCTTGGCGGCGCCCAAACCCACTAGTTAAATGGGGTGTGTGTGGGCTTGGCGGCGCCCACACCCACCAGTTAATTAGGAGCAGTTAGCCCAACTAGCAAAAGATCCTATGCGTTGCAACGGGAGTAAAACAACATAACACACGCTCTTAACCCAACAACCATCACTCAAGACCACAAATAGGTCCATCTCCTTTACTTTAGCGAGGCATCATATTTGTGTTGCCACTTATCCTCTTCCTTACCCTCGCCGGCGGTGGCCTCAGTGTTCACACAAACCAAAAGATGTTTGAATGTGGTTAATCCTAAGGTGTCTCTCTCTTTCCCTCTCTCTCCTCCCTCTCCCTCTCCCTCTCTCTCGCTTTCTCTCACCCTCGCGATGAGAAATCTGTTATTTTCCCCTACGACGGTTTTCAGAGGAATGCATGTGTAGTTATTGATGTTCTCTTTTCCCTATATGGTTATAGTGAGTGTTTATTTGCAATCAGGATCGCCACCGGTACGAAAAAAAACGGATCATGCACTATAGATTATAAGTTTGCTTCAAAAACAGGTAAAATTAACATCACATTCAGATTCCACACATTTTTCTAATCAAATTTCATATATAACATGTTAAAATCAGAGTTACAGTTTAAAAGATACGGATAATTTAGGAAATCGTTTGTTTGACTTAAATATCTTCCAAAATAACATTTAAAAATACTTAAGAGGTAAAAAAATCTCATATTCATATTCTACATATTTTTCTAATCAAATTTCATATATAACATGTTAAATCGGAGTTACGGTTTAAAATATACGGGTGATTTAGAAAAGCATTTGTTTGACTTGAATATGATCCAAAAAATATTTAAAATACTTAACAGGTAAAAATAATCTCATATTCCTATTCTACATATTTTTCTAATCAAATTTCATATATGACATGTTTAAATCGAAGTTACGGTTAAAAGATATGGACTATTTAGAAAAGTATTTGTTTGACTTAATTTGGTTGCAATCATAATTCAGTTCAAGACTTAATTTGGTTGCAATCATATCGGATAGCTCCACAAAAAACAACCAATCTATAAAGACATATCTAATAGGCATTTCTAGAACATCTCATCATATAAAGAATGTATTATTTAAGTTTGCACGCTGAAAATATTTTTAAAAATTAATGATGAAGGCATATTTGGAATCTACACATTTTTCTGATGAATTTTCGTATATGACATGTTAGATTTCGAGTTAGGGTTAGAAAGATATAAAAATTTCAAAAAGTATGTGATCTTTCAAAGAAAAACGGAATGGGTGGTGGGGATCGAACCCACGACCTCCAGTGTGGTAGGTCAAGGCACCAACCGATGCGCTACATAGATTGTTATAGTACATTAGGGGATCTATCTCTATTGAGCTATACTGACCACGGATGTAACAAAATATAAGAAACAAACATTTTTTTACTTACCGGTGGCATTGGTGGGTAATACTTTACAACTTTATGGGCAGTTTTAATGACGGACGACTAGAAGCACTATTTGCTTTTTTATTTTATTTTTGAAACTAGAAGCACTAATTGCTTTTTTATTAAACTAGAAGCACTATTTGCTTTATTATTAGGGGAAGATTAAATAAGGACAAGTCAGTTGGTCCGCAAAAACCGATTCGGCTGTAGCTCGCGGGCCTCCATGTCGACAAAACCTATTCGGCGCTGCAGGCGCCGGTTTCTTTGGTTTTCTCTTTTCTGCTAACCGGGACCTGCAGGGCAGGCGAGCTGGGGAAAACGTTCAAAAAAGGTGCGTCTACCTTGAGTTGAACTCGCAATCTCTTCCACCATCTCCATGGACGCTAACCACAAACCTTTCAACCAACTCGTGATTTACATCTTGTTTTGTTTTATCTGTTCTCTTTGTTCGCGGGAATCCTCCCGGTTTTGGAAAGGTTCTGGAAGCTTCCCAAACCGGGTTTCTCCGGTTGGTGGTCATTTCCGGGGCGGTTTTTATCTGGGTTATCTTTTTTGTTCTATTTTACAAAATTTGTTTTTTAAATTGATGATTTTCCATTTTCGCATTTTGGTTATAGAAAACTCGATGATTTTTTAAATTTAATTTGTTGCAAAATCGACGATATTTTTTCAAATTGGACGAAGCTTTTCCTGCTTTGATTTTTTCCAAATTTGCTGAACTATTTTAAATTTTGATAAACTTTTATATCAAATTTGATGAACTTTTTTCGAGTTATCATGAACTTTTTTCAAAATCGATGAACTTTTTCAAATGTGATGAACTTTTTCCAAATCCAATGAACTTTTTTGTAATCCGATGATTTTTTTTTTCAAATGTGTGAACTTTTTTCAAAATCGATGAACTTTTTTCAAACGTGATGAACATTTTTTAAACTCAGTGAACTTTTTTGAAATCCGATGAACTTTTTTGCAAATCCGATGAACTTTCTTTCACATATGTGAACTTTTTCAAATTTCGTCGTATATGTAAAAAGTTCATCGAGAAATGAAAAATGGCTGACAGGCTGACTAATAAATAGCACGGCTACTTTAGTTCTAATACGATTTCGCGTTGCTTTTGTTCAGTAGCGTTCTGATGGTTTGCTGGTTAAGAGAAGCGATTGCAGGGATGTATGCCGCGAGATCTATTCCCCATTGCAGCAATTTCTGGCATGGTTTTTTCACGAATATATCTGTTCCTGGGCCAAACTTGAAGCAGCCCATAGAGGGCGTGTTGTAGGCACGAGTTTCAGGTTTAGGCGCCTACAACACCGAATAGGGACTCCCCTCCTTGGCCGGGCCTAACCAAGCCAGAGGTAGAAAACTCAGGACCTACTTTTCAGGCCCAAGCCTGGCCCACCACTTCAAAACCCCGCCGGGCCTCTTCAATAAAGCGCAAACAACAATGGGCCTGGGCCTGACCCGACCCGGCCTTCGGGCTCAAAACCTAGGCCCTCGGGAGCAGCGTCGACTAGCCCGGGTCGGGCTCCTTCGGGGGCGACTAATTAGGAGTAGTTAGCCCAATTAAAGAAGGACAAGTCAGGTGATCCGTAAAAAACCCGATTCGGCAGTAGCTCGGGGGCCTGGCCCAGGGCTGCTTTAAGTTCTGTTGTCAGGCTTCGGGCAGGGCCTGACCAAGCCAGAGGTAGAAAACTCAGGCCCAAGCCCGGCCCGGCCCGACTCCGGTCGTCGGACCTACTTTTCAGGTGCAAGCACGGCCCGCCACTTAAAACCCCGCCGGGCCTCTTCAATAAAGCGCAAACAACAATGGCCCCGGGCCCGAGCCGGCCCGGCCTTCGGGCTCAAAACGTAGGCCCTCGGGAGCAGCGTCGGCTGGACCAGGTCGGGATTTTTCAGGCCGGGCTACCCCTGGCCAGGACTAGTCGAAGCACACGCAACCAAACAGCTGGTTTTCGTCCCGTTCGGGCTTGGTTGGCCCATATACGAGAAACCAAGGCGTCCCAAGTAAATTTTCCATTTGACAAAACCCGAGCGGTAGAGCGTATCTTCAATTCAAAATATTAGCACTTATCGACTAATCTAATCCACGAATAAACGATAAACATGGGAAATACAGTATGCATCTCATATCGATATCTAAGCATGTGAGCGTGTACAGTGCATAGAACCGAAACATCTATGAACCACATATATACGGCCAGCACATGACCCAGCAAATAGGGGATGAACACGTTATAGCCTCCTGTTGGCTAGGCCAATGTGATGGATACAATCACAACATTGGCCGAGGCCTTCTTCTTGGCGGCTTCATCGTCGGCCATGGAATCGATGCAGGAGAAGTAGTGGAAGAAGATGCGGAATGAGACGTGGCGGATCGAGAGCAGTTACATTGAGAAGCTCCCCAAACATCTTATTGTCGTTCTCCCAGGCAGGATCTCGAACGACAGGATTCCGAAGGCACCTCTCTCATGACCAACTGTGCACACGGACATCGGGATGGGATCGCTGGAAGCAACACAGAGAGAGGAAGACTCGATGACAGATAGGGATGTGCGAGAGGGAGTGAGTGAACTAAGTTAGGGTTCACTCCACTGGCCAGTGCCTTCTTATATAGGCCGTCAGGTACAGGGCTCGGGCCCACGACCGAGTCCTCGAAAAGACCACAGTTCAACCTTTCGCACAGTGGAACTTCCATAAGCGATTCGTTAATTAAGCTGATATTAATTAACCAATCCTCACCAGCAAAAACAGGCTTCGGCTCGGCTCATTCTCGCAACCGCAGCACGCGCGTCGTGACGAGGCGAGGTGTGGTGAGGCGAGGCAGGCAGCGAAGGGGGAGGAGGAGCGCACGTGTACAGCTCCTATTCCCAAGCTCCCAATAGCAAGTGGTAGAGGAGCCCTTATAAAGAGGTCTCACTCTTCTCACTGTAGCAGTATGGTAGTAAGCTTCGTCGGGTCTTCCTTTGAAAAACTTCTTTCAAACACTCCTTTATGCTTTCCGGAAAATTCTACATCATTTCTGATAAATAATATGTCATTCACATATGCTTATCGCAAAGGCTGTAGTGCTCCCACTCACTTGTAAATATAGGCTTCTCCAAAAGTCTGTATAAAACCATATGCTTTGATCACCTTATCAAAGCGTATATTCCAACTCCGAGATGCTTCCACGAGTCCATCGATGGATAGCTGGAGCTTGCACACTCTGTTCGCACCATTAGGTTTGACAAAACCTTCTTGTTGCATCATATACAACTCTTCTTTAAGAAATCCATTAAGGAATGTAGTTTTGACATCCATTTGCCAGATTTCATAAAATGTGGCAATTGCTAACATGATTCGGATAGACTTAAGCATCGCTACGAGTGAGAAAATCTTATCGTAGTTAACACCTTGAACTTGTTGAAAACTTTTTGCGACAATTCGAGATTTGTATGTAGTAACACTACTATTAGCGTCTGTCTTCCTATTGATAATCCATTAATTCTAACTTGACCTGAAGTTTCATGATAATCATCATTAGCTTCCTCACTAATTGGTGTAGAAATCACTGGAACTGATTTCTGTGATGAACTACTTTCCAATTTGGGAGAAGGTACAATGAACTCATCAAGTTCTACATTCCTCCCACTCACTTGTTTTGAGAGAAGCTTCTTCTCTAGAAAGGATCCTGTCGGTGTCAAAACCGGAGGATCTCGGGTAGGTGGTCCCGAACAGTGCGTCTAGGCGGATGGTAACAGGAGACAAGGGACACGATGTTTTTACCCAGGTTCGGGCGCTCTCGATGGAGGTAAAACCCTACTCCTGCTTGATTAATATTGATGATATGGGTAGTGCAAGAGTAGATCTACCACGAGATCAGAGAGGCTAAACCGTAGAAGCTAGCCTATGGTATGATTGTTGTTCGTCCTACGGACTAAAACCCTTCGGTTTATATAGGCACAGAATAGGGTTAGGGTTACACAGAGTCCGTTACAATGGTAGGAGATCTACATATCCGTATCGCCAAGCTTGCCTTCCACGCCAACGAAAGTCCTATCCGGACACGGGACGGAGCCTTCAATCTTGTATCTGCATAGTCTAGGAGAACGGCCAAAGGTCATAGTCCAGCTATCCGGACACCCCCTAATCCAGGACTCCCTCAGTAGCCCCCGAACCAGGCTTCAATGACAACGAGTCCGGCGCGTAGATTGTCTTCGACATTGGAAGGCGGGTTCTTCTCCAAATCCTGTGTCCCTGTTTGAATAGTGTCCGGCTTCTTGTAAACATCGCGCTCCTTGGCTTCCACGCCCAATAATGGCCATCTTCCACGTGTTGAATGAATGCGAAAAGCCAGGGTATTTTTACATTTACCTCCCTAGCTGCGCAAATGAGCTGCCTATATAAGAGACGAGGATCTAGATCCACATCACACCACCTTCCCTTCGCGAGCTTTCATCGGAGCGCATCTGACAGAAACCCATTCCATAAGGGACAGCCGACGCAGCTCCTCCTCTCGCCATCCTAGTCCTCAGCCCGGAGTTTGGGAGATATGCTCCGTCCCGCACAGCGAGTTAGTGACGCTCCAAACCAAGGGGTTTCTTCCCCCAGCCTTCATGGTTCCGGTTCGAGCCGGACTTGCCACCTATAAGGGCGGAAAACAAGCGGAGAGCGTCCCCAGTCCCTCCCGAGGAGAGCGGGATTGCCTTGTCCCCTATTTGATAAGAGGGATCGGATTTCCAATTCATCCGTTTCTCCGGGGGCTCCTGGAGTTCTATGGCCTCCAGTTGCACAACCTTACGCCTGCCTCCATTCTGCATATTGCGAGCTTCGTGGCCCTTTGTGAGCTGTTTTTGGGCATCGAGGCTCATTTCGCGCTGTGGAAGAGGTTGTTCTGCCTCGTACCCCGTTCTCAGGAGGGGTCGATATATCAAGTGGGCGGAGCCGAACTATGGCGCATCGCCGGGACCGTATATCTATCCGGAACCCGAAGAAGGCGTCTGAAGACTGGCCTTCGGAATGGTTTTATATAGAAGACGTCCCCTTGCGGGACCCTGTTCGTATCGGCCTCCCGGAGTTCAGTAACGCTCCTTTGAAAAAACGCCTAAGCTGGCATCCACGGAGCGCCCAGAGGAAGAATGACAGGGACATCCTTTACCTGATGAGCCGAATAAGGTTGTTGGCTCACTCCGGACTGACCATGATCGTAGTCATGGCCATATGCATCATGTGGGGGGTGCAGCCGCTTCAATATAGAGGCCACCCCATGTGGGATTTCAATGGGGAAGTTGACGCCACCCGCTGCGGCCGTAAGGGGCCGGGATCGGTCGCTGTTCTGACGGAGGCTTTGTCCGCATTATACAAGGGAGAAGAGGAGGATTTCCTCCGCGTCAATCCACAGGGCGGATTTTCTATGTATGATCCTCCAAGCTGGGTAAGCTGACACTCCTTTATGCCCATCCGTTCCATATTCCCATAGTTAAGTACCGTATCTTGTGATTTCGACGCAGGAATTGCGCCGGGCCGTAAAGGATAAAACAGCCCACCTCCACAACCTGAGGATCCGGAACGGTTCCTCGATCCGGCCTCCCAAGAGGATCCGGACATATCTGTGGAGCTGATTGATGGGGTATTTTACAAATTGAGCATCGATAATGCCTTGGTTGCCATTACGGCCGATTACCCCGGAATATTTCCAGCCTCACAGGTAATAGAGACTGAAGTCCCAATACCTTAGAAATGATCCCTCCATGCTTATCTTTGACCACCATATATCAATGGTGTTCTGCAGGGGGGCCCTTGGGGCGGAAGGCCGAGCCTGCGGTGGCTAGCCAACAAGGGGCAGCACGGCCCAGCAGGTTAAAAAGAAGTGCGGTCCGGACTGAAGCGCCGGCACAACAGTATGGCGTGTCGCCTTATTCCAAGGTTTTATTCTGGAAGGCATGCTAACGGCCACGCTCTTTTCAGGAAAAAGAGCGCTCACCGGACTATATCCGGAGAGGTTGCCAATCGAGCCTCCGCCAGCCAGGCTTCAAAGCCAGGTCCAGAAGCAGAGGCGAACACAAAGCATGCGTCAGACGCTCCTCCGACAGAGGATGCTGACGGACTATCTGCCACCAATTCTGAGGTGGAAAGTGCCACGAATCACAGGCGTCGCTGGACTGTTCTTCGTGACGCATGTTTCTCCCGAGAGGCATTGGATGCCTTCAATTCGGGAGACGCGCACCTCCGTGCTTCTCAAAATGGTCTAGCCAAAGCCACGGAGCAGTATGTGAAAGACATAAGGGTGAGAAAATTTGATGGTTATATATACCAGTAGCCCCCGAGACTTAAAATAGTTAGAATAACTGATTTAAGGATCATTTATTATATGAGATCTTCTGAAAAATAATACCCAATTGTCCGGGAGCTTGAAGAGTGCAAAGCCCAACTTGAGGCCGCATAAGCCGCTTCAGTGGAAGCCAAGGAGACCCCCTCTAGTAACATACGCTTTTAAAAGATAAGTATGTTATGAAGTGCGGCGTGTGTATAGATCTGACAATGACATTGCAGATGGCACCGGGGTAGATCCGGACAAACAACAGCTCTTGCGCCAGTTAAAGGCCGGCGAGAACGTGCTTATGAGGGTGAGGCATGAGAAAAATAATCTCCAAGATGCTAACACCCAGCTGGGCGATGAGCTAAAGGATGTTCGTGCCCAGCTGTCTGACTCCGTTAAGGAGAATCGGCTGCTTCGACGCGGCATTTTTAGTAAGTGCTTAAACGAACTTTGAGAAAAGAGTTCGGCGAGGAAGTCGATTAACAGAGTTATGTCTATAGGTATGCTCACAGGCCGTCCTGCAGAGGAAATGCCCGGTTCTACGGGTGACCTTCTTCCCGAGCTCGTACAACCGCATTTAACGAAGTTCACCGGTGATGAAAGGCGTCGCCCAGGCCTTGTGGCCATCTATCTCCCTGCCCGTAGGCCTTGGGGAACTCGCAGAGAGGCTCCAGGGAGCGCGGCGGCGCTTCCTGTTATGGAAGGTATCGGCCTGCCGTCAAGGCGCCAGGGAGGCCTGGGCCATGGTGAAGACGCGGTACATGAAGGCTGACCCAAACCACATGGCCCAGGTCGGACCTGTGGGGCCAGATGGGAAGGAGATCCCTGTGAGCTTAGTGTACGGCCAGGTGGAATTGGCCGCAAAGTATTCCCTGTAGGACTGTAAACTAGACAGCCTGTTAGATGGTATTCAAGAGGAATACAATCAGTCAAATTGACTATGTAATTTAAATTGACCTGTAAAATGCCTTCTAGCCGGATTGTAGATCGTTTGTCTTAGCGGACCTTTTCCCTTCAACCTCGGGACCCGATAGTCCGGAGTGTGTCCGAATACCCCCGCGATTATATAAAAACTGGGGCATGCGTGGAGACCAGGCGTAGGGGTCATTAGTGATTTATCAGACAACTGCCAACTAGTTATGTTATATTACATGGTTAGTAAGAAACATCTTCCAGGGAGATTCCGTTAGGGGTTCCTTTCCCTGGGTGGCATGCCCTAAAGTGCATGTCTGGACTGCGAAAAAAGCAGAAAAACATCTGGGGGCAGATAAATAAATAGGTAAGATATCTTCTTTTAGTTCGCTGACCGAATATTCTCTTAAGAACGCTAGCTTTTGGCTTCACCTGTCGAGGTACACATCCGGTGACCCGGCAGTAATAATCGCAGAGGTGCTCCCTTTACCACCTAGCCGAACAATCGGGAACGTAGGGGTAAGCACAGGAGCCAGGCAACCCAGCTTGGCCAAAACTTAAGTCATATCGATGCATATAATGGCGAATAAAAGGTACATGCAAAAGTGTGACACATGTATTGGGCATGAAGCCCTTATAATTAAGCTTTTGTGAAAGAAGCCCCCGGGTATAATGAGCGCGGATAGCGCGTCAAGGGTGTGCGAACAATGCGCTAACGAGCCTACCAAGGCTTGAATGAAAGAAGGAGGGACAAGGAGAAAAATAGAAGACATCTAAAATGTAAAATATGGACAGAGGAAGGAGACGAACTTAGAATCCGGCGCTAGGCGTAGAATCTTCGGAGATGTGCTGCGTTCCATGGGTTCGGCTCGAGTCGGTTATCCAATGCATCGCGCAGACGGTACGCTCCGCCAGTCAGGACTTGGTCGATGATAAAGGGACCTTCCCATTTGGGCTTTAGTTTGTCCTTTTTCTTGTCCGCAGCGAGAACTAGCTCGCCAACATTGTTAGTTTTGGCCCGTACTTCTCTGCTTTGATATCTTTGAGCCTGCTGTTGATAGAATGCGGAACGGGCTTTTGCTACGTCACGCTCCTCCTCCAAGGCGTCCAAACTGTCCTGCCGATCGAGCTCGGCTTCTCTTTCTTCGCACATGCGCACGTGAGGTGAGTCATGAATTATGTCGCAGGGCAGAACTGCCTCTGCGCTGTATACCATAAAGAATGGTGTGAATCCGGTCGTGCGATTCGGAGTGGTCCGCAGCCCCCAGAGTACGGAGTCGAGCTCCTCTACCCAGTGCGTGTTAGATTCCTTGAGGGACCGAACTAATCTGGGTTTGATGCGCTCATAATTAGACCATTTGCTCCTCAACTTGACCGTTAGTTTGAGGGTGATAGACTGAGGTGTAGTCTAGTTTAATGCCCATGTTTTTGCACCAGAGTTTGACCTCGTCGGCCGTAAAGTTCGTGCCGTTATCAGTGATGATGCTGTGGGGGACACCGTAATGGTGTACGACCCCTGATATGAAGTCTATCACCGGTCCGGATTCGGCCGTCTTGACAGGTTGTCCTCTATCCATTTGGTGAATTTATCCACCATGACCAGTAGGTATTTTTGCTTGTGGGTTCCCCCTTTAAGTGGTCCAACCATGTCAAGCCCCTAGACCGCAAAGGGCCAGGTGATGGGTATAGTTTTGAGGGTGGTAGGTGGCATGTGGCTCTGATTAGCAAAGAGCTGGCATCCGACGCATTGTTGGACTAAGTCTTGAGCATCTGCCTAGGCCGTCGGCCAATAAAATCCTGTACGGAAGGCCTTGCCTACAAGGGCCTGGGCTGCGGTGTGGTGCCCGCCGAGTCCGGCATGTATTTCAGCCACAAGATTCCGCCCTTCTTCTTCGGAGATACACCTTTGAAGGACTCCGGTTGTGCTTTTCTTATAAAGCTCTCCCTCATGGACTTTGTAGGCTTTAGATCGCCGCACTATGCAGCGGGCCTCATTTTGGTCCTCGGGGAGTTCCTGCCTGGTTAGGTAGGCTAGGAATGCTTCTGTCCACAGGGCAATGACTGTCATTATTACGTGGGCTGAGGATGTTACTTCGGTGGTAGAACCACCAATCGTGTCGAGAATGTTCGTGGGCAGTGCGGTTGGGTCCGGATTGTTATTTTCGGACAATCCCTCCCATAATACGGATGGCTTGAACAACCTCTCTAGGAAGATATTGGGGGGGGGTACAGCATCGCGCTTTGCGCTGATGCGTGCCAACACATCTGCTGCCTGTTTGTTGTCCCGGGCTATATGGTGAAATTCGAGCCCCTCAAACCGAGCTGACATTTTTAGGACTGCATTGCGATAGGCTTCCATTTTCGGATCCTTGGCATCAAAGTCTCCATTTATTTGTGATATCGCGAGGTTCGAATCACCGCGCACCTCTAGGCGTTGAACGCCCATGGAGACTGCCATCCGGAGACCATGTAGAAGGGCCTCGTATTCGGCTGCATTGTTGGAGTTCGTATACATTATCTGGAGTACGTATTGAACTGTATCTCCGGTTGGGGACGTTAGAACGACGCCAGCCCCTCGGCCAGCCAACATTTTGGAGCCGTCGAAGTGCATTATCCAGTTGGAATATGCGCCGTACTCTTTAGGGAGTTCGGCTTCGGTCCATTCGGCGACGAAGTCGGCCAAAACTTGCGACTTAATAGCTCTCCATGGCTTATAGGTTATGTCGAACGGGAGGAGCTCAATGCCCATTTGGCAATCCAGCCCGTCGCGTCGCGGTTGTTTATAATGTCATTAAGGGGTACTTCGGAGGCTACTGTTATTGAACACTCTTGAAAGTAGTGTCGCAGCTTCCGGGATGCCATAAACACCGCGTATGCTATCTTTTGATAATGTGGGTACCGTGACTTCCATGGAGTTAGGACGGTGGACACGTAGTAAACTGGTTTTTGAAGAGGGAACTTGTGTCCGTCTGTTTCTCGTTCGACAACGAGCACCGCGCTTACAACTTGATGAGTTGCCGCAATGTATAATAGCATTGGTTCGCCCATGTTGGGCGTGGCCAGGACCGGGTATGTTGCCAATATGTCTTTTATTTCTTTGAGTCCGGCCGTGGCAGCATCCGTCCACTCGAAGTGTTCGGTGCGTCGGAGGAGGTGATAAAGGGGTAATTCCTTTTCTCCCAAACGGGAGATAAAGCGGCTTAGAGCCGCCATGCATCCAGTCAATTTTTGTATTTGTTTGAGGTCTTTTGGTATATCCAATTGTGACAGAGCTCGGATCTTGGCTGGGTTTGCTTCAATTCCTCTACCGGATACAATGAAGCCTAAGAGCTTTCCAGCCGGTACGCCGAAAACACATTTTTCCGGGTTGAGCTTAATGTCATATGTTCGGAGATTATCGAATGTGAGCCTCAAGTCGTCTACTAGAGTTTTGACGTGCTTGCTTTTGACGACCACATCTTCTACGTATGCCTCCACTGTTTTGCCGATCTGTTTTGCCAGACATGTCTGAATCATGCGCTGATATGTTGCGCCGGCATTTTTGAGCCCGAAGGGCATTGTGTTGAAGTAGAATGGGCCGTATGGAGTGATGAATGCCGTTGCGGCTTGGTCAGGCTCTGCCATCTTAATTTGGTGGTAGCCTGATTATGCGTCGAGGAAACACAATGAATCGTGTCCTGCAGTAGAGTTGATGATTTGATCGATGCGGGGGAGGGGGAAGGGATCCTTTGGGCAAGCCTTGTTGAGGTCCTTGAAATCGACGCATAGGAGCCAGGATTTGTCCTTCTTCGGTACCATGACCAGGTTTGCTAGCCAGTCCGGATGTTTTATATCTCTGATGAATCCGGCCTCCAATAGTTTGGCTAGCTCCTCTCCCATGGCCTATCTCTTTGGTTGGGAGAAACGCCGAAGAGCCTGTTTAACTGGCTTGAATCCTTTTAGGATGTTTAGGCTGTGCTCGGCCAGCCGGCGTGGGATTCCTGGCATGTCCGAAGGGTGCCAGGCAAAAATGTCCCAACTTTCGCGTAGGAATTCTCTTAGTGCGGTGTCTACATCAAGATTTAGTTGTGCCCCGATGGAGGCCTTTTTGGTAGGGTCCGTTGGATGGACTTGGAATTTGACTATTTCGTCCGCTGGTTTGAAGGAAGTGGATTTGGATCTCTTATCGAGTATCACATCATCCCTATTCACCGTGGAGCACGGCGCAGTGAGTTCCTCGGCCGCTAGGGCTTCGGATAGTGCCTCAAGGGCCAGTGCGGCTGTCTTATTTTCGGTGCAGAGTGTTATGTCCGGGTCACTAGCAAGAGTAATGATTCCGTTGGGCCCGGGCATTTTGAGCTTCATGTACCCATAATGGGGTATAGCTTGAAAATTTGTGAATGCCTCTCGCCCTAATAGAGCGTGGTATCCGCTGCTGAACGGGGCCACTTGGAATGTGAATTCTTTGGACCTGTAATTATCCGGCGTGCCGAACACCAAATCCTATGTGATTTTTCCTGTACAGCGTGCTTCCCGATTGGGGATTATTCCTCTAAAGGTTGTGCTGCTTCGCTCAATGCGGCTCCAGTCTATCTCCATTTTTCGGAGGGTTTCCTCGTAAATGAGGTTCAATCTGCTGCCACCGTCCATGAGTACCTTGGTAAGGCGAAAGCCGCCCACTATCGTCTTGAGGACCAATGCGGCCGGGTTCTCGGGCAGCCGAATTTAGGTTAAATCACGGGCATTAAAGGTAATAGCCGTGTCACTCCATGGGTTTATTGTTGCTACTTGGTAGACTTGGCGAGGCTACTGAGTGTTCGTTTCCGCATATTATTTGATGCGAAAGTCTCAAGACTATTAATACTGCATCTTGGTATCCTTGGGTTGGTTCTCTAGAGCTAGAAGCTCTTCGCCACTTTGGGCCACCTGCCGTAGTATCCAACATGCTCTAAGGTTATGAATTGGAGTGGCGCCCTCTGTATTATGAATTTTACAGGTTCCATTGAGCCATCCCTCCAGGACGGTTCCATGCCCTATAGAGCGTTTTTGCTTTTTGGTATTTAACCCAGGTGCCTGGCGATGATGCACCCTTTTATTTCAGACTGGGGTTGTATTCAAGGCCAGATTGTCCCAAAATCTTGATTCAGTTTTCCAGGCGCTTTCCATCGCACAGTACTTCCGTACTATGGTCGCCAAGTCGGCAAAGCGTGTAATGTCACGACGACTTATAGCGTTTAGGATCCCGTTGTCCATGCAATTGTTGCTGAATAATGAGATTGCGTCCTCCTCGCGGCAGTTCTTTATCCTGTCCATAACCAGGAGGAATCGCCCGATAATGGTGCCTTTATTTACGTGGGCTCTTGCCGAATTTGAGATAGGTCGCTTATGTTTGGGTGGTCGGGTGGAATTAAATCCGGAACCGCGCCCAATCTGAAACTTAGGGGCCGAGGAGCTTCCGAACTTGGAATCTTGGATTCTTGGATGTTGTCCAATGAATCTAGCCCGTTGCCTGACTTTAGGTTCAGGTCTTGAGTGACGTCCTCTCCTCCACGGGAATCCATCATGGAGGGATTGGGAATCCGGACGTGGCTAGTCCTTAAGATAGAAGAAGGGTCGCCGTATTGTTCCTCCACCACAACAACGTGGTGGGTAACCTGGGGAGAGCTAATCTCTCTCAGATCGGGTTTAAGCCCAATCTGATCATAGTCTGTAGTGACTCCCAGGGCGGCGATGCGATCCAAGAGCTCGTTTAAGGAAGAGAGCTCCATCGGATCTAACTGCTCGGCGAGTTCCGAGTTAACGTGAAGATTTCTTTCGATGACCCGAGAAGTCATCGCCGGCGTGGTGGCCGAACAGGCGGTCATAAGAAAACTACCTAGCCGGAGAGTTTGGCCGACAGCCAAAGCTTCTTTAGCAACAGTCCCATCTTTAAAGACGGGATGAGGCATCCTTCCTGACGGCGACGACACAGAGGAACTCTCAATGAAAGCACCAATGTCGGTGTCAAAACCGGCGGATCTCGGGTAGGGGGTCCCGAACTGTGCGTCTAGGCGGATGGTAACAGGAGACAAGGGACACGATGTTTTTACCCAGGTTCGTGCCCTCTCGATGGAGGTAAAACCCTACTCACCTTGATTAATATTGATCATATGGGTAGTACAAGAGTAGATCTACCACGAGATCAGAGAGGCTAAACCCTAGAAGCTAGCCTATGGTATGATTGTTATTCGTCCTACGGACTAAAATCCTCCGGTTTATATAGGCACCGAATAGGGTTAGGGTTACACAGAGTCGGTTACAATGGTAGGAGATCTACATATCCGTATCACCAAGCTTCCGTTCCACGCCAAGGAAAGTCCTATCCGGACACGGGACGAAGTCTTCAATCATGTATCTTCATAGTCCAGGAGTCCGGCCAAAGGTCATAGTCCGGCTATCCGGACACCCCCTAATCCAGGACTCCCTCAGATCCATTCTTAGAAACGAATATCTTGCCTTTGGATCTGTGATAGAAGGTGTACCCAACAGTTTCTTTTCGGTATCCTATGAAGACACATTTCTCCGATTTGGGTTCGAGCTTATCAGGTGTAAGCTTTTTCACATAAGCATCACATCCCCAAAATTTAAGAAACAACAACTTAGGTTTCTTGCTAAACCACAGTTCATATGGTGTCATCTCAACGAATTTAGATGGTGCCCTATTTAACATGAATGCAACTGTCTCTAATGCATAACCCCAAAACGATAGTGGTAAATCAGCAAGAGACATCATAGATCGCACCATATCTAATAAAGTACGGTTACGACATTCGGACACACCATTATGTTGTGGTGTTCCAGGTGGTGTGAGTTGTGAAACTATTCCACATTGTTTTAAATGAAGGCCAAACTCGTAACTCAAATATTCGCCTCCGCGATCAGATCGTAGAAACTTTATTTTCTTGTTACGATGATTCTCCACTTGACTATAAAATTCTCTGAACTTTTCAAGTGTTTTAGACTTGTGTTTCATCAAGTAGATATACCCATATTTGCTCAAATCATCTGTCAATGTCAGAAAATAATGATACCCGTCGCGAGCCTCAACACTCATCGGACCGCATACATCGGTATGTATTATTTCCAATAAGTCAGTGGCTCGCTCCATTGTTCCAGAGAACGGAGTCCTAGTCATCTTGCCCATGAGGCATGGTTCGCAAGCACCAAATGATTCATAATCAAGTGATTCCAAAAGTCCATCTGCTTGGAGTTTCTTCATGCGCTTTACACCAATATTACCTAAACTACAGTGCCACTAGTATGTTGCACTATCATTATCAACTTTGCATCTTTTGGCATCAATATTATGAATATGTGTATCACTACGATTGAGATTCAATAAACCATCCACCTTGGGTGTATGACCACCGAAGGTTTTATTCATGTAAACAGAATAACAATTATTCTTCGACTTAAATGAATAGCCGTATTGCAATAAGCATGATCCAATTATATTATGCTCAATGCAAACACCAAATAACATTTATTTTAGGTTCAACACTAATCCCGAAGATAAAGGGAGTGTGCGATGGTGATCTTATCAACCTTGGAGTCACTTCCAGCAAACATCATCACCTCGCCCTCAACTAGTCTCTGTTCATTTTGTAACACCTGTTTCAAGTTACTAATCATAACAACTGAACAAATATCAAATACCTAGGGGCTACTATGAACACTAGTAAAGTACACATCAATAACATGTATATCATATATACTTTTTTTCACTTTGTCATTCTTCTTATCCGCCAAGTATTTGGGGCAGTTCCGCTTCAAATGACCATTTCCTTTGAAGTAGAAGAATTCAGTTTCAGGCTTGGGTGTAGCTTTGTGCTTCTTCATGGGAGTGGCAACTTGCTTGCCATTCTTCTCGTAGTTCCCTTTCTTTCCCTTGCCCTTTTACTTGAAACTAGTGGTCTTGTCAACCATCAACACTTCATGCTTTTATTTATTTCTACCTTCTCCGATTTCAGCGTCACGAAGAGCTCGAGGAATCATTTTCGTCATCCCTTGCATATTATAGTTCATCATGAAGTTCCAGTAACTTGGTGATGGTGATTAGATAACTTTGTCAATCACTATTTTATCTGGAAGATGAACTGCTACTTGATTCAACCAATTGTAGTACTCGGACATTCTGAGCACATGCTCACTGGTTGAGCTATTGTCCTCCATCTAGTAGGGAAAATACTTGTCAGAGGTCTCATACCTCTCGACTCGGGCATGAGCCTGAAATGCCAATTTCAGCTCTTGGAACATCTTATATGCTCCTTGGCGTTCAAAACATTTTTGAAGTCCCAGTTCTAAGCCGTAAAGCATGGCACACTAAACTATCAAGTAGTCATCATACCGAGCTTGACAAACATTCATAACGTATGCATCTACTCCTGCAATAGGTAAGTCACCTAGCGGTGCATCAAGGACATAATTCTTCTGTGCAGCAATGAGGATAATCCTCAGATCACGTACCCAGTCCGCATCATTGCTACTATCATCTTTCAACTTATTTTTCTCTAAGAACATATCAAAAATAAATAAAGGGAGCTATACACGAGCTATTAATCTACAACATAGATATGCAAAAACTATCATGACTAAGTTCATGATAAAGTAAAGTTCAGTTAATCATAATACTTCAGAACTCCCACTTAGATAGACATCCCTCTGGTCATTTAAATGATCACGTGATCCATATCAACTAAACCATGTCCGATCTCCACGTGAGATGGAGCAGTTTTCAATGGTGAACATCAGTATGTTGATCATATCTACTATGGGATTCACGTTCGACCTTTTTGTCTTAGTGTTTCGAGGCCATATCAGCATATGCTAGGCTCGTCAAGTTTAACCCGAGTATTCTGCACGTGCAAAACTGGCTTGCACCCGTTGTATGTGAACGTAGAGCTTATCACACACGATCATCACGTGGTGTCTAGGCACGATGAATTGTAGCAACGGTGCTTACTGAGGAGAACACTTATACCTTGAAATTTAGTGAGGGATCCTCTTATAATGCTACCGCCGTACTAAGCAAAATAAGATGCATAAAGGATAAACATCACATGCAATCAAAATATGTGAAATGGTATGGCCATCATCATCTTGTGGCTTTGATCTCCATCTCCAAAGCATTGTCATGATCTCCATCGTCACCGGATTGACACCTTGATGTCCATCGTAGCATCGTTGTCGTCTCGCCAACTATTGCTTCCACAACTATCGCTACCGCTTAGTGATAATATAAAATAATTACATGATGATTGCATTTCATACAATAAAGCGACAACCATAAGGCTCCTGCCAGTTGCTGATAACATTTACAAAACATGATCATCGCATACAACAATTTATATCTTATCACGTCTTGAGTATATCACATCACAAAATGCCCTACAAAAACAAGTTAGACATCCTATACTTTGTTGTTGCAAGTTTTACGTGGCTGCAAAGGGCTTCTAGCAAGAACCGTTATTACCTACGCATCAAAACCACAATGATTTTTCGTGAAGTGTGTTGTTTTAACCTTCAACAAGCACTGGCAGTAGTAAAATTCGATTCAACTAAAGTTGGAGAAACAGACACCCGCCAGCCACATGTGTCTGAAGCACGTTGGTAGAACCAGTCTCATGAACGATGTCACGTAATGTCGGTCTCGGCCGCTTCATCCAACAATACCGCCGAATCAAAGTAAGACGTTGGTAGTAATGAATATGACTATTATCGCCCACAACTCTTTATGTTCTACTCGTGCATATCATCTACGCATAGACCTGGCTCTGATACCACTGTTGGGGCACACAGTATTTCAAACAATTTCCTACAATCACGCAAGATCTATCTAGGAGATGCATAGAAATGAGACGAGAGAGTTTGTCCACGTACCCTCGTAGACCAAAAGCGAAGGCGTTTAGTAACACGGTTGATGTAATCGAACGTAGTGTTGGAAATATGCCCTAGAGGCAATAATAAAGGGATTATTATTATATTTCCTTGTTCATGATAATTGTCTTTTATTCATGCTATAATTGTATTATCCGGAAATCGTAATACACGTGTGAATACTTAGACCAGATACGTTCCTAGTAAGCCTCTAGTTCACTAGCTCGTTGGTCAACAGATAGTCATGCTTTCCTGACTATGGACATTAGATGTCGTTGACAACGGGATCATCATTAGGAGAATGATGTGATGGACAAGACCCAATCCTAAGCATAGCACAAGATCGTGTAGTTCGTTTTGCTAGAGCTTTTCCAATGTCAAGTATCTCTTCCTTAGGCCAAGAGATCGTGTAACTCCCGGATACCGTAGGAGTGCTTTGGGTGTACCAAAAGTCACAACGTAACTGGGTGACTATAAAGGTGCACTACAGGTATCTCCGAAAGTGTCTGTTGGGTTGACACGGATCGAGACTGGGATTTGTCACTCCTATAATGGAGAGGTATCACTGGGCCCACTCGGTAGTGCATCATCATAATGAGCTCAAAGTGATCTAGTGTCTGGTTACGGGATCATGCATTACGGTACGAGTAAAGTGACTTGCCGGTAACGAGACTGAACGAGGTATTGGGATACCGACGATCGAGTCTCGGGCAAGTAACATACCGACTGACAAAGGGAATAGTATACGGGGTTGCTTGAATCCTCGACATCGTGGTTCATCCGATGACATCATCGAGGAGCATGTGGGAGCCAACATGGGTATCCAGATCCCGCTGTTGGTTATTGACCGGAGAGCCGTCTCGGTCATGTATGCGTGTCTCCCGAACCCGTAGGGTCTACACACTTAAGGTTCGGTGACGCTAGAGTTATTAGGAAGGCTTGTATGTGATTACCGAATGTTGTTCGGAGTCCCGGATGAGATCCCGGACGTCACGAGGAGTTCCGGAAGGGTCCGGAGGTGAAGATTTATATATGGGAAGTTGTCATGCGGACACCGGAAAGTTTCGGGGGCATATCGGTATTGTATCGGGGCCACCGGAAGGGTTCCGGGGGTCCACCGGGAGGGGCCACCCCTCTTGGTGGGCCACATGGGCCGCGTGGGGCTGGGAATCAGCCCCTGGAGGGCTGGGCGCCCCCCCCCATGGGCCCATGCGCCTAGGGTTGGGGGGAACCCTAGTGGGGGCGCACCCCCCTTGCTTGGGGGGCAAGCCCCCCTCCCTGGCCGCCCCCCCCCCTCTAGATCTCATCTAGAGGGGGCCGTCCCCCTTCCCTCTCCCCCTATAAATAGAGGCGGGGAGGGCTGAACACTGATCCAAGGCGCAGCCCTCCCTCCCAACACCTCTCCTCCTCCGTTGTGTGCTTGGCGAAGCCTGTGAGTATCTTGCCTCTCCACCATCATCACGCCGTCGTGCTGCTGCTGGAGCCTTCTTCCTCAACCTCTCCTTCCCCCTTGCTGGATCAAGAAGGAGGAGACGTCGTCCGTATCGTACGTGTGTTGAACGCGGAGGTGTTGTCCGTTCAGCACTTGGTCATCGGTGATCTGAATCACGGCGAGTACGACTCCATCATCACCGTTCCCTCGAACGCTTCCGTACGCGATCTACAAGTGGTATGTCGATGCAATCTCTCTCCCATGACTTGTTGCTTAGATGAACTCATAGATAGATCTTGGTGAAACCGTAGGAAAAATTTTCATTTTCTGCAACGTTCCCCAACAGTGGCATCATGAGCTAGGTCTATGCGTAGTTCTCTATTGCACGAGTTGAACACAATTTTGTTGTGGGCGTAGATCTTGTCAACTTGCTTGCCGCTACTGGTCTTTCCTTGCTTCAGCGGTATTGTGGGATGAAGCGGCCCGGACCGACCTTACACGTACGCTTACGTGAGACAGGTTCCACCGACTGACATGCACTAGTTGCATAAGGTGGCTAGCGGGTGTCTGTCTCTCCCACTTTAGTTGGAGCGGATTAGATGAAAAGGGTCCTTATGAAGGGTAAATAGAAGTTGATAAAATCACGTTGTGGTTATTTGTAGGTAAGAAAACGTTCTTGCTAGAACCCAATTGCAGCCACGTAAAAGATGCAACAACAATTAGAGGACGTCTAACTTGTTTTTGCAGCAATTGTCATGTGATGTGATATGGCGAGAGTTGTGATGAATGATGAATGACATATTGTGATGTATGAGATCATGTTCATGTAATAGGAATCACGACTTGCATGTCGATGAGTATGACAACCGGCAGGAGCCATAGGAGTTGTCTTTATTTTTGTATGACCTGCGTGTCATTGAAGAACGCCATGTAAATTACTTTACTTTATTGCTAAACGTGTTAGCCATAGAAGTAGAAGTAGTCGTTGGCGTGACAACTTCATGAAGACACGATGATGGAGATCATGATGATGGAGATCATGGTGTCATGCCGGTGAGAAGATGATCATGGAGCCCCGAAGATGGAGATCAAAGGAGCTATATGATATTGGCCATATCATGTCACTATTATATAATTGCATGTGATGTTTATTATGTTTTATGCATCTTGTTTACTTAGAACGACGGTAGTAAATAAGATGATCCCTTATAACAATTTCAAGAAAGTGTTCCCCCTAACTGTGCGCCGTTGCTAAAGTTCGTCGTTTCGAAGCACCACGTGATGATCGGGTGTGATAGATCCTTACGTTCACATACAACGGGTGTAAGACAGTTTTACACAAGCAGTAACACTTAGGGTTAACTTGACGAGCCTAGCATGTACAGACATGGCCTCGGAACTCAAGAGATCGAAAGGTCGAACATGAGTCGTATGGAAGATACGATCAACATGGAGATGTTCACCGATGATGACTAGTCCGTCTCACGTGATGATCGGACACGGCTTAGTCGACTCGGATCATGTAACACTTAGATGACTAGAGGGATGTCAATCTGAGTGGGAATTCATTAAATAATTTGATTAGATGAACTTAATTATCATGAACTTAGTCTAAAACCTTTGCAAAATATGTCTTGTAGATCAAATGGCCAACGCTCATGTCAACATGAACTTCAACGCGTTCCTAGAGAAAACCAAGCTGAAAGATGATGACAGCAACTATTCGGACTGGGTCCGGAACCTGAGGATCATCCTCATAGCAGCCAAGAAAGATTATGTCCTAGAAGCACTGCTAGGTGAAGCACCCATCGAGAGAACCAAGGCGTTATGAACGCTTGGCGATCCGCGTCTTGATGATTACTCCCTCGTTCAGTGCGGCATGTTCACAGCTTAGAACCGGGGCTCCAAAAGCTTTTTGAGCGACACGGAGCATATGAGATGTTCGAGGAGCTGAAAATGGTTTTCCAAGCTCATGCCCGGGTCGAGAGATATGAAGTCTCCGACAAGTTCTATAGTTGTAAGATGGAGGAAAACAGTTACTCGGTGAGCACATACTCAAAATGTCTGGGTTGCACAACCGCTTTGTCCCACTGGAGATCAACCTCCCGGACGAGGCGGTCATTGATGAGAATCCTTCAGTCGCTCCCACCAAGCTACAAGAGCTTTGTTCTGAACTACAATATGCAGGGGATGGTGAAGACCATTCCTGAAGTATTTTCAATGCTGAAGTCAGCAGAGGTTGAAATCAAGAAAGAGCATCAAGTGTTGATGGTCAATAAGACCACTAAGTTCAAGAAGGGCAAGGGTAAGAAGAACTTCAAGAAGGACGGCAAAGATGTTGCTTGCCGCGGTAAAGCCGATTGCGGGAAGAAGTCAAAGAATGGACTCAAGCACGAGACCGAGTGCTTTTATTGCAAGGGAAGGGTCCTTTGAGCGAAACTGCCCCAAATACTTAGCGGACAAGAAGGCCGGCAACACTAAAGGTATATGTGATATTCATGTAATTGATGTGTACCTTACCAGTACTCGTAGTAACTCCTGGGTATTTGATACCGGTGCCGTTGCTCATATTTGTAACTCACAACAGGAGCTGCGGAATAAGCGGAGACTGGCGAAGAACGAGGTGACGATGCGCGTCGAGAATGGTTCCAAGGTCGATGTGATCGCCGTCGGCACTCTACCTCTACATTTACCTACGGGATTAGTTTTAAACCTCAATAATTGTTATTTAGTGCCAAGTTTGAGCATGAACATTGTATCTGGATCTCGTTTAATACGAGATGGCTACTCATTTAAATCCGAGAATAATGGTTGTTCTATTTATATGAGAGATATGTTTTATGGTCATGCCCCGATGGTCAATGGTTTATTCTTAATGAATCTCGAACGTAATGTTACACATATTCATAGTGTGAACACCAAAAGATATAAAGTTGATAACGATAGTCCCACATACTTGTGGCACTGCCGCCTTGGTCACATTGGTGTCAAGCGCATGAAGAAGCTCCATGCTGATGGACTTTTAGAATCTCTCGATTATGAATCATTTGACACATGCAAACCATGCCTCATGGGTAAAATGACCAAGACTCCGTTCTCTGGAACAATGGAGCGAGCAACCAACTTATTGGAAATCATACAAACCGATGTGTGCGGTCCAATGAGCGTTGAGGCTCGCGGAGGATATCGTTATGTTCTCACTCTCACTGATGACTTAAGTAGATATGGGTATGTCTACTTGATGAAACACAAGTCTGAGACCTTTGAAAAGTTCAAGGAATTTCAGAATGAAGTAGAGAATCAACGTGACCGAAAGATAAAGTTCTTACGATCAGATCGTGGAGGAGAATACTTAAGTCACGAGTTTGGTACACACTTAAGAAAATGTGGAATCGTTTCACAACTCACGCCGCCTGGAACACCTCAGCGTAACGGTGTGTCCGAACGTCAGAATGTCGCACTCTATTGGATATGGTGCGATCTATGATGTCTCTTACTGATTTACCGCTATCATTTTGGGGATACGCTCTAGAGACAGCTACATTCACTCTAAATAGGGCACCGTCTAAATCCGTTGAGATGACACCGTATGAATTATGGTTTGGGAAGAAACCTAAGCTGTCGTTTCTAAAAGTTTGGGGATGCGATGCTTATGTCAAGAAACTTCAACCTGAAAAGCTCGAACCCAAGTCGAAAAAATGCGTCTTCATAGGATACCCTAAGGAAACCATTGGGTATACCTTCTACTTAAGATCCGAGGGCAAGATCTTTGTTGCCAAGAACGGATCCTTTCTGGAAAAAGAGTTCCTCTCGAAAGGAGTAAGTGGGAGGAAAGTAGAACTCGATGAAGTACTACCTCTTGAACCGGAAAGTAGTGCAGCTCAGGAAAATGTTCCTGTGATGCCTACACCGACTGGAGAGGAGATTAATGATGATGATCAAGGTACTTCGGATCAAGTTGCTACTGAACTTCGTAGGTCCACGAGGACACGTTCCACACCAGAGTGGTATGGCAACCCTGTCCTGGAAATCATGTTGTTAGACAACGGTGAACCTTCGAACTATGAAGAAGCGATGGCGGGCCTAGATTCGAACAAATGGCTAGAAGCCATGCAATCCGAGATAGAATCCATGTATGAAAACAAAGTATGGACTTTGACTGACTTGCCCGATGATCGGCCAGCGATAGAAAACAAATGGATTTTTAAGAAGAAGACGGACGCGGATGGTAATGTCACCATCTATAAAGCTCGACTTGTCGCTAAGGGTTATTGGCAAGTTCAAGGGATTGACTATGATGAGACTTTCTCTCCCGTAGCGAAGCTCAAGTCCGTCCGAATCATATTAGCAATTGCCGCATACTATGATTATGAGATATGGCAGATGGACGTCAAAACGGCATTCCTTAATGGTTATCTTAAGGAAGAGTTGTATATGATGCAGCCAGAAGGTTTTGTCGATCCTAAGAATGCTAACAAAGTATGCAAGCTCCTGATCCATTTATGGGCTGGTGCAAGCATCTCGGAGTTGGAACATTCGCTTTGATGAGATGATCAAAGCGTTTGGGTTTATCTTGAGACTTATGGAGAAGCCTACGTTTACAAGAAAGTGAGTGGGAGCTCTGTAGCATTTCTCATATTATATGTAGATGACATACTTTTGATGGGAAATGATATAGAATTCTTGGATAGCATTAAGGCCTACTTGAATAAGTGTTTTTCAATGAAGGACCTTGGAGAAGCTGCTTATATATTAGGCATCAAGATCTATAGGGATAGATCGAGATGCCTCATAGGTCTTTCACAAAGCACATACCTTGATAAGATTTTGAAGAAGTTCAAAATGGATCAGTCCAAGAAAGGGTTCTTGCACTGTCTTGCAAGGTGTGAAATTGAGCTCGGCTCAATGTCTGACCACGGCAAAAGATATAGAAGAGATGAGTGTCATCCCCTATGCCCCAGCCATAGGATCTATTATGTATGCCATGCTGTGTACCTGACCTGATGTGAACCTTGCCGTAAGTTTGGTAGGAAGGTGCCAAAGTAATCCCGGCAAGGAACACTGGACGGCGGTTAAGAAAATCCTGAAGTACCTGAAAAGGACTAAGGATATGTTTCTCGTTTATGGAGGTGACGAAGAGCTCGTCGTAAAGGGTTACGTCGACGCTAGCTTCGACACAGATCTGGATGACTCTAAGTCACAAACCGGATACGTGTATATGTTGAATGGTGGAGCGATGGCTGGTGCGGTACTGCAAGCAAAGCATCGTGGCGGGCTCTACATGTGAAGCGGAGTACATGGCAGCGTTGGAGGCAGCGCATGAAGCAATTTGGGTGAAGGAGTTCATCACCGACCTAGGAGTCATACCCAATGCGTCGGGGCCGATCAAACTCTTACGTGGCAACATGGAGCTATTGCCCTTGCCAAGGAGCCCAGGTTTCACAAGAAGACCAGGCACATCAAGCATTGTTTCAACTCCATCCGTGAAAATGTTCAAGATGGAGACATAGATATTTGCAAAGTACATACGGATCTGAATGTCGTAGATCCGTTGACTAAACCTCTTCCGCGAGCAAAACATGATCAACACTAGAACTCTATGGGTGTTTGATTCATCACAATGTAACTAGATTATTGACTCTAGTGCAAGTGGGAGACTGTTGGAAATATGCCCTAGAGGCAATAATAAAAGGATTATTATTATATTTCCTTGTTCATGATAATTGTCTTTTATTCATGCTATAATTGTATTATCCGGAAATCGTAATACACGTGTGAATACTTAGACCAGATACGTCCCTAGTAAGCCTCTAGTTGACTAGCTTGTTGGTCAACAGATAGTCATTGTTTCCTGACTATGGACATTAGATGTCGTTGACAACGGGATCACATCATTAGGAGAATGATGTGATGGACAAGATCCAATCCTAAGCATAGCACAAGATCATGTAGTTCGTTTTGCTAGAGCTTTTCCAATGTCAAGTATCTCTTCCTTAGACCATGAGATCGTGTAACTCCCGGATACCGTAGGAGTGCTTTGGGTGTACCAAACGTCACAACGTAACTGGTGACTATAAAGGTGCACTACAGGTATCTCCGAAAGTGTCTGTTGGGTTGACACGGATCGAGACTGGGATTTGTCACTCCGTATAATGGAGAGGTATCACTGGGCCCACTCGGTAGTGCATCATCATAACGAGCTCAAAGTGATCAAGTGTCTGGTTACGGGATCATGCATTACGGTACGAGTAAAGTGACTTGCAGTGCTTGACCTGAACGAGGTATTGGGATACCGACGATCGAGTCTCGGGCAAGTAACATACCGATTGACAAAGGGAATAGTATACGGGGTTGCTTGAATCCTCGACATCGTGGTTCATCCGATGACATCATCGAGAAGCATGTGGGAGCCAACATGGGTATCCAGATCCCGCTTTTGGTTATTGACCGGAGAGCCGTCTCGGTCATGTCTGCGTGTCTCCCGAACCCGTAGGGTCTACACACTTAACGTTCGGTGACGCTAGGGTTATTAGGAAGACATGTATGTGATTACCGAATGTTGTTTGGAGTCCCGGATGAGATCCCGGACGTCACGAGGAGTTCCGGAAGGGTCCGGAGGTGAAGATTTATATATGGGAAGTTGTCATGCGGACACCGGAAAGTTTCGGGGGCATATCGGTATTGTACCGGGGCCACCGGAAGGGTTCCGGGGGTCCACCGGGAGGGGCCACCCCTCTTGGTGGGCCACATGGGCCGCGTGGGGCTGGGAACCAGCCCCTGGAGGGCTGGGAGCCCCCCTTGGGCCCATGCGCCTAGGGTTGGGGGGGGGGAGAACCCTAGTGGGGGCGCACCCCCCTTGCTTGGGGGGCAAGCCCCCCTCCCTGGCCGCCGCCCCCCCTCTAGATCTCATCTAGAGGGGGCCGGCCCCCTTCCCCCTTCCCCTATAAATAGAGGGGCGAGGGGAGGGCTGAACACCAGATCCAAGGCGCAGCCCCTCCCCACCCCAACACCTCAACTCCTCCGTTTAGTGCTTGGCGAAGCCACAGCCGAGTATCTGCCTCTCCACCATCATCACGCCGTCGTCTTTGCTGCTGGAGCCTTCTTCCTCAACCTCTCCTTCCCCCTTGCTGGATCAAGAAGGAGGAGACGTCGTCCGTACCGTACGTGTGTTGAACGCGGTGGTGCTGTCCGTTCAGCACTTGGTCATCGGTGATCTGAATCACGGCGAGTACGACTCCATCATCACCGTTCCCTCGAACGCTTCCGTACGCGATCTACAAGTGGTATGTATATGCAATCTCTCTCCCATGACTCGTTGCTTAGATGAACTCATAGATAGATCTTGGTGAAACCGTAGGAAAAATTTTAATTTTCTGCAACGTTCCCCAACACGTAGTCACGATCCAACCAATCCAAGTAACGAACATATGGCACCTCCGTGTTCAGCACACGTTAAGCACAATGACGTCCCTCGAGCTCTTGATCCAGTTGAGCATGAGGGAGAGTTCCATCAGCATGACGGCGTGGCGACGGTGATGATGAAGTTACCAGTGCAGGGCTTCACCTAAGCGCTATGATGATATGCTTGGGGTGTTAAACTATGGAGAGGGCACCGTATACAGCTAAGAGAAGACTTGTTGTGTCTTGGGGGTGCCCCCTCCCCCGTATATAAAGGAGGAGGGGAGGACGTGTAGGGGAACGCAGTATTTCAAAAAAATTCCTATGATCACGCAAGATCTATCTAGGATATGCATAGCAACGAGATGGGAGAGTGTGTCCACGTACCCTCATAGACCTGAAGCGGAAGCGGTTGATGTAGTCGAACGTCTTCATGATTGAACAGATCCAAGTACCGAACGTACAACACCTCCGTCTTCAACACACATTCATCATGATGACGTCCCTCGAGCTCTTGATCCGGTTGAGGACAAGGGAGAGTTCCGTCAGCACGACGGCGTGGTGACGGTGATGATGAAGTTACCAGTGCAGGGCTTCGCCTAAGCACTATGACGATATGACCGAGGTGTGTAACTATGGAGGGGGGCACCGCACACGGCTAAGACAAATCTTGGAGTGCCTTTGGGGTGCCCCCTGACCACGTATATATTGGAGGGAGGGAGAGAGGTCGGCCCTCCTAGGGGCGCGCCAAGTGTAGGGAGTCCTACTAGGACTCCTAGGTCCTAGTAGGATGCCCTTTCCTATTCAGAGTATAAAAGAAGGAAAGGAGGGAGAGGGAGAAGGACAGGAGGGAGCCCCCACCCATTGTCCAATTTGGTTTGGGCAGGGGGAGGCGTGCGCCACCTCGTGGCTCTTCTTCCCTCTCTCCACTAAATCCCAAGAAGGCCCATTAACTTCCCCCGGTGAATATCCGTAACTCTCTGGTACTATGAAAAATACCAGATCACTCGGAGCCATTTTGATGCCTGAATATAGCCTTCCAATATATGAATCTTTACCTCTCGACCATTTCGAGACTCCTCGTCATGTCTGTGATCTCATCCAGGACTCTGAACAAACTTCGGTCATCAAATCACATAACTCATAATACAAATCATCATCGAACCTTAAGTATGCGTACCCTACGGGTTCGAGAAATATGTAGACATGACCGAGACACATCTCCGGTGAATAACAAATAGCGGAACCTGGATGCTTATATTGGCTCCTACATATTATACTAAGAACTTCATCAACGAAACCGGATAACAACATATGGTATTCCCTTTGCCATCGGTATGTTACTTACCCGAGATTTGATCGTCGGTATCATCATACCTAGTTCAATCTCATTACTAGCAGGTCTCTTTATTCGTTCTTTAATGCATCATCCTGTAACTAACTCATTAGTTACATTGATTGCAAAGCTTATAGTGATGCGCACTACCGAGTGGGCCTAGAGATACCTCTCCGATACATGGAGCGGCAAAACCTAACCTTGATCTATGGCAACCCAACAAAACACCTTTGGAGACACCTGTAGAGCATCTTTATAATCACCCAGGTACGTTGTGATGTTTGATTGCGCACAAGGTGTTCCTCCGGTATTCGGGAGTTGCATAATCTCATAGTCAGAGGAATATGTATAATTCATGAAGAAATCAATAGCAATAAAACTTAACGACCATTATGATAAGCTAACGGATGGGTCTTGTCCATCACATCATTCTCTAATGATGTGATCCCATTCATCAAATGAGAGCACATGTCTATGGTCTGGAAACTTAACCAACTTTGATTATTGAGCTAGTCAAGTAGAGGCATACTAGGGACACTCTGTTTTGTCTATGTATTCACACATGTACTTAGTTTCTGGTTAATACAATTCTAGCATAAATAATAAACATCTATCATGATATACGGAAATATAAATAACAACTTTATTATTGTCTCTAGGGAATATTTCCTTCAGGAGGCGGCCGGCCTAGGGGGCGCGCCAAAGAGGGGAGTTCAACTAGGACTCCCAATCCTAGTTGGACTCTCTTTCCTTTTTCGGAGAGGGAGAAAGAGGGAAGGAAGAGGGAGAGGAGAAGGAATGGGGGGGCGCGGCCACCCCTTGTAGGCTGCCTCCCCACACCCCTATGGCCCATGTAGGCCCAATATTCCCCTGGGGGGTTCTGGTAACCCCTCGGTACTCCGAAAAAATGCCCGAATCACTCAGAACCATTCCAATGTCCGAATGCAACCTTCCAATATATGAATCTTTACCCCTAGACCATTTAGTGACTCCTCTTCATGTCTACGATCTCATCCGGGACTCCAAACAAACTTCGGTCATAGAATCACATAACTCATAATACAAATCATCATCGAACGTTAAACGTGTGGACCCTACGGGTTCGAGAACTATGTAGACATGACCGAGACACATCTCTGGTCAATAACCAATAGCAGAACCTGGATGCTCATATTGTGTCATATATATTCTACGAAGATCTTTATCGTTCAAACCGCATAACAACATAAATTATTCCCTTTGTCATCGGTATGTTACTTCCCCGAAATTTGATCGTCGGTATCTTCGTACCTAGTTCAATCTCATTACTAGCAAATATCTTTACTCCTTCCGTAATGCATCATCCCATAACTAACTCATTAGTCACATTGCTTGCAAGGCCTATAGAGATGTGCATTACCGAGAGTGCTCAGAGATACCTCTCTGAACACGGAGTGACAAATCCTAATCTTGATCTATGCCAACTCAACAAATGCCATCGGAGACACCTGTAGAGCATCTTTATAATCACACAGTTATGTTGTGATGTTTGATAGCACACAAAGTGTTCCTCCGGTATTCGTGAGTTTCACAATCTCATAGTTAGAGCAATATGTATAAGTCATGAAGAAAGCAATATCAATAAAACTAAATGATCATTATGCTAAGCTAACGGATGGGTCTTGTCCATCACATCATTCTCCTAATGATGTGATCCCGTTCATCAAATGACAACACATGTCTATGGTTAGGAAACATAACCATCTTTGATTAGCGAGCTAGTCAAGTAGAGGCATACTAGGGACACTCTGTTTTGTCTATGTATTACACATGTACTAAGTTTCCTGTTAATACAATTCTAGCATGAATAATAAACATTTATCATGATATAAGGAAATAGGAATAACAACTTTATTATTGTCTCTACGGCATATTTCCTTCATGTATTTTCTATGAAAGATATGCATACCATTGCTAGATTTTCTTCTGAGATAATTTTGAATCTAGTACAAATGATGAATATTCTGAACAATCACATGAGGAAGTCCTTGAGAAGGATAATAATGAAGTTCCTGTAATGAGCATGAGACAAAGGTTTGCAAAATCCTTTGGTGATGATTTCATTGCATACATATGGACGACATACCCAAGTCTATTAGAGAGGAATATGCATCTCCGGATGTAGATGATCTGAAAGAAGTTGTTCATAATGAGATGGACTAAATTCTTTCTAATGGGACTTGGGAGCTAACTGAAAGACCATATGGTTGTAAACATGTGGGTTGTAAGTGGGTGTTCAAAAATTAGATAAGGCCTGATGGTCATATTCATAAGTACAAGCCGCGGCTTGTGGCAAATGGCTACACTTGAAAGAAGGCGAAGATTATTTTGACACCTACTCACCCGTTGCTAGAATGACCACCATTCGGGTGCTACTTTCCTTGGCCGCCTCTTATGATCTAATCATTAGTCAAATGGATGTAAAGATAGCTTTCCACAATGGTGATTTCAAATAGGAAATCTATATGGATCGGCCTGAGAGTTTTGTGGTGAAGGGTGAAGAGAGAAAGGTGTGCAAGTTGTTAAAATCTTTGTATGGTCTAAAACAGGCACCTAAGCAATGTCATGAGAAGTTTGAAAGAACTCTCATCTCTATGGGATTTGTCATTAATGAGGTTCATAGGTATTTATTATCACCATGGTGAGGGCAATAGTGTCATATTTTGTTTGTATGTGGATGACATACTAATCTTTCATACAGATCAATGAGGTCAAGAATTTTCTATCAAAAAGTTCTGATATGAAAGATCTGGGAGAAGCCGATGTAATTCTTAACACTAAACTTATTAAGAATGAGAGTGGGATTACTCTAACGCAAGCTCACTTTGTTGAGAAGGTTTTGAAGCGATTAGGATTTATGGATAGCAAGCCTCCTCCAACACCTTATGATAAAAGTGTGACACTTATAAAATAACAAGAGAAAATAAACAAGAGATCAACTATGATACTCTCAAATTATCAGTTCACTCATGTACTTAGCTAGCCCTACAAGGCAGATATATCTTCTGTTGTGAGCAAACTTAGTAGGTTCATGTCCATCCCCGGGTGATGACCATTGGCATGCACTAGAAATGGTCTGCACTATCTGAGATGTAGTATGAGTTACTGAATTCACTATTCAGAGCATCCTGCTATATATTCTTGAAGGATATAGTGATTCGAATTGGATCTCCGATGTTGATGTACTCATGGGGGTGGTGCAGTGTCATGGAGGTCTTGCCAGCAGACCATATTCCGGAGTTCAACTATGGACGCAGAGCTAACTGCTTTAGACACAGCCACAGTTGAGACAGAATGGTTGCGTGAACTCTTGATGGACTTGCCAGTGGTTGAAAAAACATGTACCAACTATTCTTTTGAATTTTGACAACGAAAAGGTTATCGCTCAAGTGAACGATTATGTCACATGAAGAGACGTTTGAAGTCTGTCGGGAAGCTAGGAAACTTCAGAGTAATAATTGTTACACATATTCAAACAGAGAAAAACCTGGCAGATAAGGGACTATCACGAAATATGATAGATATTGCATCAAGGGAGACGGGTATGAGACCTTTATATGTTACATAGAAGTTCAACTTAACATTATCTGCTGAAACACTTGTATATTAAACAAGTGGTGTGAAAAGGTAAATCTCCAAATGGGTATTTGAGATCTGGTGGGGGTTTATTAGATTTAATAGGCCTAGCCCATTAACAAATTCTGAAATCTCACATAGTGGCCCATGAATAAAGTAGCGAGTGGTGGCCCTAAGTTCCGTTCCATCCCGGGAGTTGCGGAAGAGTTGGACCTCTTTATATAGCGGGTTCTCACCACCACTCCAAGTGGTGTGTTAAGAATAGAAAGGGAAGACCACACACGCACGCTCAGTCTCCTCGCCTCGCCAGGCTTAGGCACAGGCAGGGGCCGGGGCGGCACGTACGTGCGACATGCGCATGAATGATCCGCGGAAATCAGGTTCGTTGCCTTGAAGGGGAGCCGCTTCCTTTTGTTGTTTCAATTTTATCTCTTGGCAGAAAAGTTAATTATTTCTTATTCGGTAATTATACGACTTACAAAACAAGTCGATTTGACATTATGATCATGACACAATACCACATGTAGTCGTAATATACATACTCCTACCGGTTGCGGCCAAAGATATATTGAAAAGAGTTAGCGTTTTACCGCATGTCACAACTTGCGCCGCCATCATAGTCTACTTCACCCCGCACGCTGACGTGCATTGGTGTGCGGGAGAGCGGGTCTCTGAAACCGTTCGTCCTTGCGATCATCCACCCGGAGAGGACGAATTAGGTTTTTGGGAAGTGCTCGGCGCGACTACTCAAGTTCGTCATCACAGGTCGTCTTCCATCCAAGTCGGGCGGTGCTACTCATCATCGTCTTCATTGCCGTCAACAACATATCGTCGCGAACATCATCATCAACATTATTACTCCTTCAGCAACTAACGAATAGTACCGCGTGTTCTGTTCATGTCTCTCACCGTGGTTGCTACTTCTTGTGCGATGTTGGTGTGCATGTTTAGCTGTTCATCTAGTATGCGAGTTTGTTGCATGCTAGTCTTTGTTTTAGTCATGAATTATTTACTAGAATTAATCATGAACTTGCGTAATATTCCAACATCCATCCATTGCACTCCAATCCATGGGATAAAGTCCGTGACTTGTGGAACATATCCACGACAAAGAACGGGAGTGGGATTGGTGACAGGAGGGGGTTTACCTAATCCATTTGTGGTTGAGTTCCACTAGGATATTCATTCCTTCTATTATAAAGATCCACCAGAAGCACAAAGCACCCCCAAACATACTGAAATTTACATAGAGGTTCATGGACAACCGAACGACCATTGCCGCCACCAGAACGAGCCGTTTCGCCGCTACCATACTAGAGCCAGCATGACCTTGTCTATGACAGCGGGGAAGTCTTTGTGCAGGTGCCCCTAAGAACCAGTGTTAGGGAGCCACCATCGTTGAATCCTTGAACTGATATGAAGAACCTGATACCAAATCTTGCGTTACGTACGCACGACGAGAAACCCTATCCTCGCCGACTAAAAACCCTATCCATGGCAGGGTTTTTGAAACGACTGATGCAATAACAATTATTCAACTACCATGGCAACGTTTCGACTGAAGATTTAGTATAACTGTGAAGACTTTCCCGGCGTCCAGGGCTATCCTATATCATGCTATTTATGAATTGGCTGAAATGCTTGTCCATTTATAGTTTGCACCAATGGTGATGAGTTAAAAATGTGCCCTTCCCAGTGTTGCAACTGAGTGCAAACGGATGTGAGGTGTAAGGTGGTGCATGGTCAGACCATTCTGAAGCAGATAACACTCGATCACAGCTACATCCTCAGCGGGGCAGGACATGGGCCAACGCCTGACTTTAAATACCAGTTGTCACTTTTTTTGCCCGTTGTGGCACCAACCACGCCTCTCAACAACTCGCTACACTCGGTCTTGCCCATCAAATCCCATACAAAAGCTTAGTATATATACGATAAGGGCGAAGGCGCGTTTGGTTGCCTGGGGTGAGTAGTGCCTGCATTGCAGCCACGTCTCAACCCTGCCTCGTTTAGCAAAAACAGGCAACAAACCAACATCGCAAGTTTTTGTTTGTTGCCTGCATTGCATCAATGGCCACTTTCGGGCCGGCTGTTTGGTTGCCCGCATTTGTGCAGATGCAAACCACAGCTGTTTGGCCGCATACACGTTTTTGTGCTGCTCAACCCATTCAAATGTGGTGGCCTTACCACCACATTAGGCACAACAGCTCCATGTAGAGCACTATAAACAGCACAGAAACTAGCAGATAAACAAGCTACTAAACAGTAGACAAGAGCAGATAAACAACAAGTAAACAACACACCTACTAAACAGACTTAAGTTTATCCACAGCAGGGGCATCACATGCCCCCTGCTTCACCACAGGGTGCTTAACCCTGGACAAAATATTAACGCCAAGTTCACGCCAAGTTCTCGTCACCGATGCAGCAAACTAACTACGAGTTCATGGTAACGACTTCAGAAGGCGACTTCAGGGTCACCGATGCAGCTGTGCTTGCTGCAGCTACCCCTGCACCCGACGGAGCTGTTGTGGTTGTAGATTTGGACCTTGAGGCCTAGGCCGGAGATGCGCAGCACGACGAGGTCGCCGGGGACGATCCTATGGCGCGGGCAGAAATAGTGCCAGCCCCGGCCAAGCACCATCTGCCCCTCGAAGGTCTGAACCTGCACCTAGAACTCGCACCACTTGTTTGCAGACAGCCTGACGACGCGCTTGGTCTTCTACACGAGCCACAACCTCATCACGTCCTGGAACTTGGGAGGGATGATGAGCATGGCCAGATCCTCCTCGTCCATGATTTGCATGTAGAAACGAAGCGGCTCTCGGGACCCCTCCTCGTGGCCGGTCCTAGGAGCTCGTCCCCGTGAAGGTGGCTGGCTCATGAAGGCAACCCTGCCAGGCAGGTACAGCCTCTTCACCCAGTTGTTCGTGTGGATGAAGTCCACGACCGCCTCGGCGCCGGCGACGACATTGGCTCCTCCACCGGCAGAATCCCACTGGGTCTACATCACCTTGTCAGGCAAGATGACATGGATTAGTAACAGGACATTGGCAGCATTCTTTTCAAAAAACAAGAGGGCATTGGCAGCATGCGACATTTGTACTAGTGCCCAAAGTAGCAAACACACTGGTCCTACATACCATGAGAACCATGCACGTAAACCTAGCATGCACATTTGTACTAGATCCCTAAGCAGGAACATCAAAAACAACACATCACCTATCAGCTAGCATGCCCATGAACCCTAAGCAAGTAAGCATGAACATGAATAGCACACCAATCTAGATAACATGCACATGAACAAGTAGGAGGAACATCAAAGACAACAACAGTATGGCTAGCATCATGAACAAATTGCTGCACATGAGCACCAATGATGAACTCCGGTCAAAAATCACTAATGATGAACATCAAACACAATCTACCATGGCCATGAACAGATTGTACATCATGAGCACTAAGCACACACCAATCATGCATGCCAATGAACACTAGTAAGCATGAACATCAATCAAAAACCTATCTACCATGCCCAAGAACCCATTCTACATCATCAGCACTAACCACAATCCAATCTTGCATGCCCATGAACATTATACCAGACATGCACATGAAACACAGAACAAGAAAGAACACTACCCCTGCCTATGAACAGTGCCGCGCAAGAACGAATAGATTCACATCTCACCGGAGCTTGCTAATGACGAAAACCTACAAATCTACGAACAGAGTGATTGTTCTTACCGGAGCAGGTGTAGTTGGAGCGTACGCAGGCCGGGGAGAAAACCCCGGCGGGAAGGAGATGGCGGGCGAGGAGGAGGAGGAGCCGCCAACGACGATGGCCATCAGCAATGGCCCGGTGCTCCTGCCCACCCGCGCGGTCAAGGAGGAGGAGGTCGCCGTCGTCCATGTGCCTGCGGCGTTGCCCGGAGAAAACCCTTGGATGGGGGTTAAAAAACCCACCAAACACAGGGGTTCCGTGTAGCGTCGCGTTGCCAACCCCCACCGGCGGCGCCACCGAACCCAGGACCTCGAGGTCAGGTAACGGCGGCGGAGGCGGAGCGGCCGGCACCGGATTGACCGGACGAGGCGGCCTGGTGCAGACAGGGGAGGGCGCGTGTAGAGCCCGCATCAGATCAACCGCGGAGTTCGCCAAGCCGGCAACCCACCGCTCGTGCATGCGGTTGTTGCCGGCGCTTATGGGGGTCAGCGGACGGCGCGGCGGAGGGAGACTCATAGGAGGGTAGGAGAGGAGAGGAAGGGGTCGGTGGTGAGAGGAGAGTGAAGGGGAGGAGTGGTGTGAAAGGGAGTGGCCGGTGACTGGAGAGGGAGGGGGAGTTATGAGACGTCAAGTCTCGTCTCCCGCGCTTCCCAAGACGTATAGCGACGAGCCACGCGTGGCGGCACCCAGACTGGCTATAAAAAACCCGGCTTTTCTACATCAACGGGCTATTACGGGGCTTTACAAGGCTTGGCGGCGCCCAAACCCACTAGTTAAATGGTGTGTGTGTGGGCTTGGCGGCGCCCACACCCACCAGTTAATTAGGAGCAGTTAGCCCAACTAGCAAAAGAGCATGTGCGTTGCAACGGGAGAAAAAAAACATAACACACGCTCTTAACCCAACAACCATCACTCAAGACCACAAATAGGTCCATCTCCTTTACTTTAGCGAGGCATCATATTTGTGTTGCCGCTTATCGTCCTTCTTACCCTCGCCGGCGGTGGCCTCAGTGTTCACACAAACCAAAAGATGTTTGAATGTGGTTAATCCTAAGGCGCCTCTCTCTTTCCCTCTCTCTCCTCCCTCTCCCTCTCTCTCGCTTTCTCTCACCCTCGCGATGAGAAATCTGTTATTTTCCCCTACGACGGTTTTCAGTGTTATGCATGTATAGTTATTGATGTTTTCTTTTCCCTATATGGTTATAGTGAGTGTTTATTTGCAATCTAGATCGCCACCGGTACGAAAGAAAAACGGATCGTGCGCTATAGATTTTAAGTTTGCTTCTAAATCAATAATTAAAAATATTTAACAGGTAAAATTAACATCACATTCAGATTCCACACATTTTTCTAATCAAATTTCATATATAACATGTTAAAATCAGAGTTACAGTTTAAAAGATACGGATAATTTAGGAAATCATTTGTTTGACTTAAATATCTTCCAAAATAACATTTAAAAATAACTAAGAGGTAAAAAATAATCTCATATTCATATTCTACATATTTTTCTAATCAAATTTCATATATAACATGTTTAAATCGAAGTTACGGTTAAAAGATATGGACTATTTAGAAAAGTATTTGTTTGACTTAATTTGGTTGCAATCATAATTCAGTTCAAGACTTAATTTGGTTGCAATCATATCGGATAGCTCCACAAAAACAACCAATCTATAAAGACATATCTAATAGGCATTTCTAAAACATCTCATCATATAAAGAACATATTATTTAAGTTTGCACACTAAAAATATTTTTAAAAATTAATGATGAAGGCATATTTGGAATCTACACATTTTTCTGATGAATTTTTGTATATGACATGTTAGATTTCGAGTTAGGGTTAGAAAGTTAAAAAAATTCAAAAAGTATTTGATCTTTCAAAGAAAAAGGGAGATATGCATTTTTAGAACATCTCATCATATAAAGAACGTATTATTTAAGTTTGCACGCTGAAAATATTTTTAAAAATTAATGATGAAGGCATATTTGAAATCTACACATTTTTCTGATGAATTTTCGTATATGACATGTTAGATTTCGAGTTAGGGTTAGAAATAGAAAGATATAAAAATTTCAAAAAGTATTTGATATTTCAAAGAAAAATGGAATGGGTGGTGGGGATCGAATCCACGACCTCCAGTGTGGTTGGTCAAGGCACCAACCAATGAGCTACATAGATGGTTATAGTACATTAGGGGATCTACCTCCATTGAGCTATACTGACCGCGGATGAAACAAAATATAAGAAACCAAACGTCTTTTTTACTTACCGGTGGCATTGGTGGGTAATACATTACAACTTTATGGGCAGTTTTAATGGGGGACGACCAGAAGCACTATTTGCTTTTTTTTATTTTTGAAACTAGAAGAACTAATTACTTTTTTTTAACTAGAAGCATTATTTGCTTTATTATTAGGGGAAGATTAAAGAAGGACAGGTCAGTTGGTCCGTAAAAACCGATTCGGCAGTAGCTCGTGGGCCTCCATGGCGGCAAAACCTATTCGGCGCTGCAGGCGCCGGTTTCTTTGGTTTTCTCTTTTCTGCTAATCGGTGCCTGCAGCGCAGGCGAGCTGGGCAAAACGTTCAAAAAAGGTGCGTCTACCTTGAGTTGAACTCGCGATCTCTTCCACCATCTCCATGGACGCTAACCACAAACCTTTCAACCAACTCGTGATTTACATCTTGTTTTGTTTTATATGTTCTCTTCGTTCGCGGGAATCCTCCCGGTTTTGGAAAGGTTCTGGAAGCTTCCCACACCGGGTTTCCCCGGTTGGTGGTCATTTTCGGGGCGGTTTTTATCTGGGTTTTCTTTTTGGTTCTATTTTACAAATTTTGTTTTTTTAAATTGATGATTTTCCATTTTCGTATTTTGTTTGTAGAAAACTCGATGATTTTTTAAATTTAATTTTATGCAAAATCGATGATATTTTTTCAAATTGGACGAAGCTTTTCCTACTTTGATTTTTTCCAAATTTGCTAAACTATTTTAAATTTTGATAAACTTCTATATCAAATTTGATGAACTTTTTTCGAGTTATCATGAACTTTTTTCAAAATCGATGAACTTTTTTCAAATGTGATGAACTTTTTTCATATCCAATGAACTTTTTTGTAATCCGATGATTTTTTTTCAAATGTGTGAAATTTTTTCGAAATCGATGAACTTTTTTCAAACGTGATGAACTTTTTTTAAACCAAGTGAACTTTTTTGAAATCCGATGAACTTTTTTTCAAATCCGATGAACTTTTTTTCACATATGTGAACTTTTTCAAATTTCGTCGTATATGTAAAAAGTTCATCGAGAAATGAAAAATGGCTGACAGGTTGACTAATAAATAGCACGGCCGCTTTAGTTCGAATACGATTTCGTGTTGCTTTTGTTCAGTAGCGTTCTGATGGTCTGCTGGTTAAGCGAAGCGATTGCAGGGATGTATGCCGCGAGATCGATTCCCCATTGCAGCAATTTCTGGCATGGGTTTTTCACGAATATATCTGTTCCTCGGCCAAACTTGAAGCAGCCCATAGAGGGCGTGCTGTAGGCGCGAGTTTTAGGTTCAGGCGCCTACAGCGCCGAATAGGGCCTCCCCTCCATGGCCGGGCCTGACCAAGCCAGAGGTAGAAAACTCAGGACCTACTTTTCAGGCCCAAGCCTGGCCCACCACTTCAAAACCCCGCTGGGCCTCTTCAGTAAAGTGCAAACAACAACGGGCCTGGGCCTGACCCAACCCGGCCTTCGGGCTCAAAACCTAGGCCCTCAGGAGCAGCGTCGACTGGCCCGGGTCGGGCTCTTTCGGGGGCGACTAATTAGGAGTAGTTAGCCCAACTAAAGAAGGACAAGTCGGCTGGTCCGTAAAAAACCCGATTCGGCAGTAGCTCGGGGGCCTGGCCCGGGGCTGCTTTAAGTTCTGTTGTCGGGCTTCGGGCAGGGCCTGACCAAGCCAGAGGTAGAAAACTCTGGCCCAAGCCCAGCCCGACCCCGGTCGACGGACCTACTTTTCAGGTGCAAGCACGGCCCGCCACTTAAAACCCCACCGGGCCTCTTGAGTAAAGCGCAAACAACAATGGCCCCGGGCCCGACCCGGCCCGGCCTTCGGGCTCAAAAGCTAGGCCCTCGGGAGCAGCGTCGGCTGGACCAGGTCGGGATTTTTTGGGCCGGGCTACCCCTGGCCAGGACTAGTCGAAGCACACGCAACCAAACAGCTAGTTTTCGTCCCGCTCGGGCTTTGTTGGCCCATATATGAGAAACTAAAGGCATCCCAAGTAAATTTTCCATTTGACAAAACCGAGCAGTAGAGCGTATCTTCTGTTCAAAATATTAGCACTTCTCGACTAATCTAATCCACGAGTAAATGATAAACATGGGAAATAGAGTATGCATCTCATACCGATATATAAGCATGTGAGCGTGTACAGTGCATAGAACCGAAACATCTATGAACCACATATATACGGCCAACACATGAACCAGCAAATAGGGGATGAACACGGTATAGCCTCCGGTTGGCTAGGCCAATGTGATGGCTACAACCTCAGCATTGGCCGAGGCCTTCTTCTTGGCGGCTTCATCGTCGGCCATGGAATCGATGCAGGAGAAGTAGTGGAAGAAGATGCGGAATGAGACGGGGCGGATCGAGAGCAGTTACATTTAGAAGCTCCCCAAACACCTTATTGTCGTTCTCCTGTGCGGTATCTCGAGCAGCTGTGATTCAAGGCACCTCTCTCATGACCAACTGTGCACACGGACATCGGGATGGGATCGCTGGAAGAATTGCTAATCCGTAATCTATCAATGCCCCACCAGAATTCGAGGCACATAGGTTTGCTAACTCTTCTTAACAGTGTTTGATATACCAGAATGTCAGTGGACACTGTTAAGCTAAACTTCCACCTAGAGCAATTAGATTAGACAACTTTACTACTATACAATGGACTATGACTTGAAATGTCAGTTCGGCGTGCAGAAGTTTCCCCCATTGCCAGCTTATATGTGGCTGCCGAAGGCTAAACCCCATGGGTGGAGCTTACCAATATTACTCAGTATCTTCTCATGAGCTTCCTAGAGATTAGACAATCTCATATACTGTGACCAACAGTCGGGCTCATAGATGTATTCCTCCAAAGAATGCTCTGTAGGTTAGCATCTTGCTTACATAAGCTTTGGAACACAATAAGACAAAAGTCAGCCTTCCTTACAGAATTGAGAGTATTATTGAATCTCCAAAGGAGTGGGTTAATTAAGGATACTTTCCTCAGTTGACTATTGGATTGTTTTCCCAGGTCCTAATTCACGGGATATTCGCTGATATAATTTGGGTTACCCACATGGCAACTTACTTGGGTCTCATACCCATCTCCCTCAATGTATTTTCTATCATAATCCATGATAGCCCTTTTCTAAAAGGGTATGCCAGATTCTTAGCCGCCTGGATATAATCCAACGCTATCACTCCAGAGTTTCTTGATTTTAACTGATATTAATCTTCTTCTTATGTGCTATGTGGATTTCATGTTATCCTTTGAACTCTTAGCCCTGGCAATCATAGTTTAATTGTCATAGTTCATAAGGACAGCCGAGACTGGTTTATCAACCACTCGCAAATCCATCAAAAGCTCTCGAAGCCATTCCTATTTGTCGAATGATGTGTCTAATGTTGTGTGTTCTACTTCCAAAGTCGATCTCACTAAGATCGTCTTCTTGCAAGACTTCCAAGAAACATACCACCACCAAGTGTGAAAATATATCCAGTAGTGGCTTTCATCTAATTTGCATGAGATATCCAATTCGAATCACTATACCCCTCAAGTACCATATGGTACCCAGAATAGTGATTTCCATAGCTCACAGTACCCTGCAAATAGCGCATGACTTGTTCAACGGCATGCCAATGCACATCTCCTGGATTGGGAATAAACCGGGTGAATTTGCACACAAGAAATTTGATGTCAGGACGAGTAGCACAAGGTAGGTACATGAGTGAACCAATCACTTAAGAATATCTCAATTGATCTATGGTCATGCCTTCGAACTTTCAAATCCGCACGCTAGATCATATGGGGTTGCAAAATGTTTTAGTTCGAATATCCAAAACAGGTCAAAATCTTCTCAACATAGTGGGATTGCAAAATTTTAACTCCACCCTCAGTATCTCTGATTATCTTGATGTTCAAGATAACATCATCCACGCCGAACCCAGTTATTTCATCTCAAAGTTATGAGATAGAAATGAATTGATCTCCTCAATGACTTTGAGGTGGGTCACAAGTATCTGTATGGCATCGATATGTAGATACAGTATAACTCCTTCTCGCCCACCCTAGTTATAGTATACACTTTTGTCAGCTTCGTTAACAACAAAGCCAACATATGTCGAAGTTGTATTAAACTTCTCATGCCATTGCTTTGGTGCTTGTTTCAGGCCATACAATGATTTCACTAGGTTGCACAACTTTCTTTCCTGACCATTTACTACAAAGCCATTTGGCTTTTTCATGTAAATTTCCTTGTCTAGTTCTCCATTAAGGACATGCGTCTTAACATCCATCTGATGAACGAGAAGACCGTGTGTCGTGGATTTGTCACGGCAGATGTCCTTGTGAAAGAACTTAGTCGTGGAGCCATCGCTACGGGTTAACTTGAAGGGGTTAAAGCGGACACAAAGACACAAGGGTTTATACTAGTTCGGCCCCTTCGATGAAGGTAAAATCCTACGTCTAGTTGTGATGGAATTGATGTGGTTTCGATGGCTAGGGAGCAAACAAGCTTCACCTAGGCTCGAGTTGTTGTTGTCTGTCCTTGAACCGCCAACGGGTCGTCCCCTTATATACACGGGTGACGCCCGTCGGTTCACAGAGTCCCACACCGGTTCATACTCGTATCCCGATTGGTCTCTCTCTATTCCTAACTTACAATGCAAGTTTACATATCAGGCCGGTTTACGGCTCTGAGTTCTAAACCGACTACGTGCCTTGGGCCTTCATCTCGCTTAATCACCTTTATACTACTAATGAAGCTAATCCGCCTGTAGGCGGTTCACACCTAGTAGTAATATCCCCAACATTAGGCCCCAGATTGATTTGAACTGGTTCATGTCAATCCTTCACAAAAAACCTTGTCTTCCACATCTTCTGGTGATTGGTAAACCGCCATGTCGTCATCATCTCTGGTTGCTGTAAACCAGCATGACGTCATCATGAAATCAACATTTATGACGCCTTCTTTTATTCATAGATCTGCGATACCCAAGGCAGCAGCTCCACTTCCGAATCTTGTGGCTCCTGGATTCGCGCGCCTGACACACGTCCTTTGCCTGATAAATAGGACCGAAGGGTCATTTCCCTTTCTCCCCTTCGTCTCTTTCTCTTCGTCTTCCTCGTGTCGCCAGCCTCAGAGCTCCGCCACCGCCATTGACCTCTGCACCGTCTTGGACCGCTGCATCAACCTGAACGCTCTAGAGCACTGCGGGGGCTTTCCGTGTCTTCCTCGATTCTGGTAAACCTTCTGCTCTTCTTATCATAGATCTGTTCTAGGGTTTCGTGTTCTTGCCGTCTTCCTCACTTGTTCATGCTCGTACCCAGACTCCTTGTAACATCCCAAAATTCTAAATTTTGAAATGTTATAATAAATAGATAGATTTGTTTGTTTGTTTGAATTGTTGTGTGATTGATTGAGTGAAATTTGAAACTTTTTGAAAGTTAAATGAGAGGGAATAAAAGGACTTTCCCAAACTTTCATTTTTGCTTTTATGCTTTTCGTGAATTCAAATACTCTTCATCACAAAACCCTGGAGAGAAGATGACATGACTTCTTCCATTTATTTAAATGACAAGGGTGTTGAAAATATTTGAATTTCATTTGGAAAATATTTCCAATTCTGAAACTTTATGCAACTCAATGATTTTCACGAGCAAAGATAAAATGCCTTCTTCAAAACATATGAAATATGAGTAGGGAGTTTCAAAGAAATAAATTCAAAGTTCTTTTGAATTTATTTTCAATTTGGAGTTATTTGAGTTTTATTCAAATTATTTTTCCAAAAATAAAATACTTGGAAAATAGGGTAAAATTATTGCCTAAAAGAGAAAATTTGAGAGGAATAAATTTGAATTCATTTTTGTATTTTTAAAATGATTTTTATTGGATTTTATTACAGCTGAAGCACTCTTTGCTTTATTTGAATTTGTGTGTATTTTATTTAATGATAGAATAATGCTCATGCTGTAGAAAATCTTTTTCTGAAAATTTTGATATATAATATGCCTATATAAAATGATTATTATATTTTCGTTATTCAGTTTTCCTCTCTGTTCCTATTTAAAAAACTGTACGTGCGGCCCATAAGTATTTGTCGCCCATGCGCGCATCATAGTAACAGCGAGCGCCCCATCTTTTTTTTTCTATATGGGCCAGGCCCAGCCAGATTTTTTTTCCTTAGGCCGAATTTTGTAAAAAAAAAGAAAAAAAAACTGCAGCCGCAGCTTACGCGCGCGCGGCTGGCCGAAGACCTCTAGGCCCATGCGAGGCGCTTCTTCTTCTCTGTTTCTTTTCCTTTCATCTACGTTTAGTCCCACATTGCCTAACCTTTAACCCCTAAGCCTCTTTTTCACCTATAAATATAGACCCATAAAGCCTCCAAAAATCATCTGATTCGGGTTAAATCAATATTTTGGTTTGACTAAGAAAAATATTTTTTCCTCTCCGGCGCTACTTCTGCAAATTTGTCTCATCTCTTCAACGTTGTCTTTTCTCTGCCTTATAAAGTTATCTTACTTTGTTTTCTTTTCTTTTTTTTTCTACTTATACTTCCGTAGTTTATTACTTTTAGACTAATACAATAGATTAGATTGTCGTCTACGTATTTATACATTAGACCTTAGCCAGAGCTATTTTTCTTTTCAGAAACAGCTTGGCCCTGATTTTTCAAATAGCCATAACTTTTTACTCGTTCATCCAAACTAGATGAAACCAACGCCCACTTCTTCGTTACGATCTCCTCTATCCAGTAATTGAACTCAAACATGTTTTTGAAAGTTTAAAATTTCGAAATTTGTTCAGATTCATGTTCAAACTTCTTTTGTTCATAACTTAAGTTCCGTAACTCCGTTTGAGTTGATTCCTTTTGAATTGTGTCACAAATTTGCTTAAGTTTCTGTTAGTGTCTGGATTTCAAATTTGAGTAGTTTAAATTTGAATTTGATAAATTTTGTTCAGATTAGTATTTTGGCCATAACTTGAGTTTAAAAATAGGTTTTTAATTAATTCTTTTTGCTCCTGGTCACTTGTGATATTGTTTAGCTGTAGGATTTAGTTTGGTAATTTTGGAGTATTTTAAATTAGATTTTTAGTAAAAACAGTACTGTTTTTCTTATATAGTTGTTTTAGTTATGTAATTATTGTTTTTAATTATCTTTAGTTCATTCCTTTTGTAGATTTTCACTTGTTGTTATATGTTTAAGTTTAGCTACAGTAGATAAATTTTTGTAGTTATTTATTAGTGTTTAGCTACTGTTTTTGTAATTGCTTGTTTAGTTCATAGTGATAGTGGATAAAAATAGTTTTATTAGTTTTAAAAGTAATTCTTTTTCCACTTCAAGTTATATTGTTTTTGTTTCTGTTACTTGTGAACACATTAGTTGTTATATTTAATTAGTATAGTTTCTTAATGTTTTATTAAATGATTTGCTGTTATAGTTGTCTTAGTGTTTTGCTAGTTGCTATATTTGTTCTAGTATTAACTAGATGGTTATAGTAGTTTTATATTAGTTCTTTTTGTTAGTTATTAAATTAGTAATTTATTTTCTGTTATTTTATTAGATTTGTATTTTCTTTGCTGTAGAAAAAATATTAGAGTAATTTAGTGATGTTATGTTAAGATTTGTGTGAGTTGGTCACCACTAGTTTTTCTTTGAATTTTTCTTTCGAAGTTTTTCCTTTGGTTTTCGACTTGGTTTTCTTTGTTGCTTTTATTTTGATTGAGTATTGTTATGATTGATAGAATTGATTGCTAGGATGTTTGCTTATGTGAATGCTATGTTTGACTATATAGATTTTCAACGGAGTGACGAATAGTTCTACCAAGTCATTATTCGAGAGTGTTGTTATCTTCATCAACTTACCAGGCAAGTTCACTTTGACCATGTTTTTCATACCTATGTGTTTTATTGCATCTAGTGTCATCTTCGCAACAATCCCTCCAAAGAGTGACATTGAATCCTTGTAGTTGAGTAGTATGCATGAGGTAGGAACCCATCACCACATTACCAAGCCCGGACGATATTTTATTTTAATGCTACGCTATAGTAGACGGGTTTTGGTATGAGTGCTCGGAGTGGTGTGAGAATGGAGGATCTACGTCAATGACGACAACTCCATGATGGAATCTGCAAGGACTGCATCTTCAAGGCCTCAAGACTTCAAGACTCGAGACAAGAATTCAATACACACTCTTGGGTGAAGGATGGTTGACGAGCACCTGGAGAATCCGGTGGTTTGCCGGGATGCATGGAGAAGCGCCATGACATCTTGCGGAAAGCTTCACCCAGACTCAAAGAGACGGAAGAATACTTCATGCCGGAAGCTTACATGCAACCGCAAGTCACTATGGGCTCGGCTTGGTTGACCCTAGTTGTGACTCTGGCTAGGACGGTGCTAGCAGATGTAGAACTACGGTAGGATTGGATGAGCACCGGACGGTCGAGGAGGAACTCTTCGGAAGACCATGTTTGGTCATCTTGTTCTCAAACACCACGAAGTGCGAGAACATAAAGAGAGGGATCGAATCTTGCGGGTAAAGTGTACAAACCTCTGCAGAGGGTTTAAACCTAATCGATTAGCCGTGTCCCGATTCACGGACAATTTGAGCATCTGGACCTGGATCTATCTCGGAACTCTCAACACCGGACTGATAACTTAATTGTGGGCAACTTATGATGATTTTGGGCTACGAGACATCGGTTGGCGGAACCATGTCATGATAGAAAACTCCATAGTACAGATTTCATTTATTCCTTTGATGTAGGGAAAATAAAACCAGCTTCTACGCAAACAAAACTCAGACACAGAGCCACAAAGCCATATTGCATATAGTATAGTTTTATCATCTGTTTTCTCATGTTGTGATCTTGCCGGTACATTCAATGTAATCGACCTACGGCTGCAACGTATAATGTTGCAGATATTTTACTTCCGACGAGTAAGAGTATGCAGTGTGGTTACGGTCTACACTCAACTTCGCCGATGGCGTTGATGGGACTCCACACCCGACTATTTGTTTCATTGTGACTTATGAGGTATATATCGGTTTGACGTTAATTATACATGTGATTGCACTTTGATATATACATTGATGTACTGTGTGTGCCAAAGATCTTGATCCGAGGATGGCACAACAACACGAGGCTTGACCGTCTCGAGGTCGGGTCGCTCTGAGATATGGTATCGAGCACATGTTGATCAGAGAACGTGACCCTAGAAATCGGAAAGCCCCTAGGGCGGGATGTCTCAAAAAACTTTCAAAAGGATCCTTTACTTCTCATCTTTTTGATTTTATCAAGTAGTTCCTCGACCTCAAATAGTTAGAATATACACCTTTCCTTTTGACCACACGGAAGATCAACCAAGTCACTCCAAGAATTAAAGATATCGGACAACCGATGGCCATTTCAGAGTAAAGAGGATTTGACCATGCATTAGAAGAGTTGAAGCTACACCAGTTGAAGACTCTGACGACTTGAAGAATCAGAAGAATTATTTGACCGTTAGAGGACCAAATCCATGTTATACACTTACGTTAGATGCGGCGATTTGTGAGCTGTCATTTGTTTGATGTTTTCCGACAGCGACAAAGTAAAACCCATTTCTTCAAAAACTATTGTTTGTATTGTGTGTATCCCTCCCCACCTCTCTCATATCTTATCCCAAAACTTTTGGACCCCATAGATGATGAATGAAGTTGGTCTGCTATTCTCTGGACCGATGACTCAGTTGGAGGCAGAGCTATGGATTCAAAACATGGAGGATCAATTTAGAAAAAATTTGATTCCAAGGAAGTATGAGGTTCAATACGCTCTTCAGTGCTTTACAGAAAGTGCTGCAACCTGGTGGAAAATGCATCAAGCCATACAAGGATAAAATGGAGCAAGAACTTGGGAGGAATTCAAGAAGACCCTGTTGAGATCACGTCTCATCCGGAAGCACTATGATAACCCGAAGAAGAAACCTTGTGCCTGCAAGATTTGCGGAGAAATAGGACACACCCAGGGAGGAACACAAGGATGGATGCCCTCATTGTGAGGAGAAACACCCAGTGAGGAATGCCCAACTAGTCGGTGACTTGTTTCTTGTGTGAAGGAACCACCCACTACCCGACTTCGGTGTCACATTTACCCCATGGTGCAACAAACTATTCAGAGCAGGAAGAAGTAATAAAAGAAGCGCCCGAGAAGTTATGAAAGAACCTGTGATGAAGGAATGTGTTGAAGACCACGATGGAGAAGGCCTCAACAGATTTTACTCCAATGCCTGCTATTCATGTGGAGAAGAAGGACATTTTTCACAAGATTGCACCAAGGAAAGAAAAGAGTATTCGGGATACTTCTGACGGAAGCAATAGAGTTTGATCCACAGGGAATAAAAGGGTTGATGAAGCGAAGAAACCCCGGAAGAGAAAACAAAGACACCCTCGAACAACCCAATTTACGCAAAGAGGGACAAGAGTCATATTACCTGTTTGAATGTAAGGACGTCGGGCATTATGCCAATCATTGTCTTGAAAGGAAGCAAGGAACTCAAGGAGCAGGCACCATCTCCAAGAAGCCCAAAGACTTATTGAAAGTTATGTGTTTTCATTGCAAGGAAGCAGGACATTATGCTAATAAATGTTCCTACAAGAAGGAAGCTGGAGTTGAGTAGTTGGAATTTTGATATGGATAATAAGAGTGGTAGAAATCAATTTTTTTTCATGAGTACAATAAGTTGAGTTATGTAATGGGTGCTCAGAGTTTGTAATGGATTCATGAAATCAATAAAGTTAAGGTGACATGTTTTCATATGTTTAATTGTAGGAGTTGTTACTCTGTGAACAAAGATTTTTACCATTTTCGAGGATATGAGAAATATGGTCTATGGATGGATTTGTGAATTTCATTTTTAGGGTGGTAGTACCCTATGAAGAACACTAGACCAATGGAAATGGAGATGTGTCCCACAGGTTGGAGTTTGGAAAAAAAAGTTGGAGTTTTGCTTTTGATATGATGGTATGAAGAAACAGAGTACTACTGGATTTAAAGGATGTGTAATATGGAACAAGAGAGTTACCCCAAGGATGAGTTAAAGCTGCACTAGTGTTGAAGTGGGCCATAACCCACAGGCCCAAGAATTAATAAGGATCAAGTACCCACTGGAGAAAGAAATTTTGGGAATAGACTACGATTTGATCAATTGACGATTCTATAGGAGTTTACGCAAAACCTGAGAGTTGTTAAGGAACGATAGATGTTTGTTTGGCCTGCAGAATCAATGGATTTTCCGAACTTGGTTCGTCGATAAGAGAAATTCTGCAATGCTTGTGAGGATGACCGAGTGTTAGAATGCGAGATTCGCTAAACCATGTACAAGGTAATGATTTGGGTGCGGGATGGATTGATCACCATACCGACTTACCCTTATTATTCGCTTTGCTATATGGGATGGTAAAATCTGAGTGACTTACCTATAGTAGAGAGACGACGATCAAAACCTTGTTTAAACCTTAGAAAGGTATAGGTACTTTTTCCTTGTACACGGCAGTTGTTGCCAACCGTAGGTTATACTGTGAGGTTCAACCTGGACCCGTTTTCTGCAGGGAAACCATAAATCGTTGACCACCATGAGATACCGATATTTGTTTAGAATTCGCGCGGACCCGTCAACTATGAAGACCCAGTCTCGGAATAACCTTACCAAGAGTAAAAGACAAAAGAATTGAGGAAAAGGTTATGCCACTACCGGAAGAGCCCAGAGAAGGAATTATCCTTAATATCTGAGAAGACCGACACTGTCAGCAATAAGGATGGAGTATCTGAGTTTTGATGGAACCGTAACAATGCTTCTAAGGGTGGTAGCACCCGAGACCCGGAGACGATCGATGGATTTTTGAGAAGACCCCAAACCCTAACCTATTTCTTTCTAGCCTCTCCGAATCTCGAGGACGAGATTCATTTTAAGGGTGGTAGATTTGTAACATCCCAAAATTCTAAATTTTGGAATGTTATAATAAATAGATAGATTTGTTTGTTTGTTTGAATTGTTGTGTGATTGATTGAGTGAAATTTGAAACTTTTGAAAGTTAAATGAGAGGGAATAAAAGGACTTTCCCAAAATTTCATTTTTGCTTTTATGCTTTTCGTGAATTCAAATACTCTTCATCACAAAACCACGGAGAGAAGATGACATGACTTCTTCCATTTATTTAAATGACAAGGGGTGTTGAAAATATTTGAATTTCATTTGGAAAATATTTCCAATTCTGAAACTTTATGCAACTCAATGATTTTCACGAGCAAAGATAAAATGCCTTCTTCAAAACATATGAAATATGAGTAGGGAGTTTCAAAGAAATAAATTCAAAGTTCTTTTGAATTTATTTTCAATTTGGAGTTATTTGAGTTTTATTCAAATTATTTTTCTCCAAAAATAAAATACATGGAAAATAGGGTAACATGATTCCCTACAACAGAAAATTGGAGAGGAATAAATTTGAATTCATTTTGGTATTTTTAAAATGATTTTTATTGGATTTTATTAGAGCTGAAGCATTCTTTGCTTTATTTGAATTTGTGTGTATTTTATTTAATTCTAGAATAATGTTCATGCTGTAGCAAATATTTTTCTGAAAATTTTGATATATAATATGCCTATATAAAATGATTATTATATTTTCGTTATTCAATTTTCCTCTCTGTTTCTATTTAAAAAAACTGTACGTGCGGCCCATAAGTATTTGTCGCCCATGCGCGCATCATAGTAACAGCGAGCGCCCCATCTTTTTTTTCTATATGGGCCAGGCCCAGCCAGCTTTTTTTTCCTTAGGCCGAATTTTGTAAAAAAGAAAGAAAAAAAAACTGCAGCCGCAGCTTACTCGTGCGCGGCCGACCGAAGACCTCTAGGCCCATGCGAGGCGCCTCTTCTTCTCTGTTTCTTTTCCTTTCATTTACGATTAGTCCCATATTGCCTAACCTTTAACCCCTAAGCCTCTTTTCCACCTATAAATATTGACCCATAGAGCCTCCAAAAATCATCTGATTCAGGTTAAATCAATATTTTGGTTTGACTAAGAAAAATATTTTTTCCTCTCCGGCGCGACTTCTGGAAATTTGTCTCATCTCTTCAACGTCGTCTTTTCTCTGCCTTATAAAGGTATCTTACTTTGTTTTCTTTTCTTTTTTTTCTACTTATACTTCCGTAGTTTATTACTTTTAGACTAATACAATAGATTAGATTGTCGTCTACGTATTTATACATTAGACCTTAGCCATAGCTATTTTTTTTTCGTAAAACAGCTTGGCCCTGATTTTTCAAATGGCCATAACTTTTTACTCGTTCATCCAAACTAGATGAAACCAACGCCCACTTCTTCGTTACGATCTCCTCTATCCAGTAATTGAACTCAAACATGTTTTTGAAAGTTTAAAATTTCGAAATTTGTTCAGATTCATGTTCAAACTTCTTTTGTTCATAACTTAAGTTCCGTAACTCCGTTTGAGTTGATTCTTTTTGCATTGTGTCACAAATTTGCTTAAGTTTCTGTTAGTGTCTCTGGATTTCAAATTTGAGTAGTTTAAATTTGAATTTTATAAATTTTGTTCAGATTAGTATTTTGGCCATAACTTGAGTTTAAAAATAGGTTTTCAATTAATTCTTTTTGCTCCTGGTCACTTGTGATTTGATTAGCTGTAGGATTTAGTTTGGTAATTTTGGAGTATTTTAAATTAGATTTTTAGTAAAAACAGTACTGTTTTGCTTATATAGTTGTTTTAGTTATGTAATTATTGTTTTTAATTATCTTTAGTTCATTCCTTTTGTAGATTTTCACTTGTTGTTATATGTTTATGTTTAGCTACAGTAGATAAATTTTTGTAGTTATTTATTAGTGTTTAGCTACTGTTTTTGTAATTGCTTGTTTAGTTCATAGTGATAGTGGATAAAAATAGTTTTATTAGTTTTAAAAGTAATTCTTTTTCCACTTCAAGTTATATTGTTTTTGTTTATGTTACTTGTGAACACATTAGTTGTTATATTTATTTAGTATAGTTTATTAATGTTTTAATAAATGATTTGCTGTTATAGTTGTCTTAGTGTTTTGCTAGTTGCTATATTTGTTCTAGTATTAACTAGATGTTTATAGTAGTTTTATATTAGTTCTTTTGTTAGTTATTAAATTAGTAATTTATTTTCTGTTATTTTATTAGATTTATATTTTCTTTGCTGTAAAAAATATTAGAGTAATTTAGTGATGTTATGTTAAGATTTGTGTGAGTTGGTCACCACTAGTTTTTCCTTAAATTTTTCTTTCGAAGTTTTTCCTTTGGTTTTCGACTTGGTTTTCTTTGTTGCTTTTATTTTGATTGAGTATTGTTATGATTGATAGAATTGATTGCTAGGATGTTTGCTTATGTGAATGATATGTTTGACTATATAGATTTTCAACGGAGTGACGAATAGTTCTACCAAGTCATTATTCGAGAGTGTTGTTATCTTCATCAACTTACCAGGCAAGTTCACTTTGACCATGTTTTTCATACCTATGTGTTTTATTGCATCTAGTGTCATCTTCGCAACAATCCCTCCAAAGAGTGACATTGAATCCTTGTAGTTGAGTAGTATGCATGAGGTAGGAACCCATCACCCTGTTACCAAGCCCGGACGATATTTTATTTTAATGCTACGCTATAGTAGACGGGTTTGGTATGAGTGCTCGGGAGTGGTGTGAGAATGGAGGATCTACGTCAATGACGACAACTCCATGATGGAATCTGCAAGGACTGCATCTTCAAGGCCTCAAGACTTCAAGACTCGAGACAAGAATTCAATACACACTCTTGGGTGAAGGATGGTTGACGGGCACCTGGAGAATCCAGTGGTTGGCCGGGATGCATGGAGAAGCGCCATGACATCTTGCGGAAAGCTTCACCCGGACTCAAAGAGACGGAAGAATACTTCATGCAGGAAGCTTACATGCAACCGCAAGTCACTATGGGCTCTGGCTTGGTTGACCCTAGTTGTGACTACAGGCTGGGGCGGTGCTAGCGGATGTAGAACTACGGTAGGATTGGATGAGCACCGGACGGTGGTCGAGGAACTCTTCGGAAGACCATGTTTCGGTCATCTTGTTCTCAAACACCACGAAGTGCGAGAACGTAAAGAGAGGGATCGAATCTTGCGGGTAAAGTGTACAAACCTCTGCAGAGGGTTTAAACCTAATCGATTAGCCGTGTCCCGATTCACGGACAATTTGAGCATCCGGACTGGATCTATCTCGGAACTCTCAACACCGGACCGATAACTTAATTGTGGGCAACTTATGATGATTTTGGGCTACGAGACATCGGTTGGCGGAACCATGTCATGATAGAAAACTCCATAGTACAGATTTCATTTATTCCTTTGATGTAGGGAAAATAAAACCAGCTTTTATGCAAACAAAACTCGCATACGAGCCACAAAGCCATATTGCATATAGTATAGTTTTATCATCTGTTTTCTCATGTTGTGATCTTGCGGTACATTCAATGTCTTGACCTACACGGCTGCAACGTATCATGTTGCAGATATTTTACTCCGACGAGTAAGAGTACGACATGTGGTTACGGTCTACACTCAACCCGTCGATGGCGTTGATGGGACTCCACACCGACTATTTGTTTCATTGTGACTTATGAGGTATATATCAGTTTACGTTAATTATACATGTTATTGCACTTTGATATATACATTGATGTACTGTGTGTGCCAAAGATCTTGATCCAGGATGGCACAAAGAACACGTAGGCTTGACCGTCTGAAGTCGGGTCGCTACACTCCTGGATAGATCTGTGAAACCCTGCTCTGATTAGCAGTAGCCGTTTAGCATCCACCTGTAGTTTCACGCTCAAGTCCATAGATCTCATCTACATACCTGCCCGTTGATTCACTTCCGTTCTACTTTAATCTTTCGAATATTTTCTGTTTTTCTGAACTTGCTTCAGATCCATTGCTGCAATAAGATCTTGTGAAACCTGTTTCTGCATACTTAGCCATCCGCAACCTCAATTGCTTTCCATGTTCAGATCAGGCGGTTTAACTTAATATAGAGAAAGTTAATAAACCGGTATATACCATTAGTCCCCTTGTTGAACCGCCAGAACTCTTTAGACATATGATGCCGCTTCATTAAAATCCGGTTTAAATATACTTCCTCCGGTTTAACTTTGTTCACACCAGCGCATTCTTGAACCGGAATCACTTATTCCTTGTAGATCTCATCATGGCCAAACAAGTATATGAGTGCAACTGGGTTCCTTCTCACGTCACAGAAACTCAGCTGGATGATTTAGTTTTGAGTGGCGCTTTAGACAGCAAATATACTATCCACTGGAGGGTTCCTGGGGATGAATGTCCTCCCACACCTCAAGAGGGAGAGGTTGTGATTTTTGCGGATCACTTAGCCCGGGGCTTCAAACCGCCCGGCTCTAAATTTTACCGGGATGTGTTAGCCAATTTTCAACTCCGCCCGCAAGACACTGGCCCCAACTCTATTACCAACTTATGTCACTTCCAAGTACTTTGTGAGGTATACCTTCAAGAGGAACCCACAGTTGAATTGTTTAGAGATTGTTTCCACTTAAACCGCCGCACAGAATTCACTGATGGTCCCAACACCGAATTGGGCGGTATGGCAATTCAGAAAAGGAAAGAAATCACTTATCCCCATGCCAGACTACACAGTCACCCCAAGGAGTGGAATGCAACATGGTTTTACTGCAAAGACACTTCTCCTGATGATGAAAATCCTTTGCCTGGCTTTCGTCCGGAGCGGCTCAGCAATACACACCCCTTCCCGCAAAGGTTAAGTGCCAAGGAGAGGAGTAAATACGCTCCACAATTATCCAAGCTCCGAGCCTTCATGGCCAACGGTTTAACAGAAGTAGATCTCGCACGTTGTTGGATATCATGGAGCATACTGCCTCTCAGCCGGCGCTCCGGTTTAATGTGCCAGTATACTGGTAGCGTTGATGACCCGCTTCGACACACCAAGATCCAGCTCTCGGATGATGAAGTCACAGAGGCGGTGAAGAAAATGTTGAATGAACCGGAACACCTCTGCGCTCAAACCGGCCTGCCCCCTTTCTATGCTACCAACAAACCGCCAGCTGTAAGTTTCTGATTGCATTTTTTTTACTGAATCTGTTATTGCTATCTCTGTCTGACATCAATTGCTGCTTAACCAGGGTAATAATCCGTTTTGGAGCAAGAGGCTTTCGCAAGACAAACCGGAGAAAACAGAACGGCCAAACCGGCCCATGACCAAGGTTGTCAAGAAGCCTGCTAAAAAGAGAAAAACGACTGCTTCATCTGATCCGGCTGTTGATGATGATGTGGGTAATTCGGACCTTGAGGTAGAACTCGATTCACTAGGCTTACTTTTTACATGCCTTATTGATGATGATACTTGTCAGGACGACGCTGAAGCCAGTAATGTTGATGTCGCTTCGGTAATTATTCTCTCTTCCGATTCAGATCCTTTGCCTTTGCCAAAATTTCGCCAGGCAAACCGGAAAGTTAAATTTTCTCATCCTCTTGCTTACTTGGATCCCAAATTTCTTATGAAGTCTCAGCAACATGAAGCTCGCCGCACAACCCGGCACAGCGGCCAGGTAGTTACTTCCGTCGGTTTACCGAACCGTCCGGTTCGAAAACGCCGTTCAGAGGTCTCCGACCTTTTTATTAATTCTTATCCTAAAGCGGGTTTCATCCGTCAACCTCTTAATCCGTCCGACTCCCATTATCAGGTTACGTCCCACTCTTCCTCTGGTGAATCATCGGCCACTCAGCTGCCACTAGACTGAACATATGCTTCCGGTATACTGTGTTATAATCTATGCCATTCCTTGAGTCCTTGTTTCTCTTTCAGGGCTAAACCTAAACCAAGCAAGAAAGCCCGCCTGGATAAAGCGGCCGAGGAAAATGCCACCCTTGAACAGGATAAAACACCAGATCTTGAAACGTTCGTTTATGAGGATATTCCCAATGATCCTCCCTTGGAAGATGATGCTATTCCTGAGAAAAGGCCTATCAATACCTCAGTCCCTGTTGATCAGCCTGCCAGCTCCGTCCGGATTGATAGATCCCGCAGTCCTTCAAAGCCTGCCGGTAAACCAACCGCGCCAACACAAACCGGCGAGTCCAAGGATGATGACGTTGTAATTACCGGCGTAGGTCGCGTTGAACCAGGGAATCCCGTCGCTTTGGCCAGGCACACTGTGAAAGAAGATTTTTCTGCCATGAACAAAGGTAAATGGGATGTTGATCTGGAAACATATGCTGCTCTGAGTGCCCAAGATCTTCATTCTGGTTACTTGAACCGGCTATATACTAGTCGTGACTGTGAAGCTGGCTTGGTAAAGATGATGAGAGATAAATTTGAGTTAACTTCCTTGTGCTTCTTCTTTCTTTAATTACTGCCACTGTATTAATCCTCCTAGCCCCCAAGGGCCGGTTTGTAATCCTTGTCAAGCCGGGACTTGAATACAGTCCTCAATACTTTGAAATCCATCAATGTAGCCCCCAAGGGCCGGTTCAACTTAGTATAGTTAAACCGGCACTCCATTAAAGATTATAACATCAGAACATAACTGAGCAAATGGCCATTAGCCCCCAAGTGCCAAGTTGAATACCTGTATTGAGCTTGGGACTTTGCGATTTAATAATAGAGGAAAATTGAAGGTGCATTAGCACCCAAGTATCAAGCGTATAACTTGTTATGTGGTTGGTACTTCAAATTCTTGCACCGTTTGCTTAAAGCCAAGCTTTATCTTTATGCAGGCTGAAGTGAGAATCAAAGAGGACCGGATTACTGATCTGCAGGAAGCTTCGAAAACCCAACAAGCTGAAACCGACAAGGCAAAGGAAGAAATAACCAGCACTTTAAGCATCACAGAACAGCTGAAAGAGGGCTTCAAGAAGGAGCGGACTGATTGGGCTACTGAGAAGGCCGCTTTAATAAAAAGAGCTGAAAACGCTGAAGCTGCCCTTAAACCGGTGGTGGATGAGCTGACCGCCGTAAAGCGGCAAGTACATTCCATGACCGCTGCTATCTTTGGTAAGCTCCTTTTGGTTTCCTGAACAACTCTGGCCTGCTTATAATAGATCCGTTTTGTGATCTTTCCTGTATTGTTGCAGGTACACGCATTGGTCACTTAGGGTCAGATGTTCGGAAGAAGTTGAAGGCTGCCTACACTTTAATTGAACAGCTATATACCGGAGCGCAGCGGATCATCACCACTGCCTCTCATAACAATCCGGCACCCACTTTAATCCAAGATACCTTGAATAGGTTGTCAATGCTTCCTGCTCGGATTGAAGAAATGAAAAAATCAGCTGCTCGAACCGGAGCCATTAACGCCTTAAACCGGGCAAAAGCATGGGTGCCGGATTTCGATCCTGTTGAAGCAGCTCAAGGCTATCCCAGCTTGAAGGAAGATGGCTCAGAGTTCAATGAAGATGATTTGAGGGCGATAAACCGTGCAGTACGCCCTCTGGCTTGTCAATTGGCTGAAGAAGCCGACTTGTCGCATTATCAAGCTCAGTACAATGATCAGAACAAACGAGTGGCTGCACCAATTCCTGTAGCGGAGAATCTAGTTCCTCCAATCCATAAGCATACTTTCGCTCCTGATATTGAACCGTCTTCTCTGATCCATGAAGAAGCTGTCTTTCAAGCTTTAATGGGAATCGACTGGACCACTGTTGATTTCCAGCCAATGGATAGAGACGAGGAAGCTGAAGCGGCGCGGGAAGATCCACAACCAGCAGACCGGTTTGATGAGCAGGCTTGAACCGGAAGCCGGTTTAAACAACTGCCTTATTATGATCCGCCACAATAACAATGATCTTATTTGGGCACCGTGTTGCCTTGTAATAGGATAGTCAATACTTCTGCCTTGAATATGCCTTCGTGCATAAGTACTGATGCTTTTTCTTGAAATCCTCAATTTATATTTCCTGCAATCAAAAAATCTTGAACTTCGGTGGCGGTTATACCGCCAACCGGTTTATGACCTTTATAGATATATCATCAATGTATTTAAGACGTATAATCAAACATGTGATACAAAATACCTGCCATCGTTGGGCATGAAGTTGGCTTAGCCAAGCTTGAAACGGAGGCTTTATAAACCGTTACCATCAAAGGGGAGAAAACAACTCCCATGCAAACCGTGCTGGGTCATTATGAGCCCCCCCTGCTACCTCATGATATTAACAGGAAAGTTAAACCGGGCATATTTCTCTGGAATACAAATGAACCGATTTCCGTCAGCTGAACCGGTAAAAAAGTGTTGTTGGTTTAAAGGAAACACAACAAAAATTGAAGAATAGTCATGAAAGAAATATGGAAGCAAAGGCAATGATAAAAACCGTTTGCAAAAATATGCTTTACTGAGCTGGTGAGATGGTGTTACCATGGTCGGACAGGACCAAGCCCCCAATAGGAGTGACAATGGTGCAAGTCAGCCAGGTCCCCAAATGAAACCGTGGCATTTATGCCGATCAAAAGGCGTGGTAATGGTTCGGGTTTGACCAAGCCCCCAAGTGATTCTGTGGCCTTAGGCCGATCAAGAGGCGTGACTGGTTCAGACTTGACCATGTCCCCAAGTGATCTGGTGGCTTTCGCCTATCAAAAGGTGTCGCATTGGTTCCGACATGACCAAGGCCCAAAGTGATATCACAAAGCTTTTTTGAAAAGCAAATTTCAAGGGGTAAACCGGAGGCCGCTTTAAAACAGAACCACTCCATGTAACCACACATGATATGAAAGGACAGAGACCCTGCTTTTAGCTGAGGTTCCGGTTTTATTATATCACTGATAATATATACATTGCCATAATATGTACATAGAGAGAGCCGATGGCTCAAGTGTAGTAAGGCCGAAGATGAGCTATATTCCACGGCCTGTTGATCTCCTCCTCTGATGTGCATGAGTCTTTATGCTCTCGAATATCAATCAGATAGTACGACCCATTGTGCAGATTCTTGCTGACCACAAAAGGTCCCTCCCAAGGTGGGGATAACTTATGCATATCCGTCTGATCTTGGATGAGCCGAAGCACCAAATCTCCTTCTTGAAAAGTTCTGGTTCTGACCCGGCGACTGTGATAGCGATGAAGATCTTGTTGATAAATCGCCGAGCGGGCAGCCGCTATGTCACGCTCCTCATCTAATACGTCCAATGCATCTTGCCGTGCTGTCTCATTATCCGCTTCAACATAAGCCGCCACACGAGGCGAATCATGCTGGATATCACTATGGAGAACCGCCTCTGCTCTGTAGACCATAAAAAACGGTGTGTATCCTGTAGATCGGTTGGGCGTAGTGTTGATACTCCATAGCACAGATGGTAGCTCTTCAACCCAACATCCCGGTGTTCTTTGCAATGGAACCATAAGTCGGGGTTTGATGCCTCGCAAAATCTCTTGATTAGCTCGTTCTGCCTGCCCATTGGACTGGGGGTGAGCCACTGATGATACGTCAAGTCTGATGTGCTCACGTTCACAGAATTCCTTCATAGCACCCTTGGATAAATTGGTACCATTGTCAGTAATGATACTGTGTGGAAAGCCAAACCGGAAAATCACCTTTTTAATGAACTGCATCATGTAGCTGCATCACACTTGGCCGACAGTTCCGCTTCAACCCACTTGGTAAACTTGTCAACTGCCACCAAAAGGTGGGTTTTCTTATCCTTGGATCTTTTAAAAGGTCCGACCATATCCAGCCCCCATGTTGCAAACATCCAAGTAATTGGAATCATCCTCAATTCTTGAGCCGGCACATGAGCACGCCTTGAAAATTTCTGACAGCCATCACACCGTTTAACCAAGTCCTCCGCATCAGCATGAGTTGTCAACCAGTAAAACCCGTGACGAAACGCCTTAGCCACCAGAGACTTTGAACCGGCGTGGTGACCACAATCCCCTTCATGGATTTCGCGTAAAATTTCACAACCTTCCTCAGGAGAGACGCTGCGTTGAAACGCCCCTGATACACTGCAATGATGCAATTCGCCATTGATAATTGTCATAGATTTGGATCGCCGAACTATCTGCCTGGCTAGGGTCTCATCCTCTGGCAACTCTCCTCGGTTCATGTACGCAAGATAAGGAACCGTCCAATCCGGTATAACATTCAGGGCTGCCACCAATTGAGCCTCCGGATCAGGAATAGCCAAATCCGCTTCACCCAGGAGCTTGACTGACGGATTGTGCAACACATCAAGAAAGACATTAGGCGGGACCGGTTTACGCTGAGAACCCAACCGGCTTAAAGCGTCCGCCGCTTCATTTTTTCGACGATCCACGTGATCCACCTGGTAACCCTTGAAGTGACCTGCAACAATATCCACCTCACGACGATATGCAGCCATGAGTGGGTCTTTAGAATCCCAAGTGCCAGACACCTGTTGAGCTACGAGGTCCGAGTCACGGAAGCACTTAACCCGACTTAGATTCATCTCTTTAGCCATCCGGAGACCATGGAGCAAGGCTTCATACTCAGCTGCATTATTAGTACAAGGGAACATTAAGCGGAGAACATAACAAAACATATCACCTCGTGGGGAAGTTAACACGACTCCAGCCCCCGAGCCTTCCAATTGCCTGGATCCATCAAAATGGATAGTCCAATATGTGTGATCCGGCTTCTCCTCTGGTGCTTGCAACTCAGTCCAATCATTGATGAAATCAACAAGTGCTTGAGACTTCACCGCCGTCCGGGGTACGTACTTCAATCCGTGCGGCCCAAGTTCTATAGCCCACTTGGCAATTCGGCCGGTCGCCTCCCGGTTCTGTATGATATCGCCCAAGGGAGCTGAACTGACCACTGTGATGGGGTGCCCTTGGAAATACTGTTTCAACTTCCGGCTTGCCATAAAAACTCCATATACCAGCTTCTGCCAATGCGGATATCTTTGCTTGGATCCAATAAGCACCTCGCTGATATAATAAACCGGCCGCTGAACCGGATACTCCTTGCCGCCTCCTTGCGTTCTACTACAATAGCCACGCTAACTGCACGAGCATTGGCCGCTACATATAACAATAACGGCTCCTTGTCGACCGGAGCTGCAAGAACAGGCGGATTGGCTAATTGCCGCTTCAAGTCCTCCAACGCTTCATCAGCAGCTGGACTCCAGATGAATTGATCTGTCTTTCTCAACATCTGGTATAAAGGGATGGCCTTCTCTCCGAGGCGGCTGATAAACCGGCTCAGCGCTGTGATCCGGCCCGCCAACCGCTGAACATCGTTGATACACTTCGGTTTAGCCAGGGAGGTGATAGCCGTAATCTTCTCAGGATTAGCCTCGATTCCTCTGTTGGACACAAGAAAGCCCAGTAACTTGCCTGCCGGAACACCAAAGACACATTTGGCCGGGTTAAGCATCATCTTATAAACCCGCAAGTTGTCAAAGGTTTCCTTTAAATCATCAACCAGCGTCTCCTTCTGCCTTGACTTGACTACAATATCGTCCACATAGGCGTGCACATTGCGGCCGATCTGTTTATGCAGGCAATTCTGTACACACCTTTGATAAGTGGCTTGGGCGCTCTTGAGCCCAAAAGGCATAGACACATAGCAGAAGGCTCCAAAGGGAGTAATAAACGCCGTCTTCTCCTGGTCCTTAACCGCCATTTTGATCTGATGATACCCAGAATACGCATCCAAAAAACTCAAATGCTCAGAACCCGCCGTGGCGTCAATAATCTGGTCAATGCAAGGGAGGGCAAAAGGATCCGCTGGACAAGCTTTGTTAAGATCCGTGTAATCCACACACATACGCCAAGTGCCATTTTTCTTAAGAACCAGCACCGGATTAGCAAGCCACTCTGGATGGAACACTTCAACGATAAAACCAGCTGCTAAAAGCATGGCTACCTCCTCCCCAATGGCTTTGCGCCTCTCTTCGTTAAACTGGCGGAGAAATTGCTTTACCGGTTTATACTTGGGATCAACATTAAGAGTGTGCTCAGCGAGTTCCCTCGGTACACCTGGCATGTCAGAAGGCTTCCATGCAAAAATGTCCCGATTCTCACGGATGAACTCGATGAGCGCGCTTTCCTATTTAGGGTCCAAGTTGGCACTTGCAGTGAACTGCTCGGACGATTCGCCGGGCACGAAGTCAACAAGCTTGGTCTCTGTAACATCCCAAATTTCCTATTTGGAATGTTTTACAATTATAGCTAAGCATCTATGCATTCTGTTTGAATTTGAGTGGCATTTGAAGTTTCAGAAGTTTTGGAGTTGTTGGAATTTGAATTCAAATTTTGGCAGTGGAAATTATTTCAAAACTATGCCTGATAAATACTTGAGAAAAAGTACGAGAGGAGTAAACATGACACTCCAAAAATATCAGAGGAAAAACATTGCCAAAAAGTTTGAATTCAAATTTGAGTTTTATTTGGAATTTTAGAAAAATGACTTTTTATAAAGTTTGAGTTTTGCCCCTGGAAAAATGTTCAAATTATAGGGAATATTCACGATCATTTTGATATATATATGTCCTATATAAAATATTTATATTTACTATGTTTTTCCTCTCTCTAAATTCAAAAAATGAGGAAAAGGACCCAGGCGCCCGGCCAAGCCAGTCCAGGCCCAGGCCGAGGCCCACCAGGCTGACCACCGGCCCGGCCAGCGCCAGTGAGCTTGACCCACGCGCCCGACTCCCTTACCGACCGGTCGACCGCCCCGATCCCCCTCTCTCCCTCTCGCCGACACCCGGGCCCGACCCCGTCGTCTTCCCCTCGCCCAAGCAACACCCCGCGCCGCCGCTCGCCGGATCCCGCAAGATCCGGGATTCTCCCGATCTTCTCGCCGCTTCGCCCCTCGTCAGTCGTCCCCCTTATAAATACCCCCTCGCCCGTTTTCCCCTCGCCCCTCGCTTGACCCCTCTCCCTCGCCGCATCGCTCATGGAGCACCGCCGCCGCCCTTGCCATTAGCCCTTGACCGCCCGGCCACCCTCGACCTCGCCCGACTCCACCAACCGAACCCCCTCGCCACGCCGCACCCACCGGACCTCTCCGCCGTCGTCCCCGACCACCGGAGCCACCGGAGCCGTCGTCGCCGAGCCGCCGTCGACCATCGCCGCCGTTGCCGCCACGGTACGCCACCGGAGTCCCTCTCCGCCGTCCGATCTAAATTCGACGCTTTAGATTAGATTCGGCGAAGGGTTAGGTTTAGTTTAAGTGAACCGGTTTTATTCCGGTTTAGATCGGTTTTATTAGGGTTTAGTTGGACCGGCCGACGCGGTTTGTTTTCTGTTAAACCGTGTGCGTAGTTTAGTTATTTAACGCCAAAGCGTTAGATAGGCCCATTAGCCAGTTTTTCGTTTTAGTTTTATTTTTCGTTTTGTGTTTTAACAGAAGAGTTTCAGTTTTGTAAAATTCATATCTTTTAATCTACTTAATATTTTGAAGGGATTCTTTTTTTGTTGGTTTGGAAATTTATTGTAGTTTCTGTAGAAAATATAATTAGTCATGTTAAAATTATTTAAAATTGCTTTATTTTAGATTTAGACAGAATAGTAATTCTGCTATAAAATGAGTTAGGAATATTATTCTTTAGTGATTCTTTTTGTCACAACTTTGTTTTGACATTGCCTAACCGTAGGAATTTATTTGGGCATTTTAGAAATTAATAAAAAAATAGTTTTAATCAGAATCATGTTATTCCTATTTATTTAACTAGCTACTGTTTTCCTAATGTTTCAAATAGCAAATAATTTTATTTCACCTAGGTGATAGTTTATTCTAGGTTAGTTTCTGTAACTTTAGATCAGGAACTTTTTTTTGCAATAAATAAAACTTTTATTTTATTTTTACTTACTAGAATTGTTATAGGCCTAATAGGAGTTTTATAATAGCTTTTAAGGTGATTCTTTTTGCTCCTAGTTGCATGATGAATTCTTTTCTGTTAAGTTAACAAAAACCCATGCTTAGGTTCTGTTAAGAAAAATTTTGTAGTGCAAAACTATTTCTTGATTGTTGTTGGCTATGGTGAAAACTTTGAGTTGGATTTCTTTGAGTTTCCTTTGGGTTTTTGATTCGTTTGTTTAGTGTGTTATGTTAGCATGCTGTTATGTTAAGTGATCATATGCTATATGCTTATTATGATTGTTTTTCGTCTCGGTAGAATTTCCGGAGTGCGAAGCTTGCTACCACGAGTCCCTAGCTTTCGAAGATCGTCAGCAAGGCAAGTCATTGATCATATTTTCTTTACTATACCCATGATTTTATTGCATTAGAATTATACCTCCCTACCATGCATGCAGTAGGAGAATTTGAAGTTATGTTCTTGAGTAGTATCATGAGGTAGGATGAACCCAATTTCCCTTGTTACATTGCCCCGGACGAAGTAGTTTATTTTTGCTATGCTCGTAGACGGGGTTGGTTGAGTGAATCATAAGGGAGATGTGAGAGTCAAGATGATGACAACCCCAAGACTTCAAGATCAAGATGGACTTCAAACTCACTACTGGGTGGAGGACGGTTGACGGGCACCCTGGAGAACCCAGTGGTTGGCCGGGATGCATGGAGAAGCGCCATGACATCTTGCGGAAAGCTTCACCCAGCCATGAAGAGACGGATGTATACCCATTGACCGGAAGCTTACTTGTGTAGCCGCAAGCCATTATGGGCTCTGGCTTGGTCAACCCTAGTTGTGACTCTGGTAGACGGTGCTACGAGATGTAGAAGAACGGTAGGATTGGATGGGTACCGGCAGTGGCCAGAGGAACTAGACCCTGTTTCGTTCGTCCCGTCTTCAAACACCATGAAGTGCGAAGACTTAAAAGGAGGGAACGATTCTTGCGGGTAAAGTGCGCAAACCTCTGCAGAGAAAAGATCTAATCGATTAGTCGTGTCCCCGGTTACGGACAATTTGAGCCTCTGGAACTTGGAAGTATTTCGGAAATATCAACACTGAAATTAATAAATTAATTGAGGGGTTATTATTTAATAATTGGGAATGAGACATTGGTTGGCGGAACCATCTCAATAACTACCAACAATTTACGTAGTAATTGCAAACAAGTCCTTATTGTAGGAAAAAGCGGCTTTTCGCAAAACAATGAAACTTAGAGACCCACAGCCAAATTGAATATAGTGTTAGTAATTTTTATTGTTATTCTCTCTTCATGACTTGCCAGCATATTCAAAATGCTGACCTACATGGCTGCAACGTCTTATGTTGCAGAGGAGTATTCCGATCGGGGTGAGGCTACGCTCCACGCTTGGCGATCGCCCTTTGGAGTCGGATGGACTCGCTTATTCTTCTACGCTTCGCAGCTTTACTTAGTTTATTTCTCATGAGTTGGCCTTGGCCGAATTTATTCTATTGTAATAAAGACTCGATATGAGAATCGTGTAATAAGTTCAGGTGTGATTGAACTTTGATTATTTCATCAATGTACTGTGAGTGCCAGCATGATCTTGGGATGGTACAGACACAGAGACTTGACCGATTTTGGGTCGGGTCGCTACAGTCTCAGCCGCTGATTTGAACTTCAGATCTGAATCATGTTCCGTAGTTGGCTTCTTCAAAGGGGTCATGTCCGCCGGATCAAAATTGTCCCTATAATATTTTAACTCCTCCGTGGCACAAACCGACTCTACTTAGGCCGCATCACCTTCCTCACATTCCAAAGCAATCTTGCGGCTCCCATGAACCATTATTGTCCCTTTGTGACCCGGCATCTTGAGCTGCAAATAGATATAACAAGGCCGTGCCATGAATTTGGCATAAGCCGGCCGCCCAAACAAGGCGTGATACGGACTCCGGATCTTCACCACCTCAAAGGTTAGTGTCTCGGATCGGGAATCATGCTCGTCCCCAACAGCCTCCTCCAGGGATATCTTACCAACAGGATACGCTGATTTGCCAGGCACCACACCATGGAACACCGTATTAGACGGTTTGAGATTTTTGTCTGTGAGCCCCATGCGGCGGAATGTCTCATAGTACAGGATGTTAATACTGCTCCCTCCATCCATGAGCACCTTGGTGAATTTATAACCTCCCACCTAAGGGTCTACCACTAATGCCAACTGGCCCGGATTGTCCACCCGGGGTGGGTGATCCTCCCTGCTCCACACGATAGGCTGTTCCGACCAACGTAAGTAACGTGGTACGGCCGGTTCAACAGAGTTCACCGCTCCCTTGTGAAGTTTCTGGTCGCGCTTATCCAAGCTAGTTGTGAAAACGTGATACTGCCCATTGTTCAACTGTTTTGGATGGCTCTGATAACCCGACTGCTGCTGCTGCTGCTGTTGGTTGTAACCCCCTTGACTGCTCTGATTATTCTGGTTGTCATGACCGCCCTGATTAAACCCTGAACCGGAAGCTCCATCGTGACCCGGCCCATGGAAACCGGATCCTGAGCCACCACCTGACCCACGGTCATACCGGAAGGCATTAGAGTTTTTAAATTCCTGCATAATGTAACAATCCTTCCAAAGGTGATTAGCCGGCGCCTCCTTTGTCCCGTGTTTTGGGCAAGGCTGATTCAGCAAATAGTTTAAGCGATCCGGGTTAGGATTTGGAGCCCCATTACGATTCGCCGCTTTACCTCTGCGCCGCGGATTCTTGTCCTGCGCATTAGTGTTAGCCACAAAGTCCATGCTGCCATCTGCTTTACGCTTGCCTCCGTTTCCATGGCCCGCCGGTTTGTATTGATGCCCCTTAGAGTTGCTATTCTTTTTTCCCTTCCCTGCTTCATCATCGTCAGTCTCGGGATCCTTGGTACTATCAGAATCAGCATACTTCACTAAAGCAGCCATGAGAGTTCCCATGTCATTGCAGAACCGCTTCATACGCCCCAACTTCAACTTTAGAGGCTTAAACCGGCAGTTGCCCTCCAAGGTTAAGATCGCAGAGTCAGCATTGATCCTGTCAGACGAGTGCAAGACTTCAGAAACGCGGCGTACCCAATGGGTCGTTGACTCTCCGTCCTCCTGAACACAAGCCGCCAAGTCTACTATGGACTTAGGCTGTTTACACGTATCTTTGAAATTCTGGATAAATCGGGTCCGCAACTGGGCCCATGAACTGATAGAATTAGGCAGCAGGCTTTTCAACCAAGTACGGGTTGTGCCTTCAAGCATCATGGTGAAGTACTTTGCACACGCGGTCTCATCCACATCCATCATCTCCATTGCCATCTCATAACTCTCTACCCACGCTTCTGGAGATAAATCAGCGGTATAATTTGGCACCTTGCGTGGGCCCTTGAAGTCCTTGGGCAGGCGTACATTGCGTAAAGCGGGGACTAAACAAGGCACTCCCAAGCTAGATGCGACCCCTGGCCCGGCAGAGGTGGTAGGGCGAACCGGTGGAAACTGATCCGCCTCGTTCTGTGCTGCTAACTCGGCCTCCCTTCGTGCCCGAGCCCGGTCCACTACATTCTGAGCATCGTGAACACCACTGGCCGGGTTATTGCCACGGGCCGCTTCACGGCCCCGCGCATTGCTTGATATGGCCGGTTCATCCAGGCACCTGCTATAGCTCCGGCTTGGATGAGGTGTGGAATGAATCCGATCGCGGCTGTATGAATATGCCTCCTGTTGAATCAAAGCGGTCCGGAGAAGTTCCTTAACCCGGCGCGTCTCTATTGCCTGTGGAGAGCTTCCTTCGACCGGGATAGCTTCTAATCGCGCAGCAGCTGCGACAAGATTGTCCATAGGATTAGAATAATGACCCGGAGGTGTCTGGACCGGCGGAGGAATCACAATGTTCTGTCGAGGAGGTTCCATCAGGCGGGGTTGGACCGTCGCTCCTGGCCCTGGGGCCTCAACCCGGTTTACCTCCAAGTGCCCCGGCGGATTACTGGTTCCAGCTCCCGGAGTGTGAAAGAGATTTCAAGGGTCGAATCCTAACGGCAGGCGTGATCTGTGCTTCCGCTTCAAGACCTCCTGTGATGCGTTCTGCTCGAGCATGAGCTTATAGGCCTGGGTGTCCAAAGTGGCCTGCTCTGCAGCCATCGTGTCCTTCTCTGCTGCCAGGTCGGCTTTGGCCTGTACGATCTACTCTCTCACCTTTGGAATCTCCGCATCATGGGCCTCCTGATCCGCCGGATTAGCCTCTGCCATAAGTACAGCTAGTGCATCAAATAGGTCAGACAAAACTTGAACCGGTGGGCATACGAGGCCTCCTGCCCCTGCTGCCGCTGTCGCTACTGATCCGGAGAACATTGCTGCTGTGGTCGAGGAGTGATTCGCCGCCTGCATACCGGCCATGAATATTCCAACCCGGTTGACCTGCTCAGGGGGGTCCGGAATACTGTCGCCATCGGAACAGCCCCTAATCTGGTCGTCTTGCAACTGGTACAATGATTCGGTCTCTCCGGTTGAGGACTCGTCGCCGGAATAGACGACGGTCTCGCTACCGTATTCTGACTCGTCCTCATGCTCTCCTACGTGGATGACTCCCACGAAGGCACGCCTTACGGGCGGTTTAACCTGGGTAGATCTTACACGCTGAGCCGGCTCGATGAGGCCGGTGCGGATGTCTGGCTCAGGCCCAGGCTCACCAATCTTGCCGATAAAAACATGTATGCCACCAAAGGGGACCCGGTACCCGTACTCGATCGAGCCGGCTTCGGGACCCCATCATGCATCGTCGATGTAGAGCTTGCCGCGACGACTCTTGGTCATCCGGCCCACAGCATAGCCTTCGAGTCCTTTGAGCTTGCCCTCCAAGATCATCAAACCGTCGTGCGATGGCCCCATGGTGGGCGCCAACTCTCGTGGATTTGTCACGGCAGATGTCCTTGTGAAAGGACTTAGTCGTGGAGCCATCGCTACGGGTTAACTTGAAGTTGTTAAAGCGGACACAAAGACACAAGGGTTTATACTAGTTCGGCCCCTTCGATGAAGGTAAAGGCCTACGTCTAGTTGTGATGGAATTGATGTGGTTTCGATGGCTACGGAGCAAACAAGCTTCACCTAGGCTCGAGTTGTTGTTGTCTGTCCTTGAACCGCCACCGGGTCGTCCCCTTATATACACGGGTGACGCCCGTCGGTTCACAGAGTCCCACACCGGTTCATACTCGTATCCCGGTTGGTCTCTCTCTATTCCTAACTTACAATGCAAGTTTACATATCAGGCCGGTTTACGGCTACAGGTTCTAAACCGACTACAGGCCTTGGGCCTTCATCTGCTTAATCACCTTTATACTACTAATGAAGCTAATCCGGCCCAGGTAGGCCGGTTCACACCTGGTAGTAATATCCCCAACACCGTGCGAGGCAGCCAAAGCAAGTAACACTCGAATGGTTGTCAGTCTAGCCATGGGTGAGTAAGTATCTAAGTCCTCTTCTTCTTTTTGGGTATAAACCTGGGCCACAATCCTAGACTTGTACTTCTCAACAGTACCATCGGGCCAAAGCTTCTTCTTGAGCACCCACTTACATCCCAATGGTTGGCAACCATAAGGACGATCAGTGATATCCCATCTCCCATTAGCCAAGATAGAATCCATCTCACTACGGACCACGTCCTTTTAGTAGTCAGCATCCGGAAATGCATAAGCTTCTGAAATGAAACGGGAGTGTCGTCATCCATGAGGTACACGAGGAAATCATCACAAAAGACTCTATAGTCATCTATTTCTTGCTCTTAACACGAGCTTCCCTGTCATCCTCCACGGAACTTTCATCACTTTTGTGTTCATAGTGTTCCATTGGAATAGCAGGTTTAGGATTCTCATCAGATTCCGGCCTAGAAGTTCTTTTCATATCTCTCATGGAAAAAGTATCTTCAAAAAATTTAGCATCCTTAGACTCTATAATTGTACTGACATTCTGGTCAGGTAGCTCAGATTTCACAACTAGAAATATATAACCAACACTATTATTAGCGTAGCCCAAATTTAAGTCATTCCATAGTCTTTGGACCAAGCTTGCGCTTTTTGGGGATCGGCACATTGACTTTCGCAAAATAGCCTCAAATTCGCAAGTAAGAGAGTTGTTGTTGGGTAACATTGTATGGAAAACAAAAAATTGTAGGCACACGCAAGATCTATCCATGGAGATGCATAGCTATGAGAGGGGGAGATCATCTACATACCCTTGTAGATCGCTAAGCGGAAGCATTTATCAATGCGGTTGATGTAGTGAAACATCTTCACAATCCGTCAACATCAAGTACCGAACGAATGACACCTCCGAGTTCAACACACGTTCATCTTGATGTAGTACTTGCCTTCTTGATCTAGCAAGAGGGGCGAAGTAGTAGATGAGTTCTGGCAGGACGACGGCGTGGTGACGCTGGTGGTGAAGAACAATCTGGCAGGGCTTCGCCAAGCACAATGGAAACTATAGTGGTGAAGAACAATCCATGCCCCTCTATTTACATGTTGAGCCCACGGGTCGTTTCTTTGAAAAAGAGCCTCCTCAAAGTCGGTTTGGCACACAAGGCAAGTGTCCTCTTCGGACTCCAGGACTAGATGTCAGGGTCCCTGTCGTCTTCCCCCTGGCCTCCGCAAAACTCCTTTCTGCACCTTCCTAAAGCCTCGTGGGCTTTACCCCTTGGCCCTAATAAAGTGTTCTCTTACCCTAAAATTTTGGGAAACATCCGAAACCCCTTCCGGTGAATATCCAGAACCGGTCCAGAGACCAAACACTATTATCCCATATATCAGACTTTGCCCCCGTACCATTTGGGAGCTCCTCGTCGTGTCTGTGATCTCATCCAGGACTCTGAACAACATTCGTCCACCAATATACATACCTCATGTAATATTATATCATCAATGAACGTTAAGCGTGCGGACCCGATGGGTTCGAGAATGATGTAGACATGATCGAGACGCTTCTCCGGTCGATAACCAATAGCGGGACCTGGATGCCCATATTGGTTTCTACATATTGTACGAAGATATTTGTCGGTTAAACCTTTATGACAACATATGTAGTTCCCTTTGTCTATGGGTATGTTCCTTGTCTGAGATTCGATTGCCGGCATCTTTATACCTAGTTCAATCTCGTTATAGGGAAGTCTCTTTACTCGTTCTATAATACATCATCTCGTAACCAAATCTTTGGTCTCTTTTTTTGCAAGCTTCTTGTGATGTGTATTACCGAGAGGGCCAAGTGATACCTCTCAGATGCTCAGAGTGACAAATCCCAATCTAGATCCACGCCAACTCAACACACACCTTCGGAGATACCTGTAGAGCATCTTTATGATCACCTAGTTACATTCTGACGTTTGATGTAGCACACAAGGTATTCCTCCGGAGTCCTAGAGTTGCATGTTCTCATGGTCGAAGGAATATGTATTTGACATTAAGAAAGTGGTAGGACAAGCATTTGCTCTGAACGATCATATGCTAAGCTAACAGATCGGTCTTGTCCATCACATCATTCTCATAATGATGCGATCCCATTATCAAGTGACAACACATGTCCACGGTTAGGAAGCCCTAACCATCTTTGATCAACGAGCTAGTCTACTAGAGGCTTGGGACACAATATTTACTTATATATCCACACACATATTTAAGTTTGTGATCAATACAATTCTAGCATGAATAATAAACCTTTATCATGAATAAGGAAATGTAATAATAACAAGTTTATTATTGCCTCTAGGGCATACTTCCATCAGTCTCCCACTTGCACTAGAGTCAATGTTCTAGTTCACGTTGCCATGTGATTAACACCCATAATTCACATCACCATGTGACTAATACCCAAAGAGTTTACTAGAGTCAATAATCTAGTTCGAATTGCCATGTGCTTAATACCAAAAGAGTATATTCATATCCGTATGTATTTTGCAAATTTCTAGGCTTACAATGCTCTGCATGGGACTACTCTAGCTAATTGTTCCCACTTTCAATACAGATCCAGATTGATACTCAGAGTCATAAAGCTTGCATCAATGTAACACTTCATACCAAACTCATTATCACCTCCATAATCGAGAAACATTTCCTTAGTTATATTAGGTAACTAAGGATAATTTTGACCACCGTCCAGTGATCCACTCCTGGATCACTATTGTACTCCCTTGCCAGACTCATGGCAAGGCACACAACATTTCTGGTACACTGTATGGCATACTATATAGAACCTATTGTTGAGGCATATTGAATGCCTTTCATTCTCTCTCTATCTTTGCCTTGTTCAGATTTTGAGTCTTACTCGACTTCACACCTTGCAACACATGCAAGAACCCTTTCTTTGATTGATCCATTTGGAACTTCTTCAAAATTTTGTCAAGGTATGTGCTTTTTGAAAGAGAAAGTCCTATTAAGCGTCTCGATCTAACCCTATAGATCTTGATGCCGAATATATATAAGTAGCTTCACCGAGGTCCTGCATTGAAAAATTCTTATTCAAGTATCTTGTTATGCTATCCAAAATTTTTATGTCATTTCCAATCAACAATATGTCATCCACATATAATACCAGAAATCCACTCACTTTCTTGTAAATACAGGCTTCACCATAAGTCTTTATAAAACCATATGCTTTGATCACATCATCAAAGCATATGTTCCAACTCCAGATGCTTGCACCAATCCATAAATGGATCGCCGAAGCTTTCACACTTTGTTAGCACGTTTAGGTTCGACAGAACCTTCTGGTTGCATCATATACAACTCTTCTTTAAGAAGTCCATTAAGGAATGCAGTTTTTGACGTCCATTTGCTAGATTTCATAATCATAAAATGCAGAAATTTCTAACAAGATTCGGTCAGACTTAAGCATCGCTACGGGTGGTAAGTCTCATCGTAGTCAGCCCCTTAAACATGTCAAAAAACTTTTGCGACAAGTAGAGCTTTGTAGATAGTGATATTACCATCAACATTCGTCTTCTTCTAGAAGATCCATTTTTTCTCAATGGCTTGCTGATCATCGGGCAAGTCCACCAAAGTCCACACTTTGTTCTCATACATGGATCCTATCTCAGATTTCATAGCCTTAAGCCATTTTTTGGAATCTAGGATCATCATAGCTTCTTCATAGATCATAGGTTCGCTGTTATCTAACAACATGACTTCCAGGACATGATTACTATACCACTCTGGTGTGGTAGGTGTTCTGGTCGACTCGACCTATGTGGTTCAGTCGCAACTTGATATGAAGTCTCATGATCATCATAATTATCTTCCTCTCTGGTTGGCGTAGACATCACGAGAACATTTTCCTGTGATGTTCTACTTTCTGAATCGAGAGATGGTACACCTACCTCATCAAGTTCTATTTTCCTCCCTCTCACTTCTTTCGAGGGAAAATCCTCTAGAAAGGACCCGTTCTTAGCAACAAAGATCTTTCCTTTCTATCTGTGGTAGAAGGTATACCCAATAGTTTCTTTAGGGTATCCAATGAAGACATAGTTCTCTGATTTGGGTTCAAGCTTATTAGGACAAAGCCTTTTGAAATATGTGTAGCATCCCCCAACTTTAAGAAACAACAGCTTATGTTTCTTGCCAAACCATAGTTCATACAGTGTCATCTCAACGGATTTAGACGGTGCCCTATTTAACGTGAATGCGGTTGTCTCTAATGCATAACTCAAAAATGATAAAGGCAAATCGGTAAGAGATATCATAGAATGCACCATATCTAATAAAGTATGGTTACAATGTTTAGACACACCATTACGCTGTGGTGTTCCAGATGGTGTGAGTGGTGAAACAATTCCACATTGTTTTACATGAAGGCCAAAATTGTAACCCAAATATTCGCCTCCACGATCAGATCACAGAAACTTTATTTTCTTGTTACGATGATTCTCCACTTCACTCTGAATTTTTTTGGACTTTTCAAATGTTTCTGACTTGTATTTCATCGACTAAATATACACATACCTACTTAAATCATTAGTGTAGGTTAGAAAATAACAATACCTGCCGCATGCCTAAACACTCACTGGACCGCATACATCGGTACGCATTATTTCCAACAAGATATTAGCTCGCTCCATTGTTCTGGAGAACGAAGTTTTAGTCATCTTACCCATGAGGCACGGTTCGCAAGTATCAAATGATTCATAATCAAGTGATTCCAAAATTCCATCCGCATGGAGTTTCTTCAAGCACTTTACACCAATATAACCTAAATGGCAGTGTCACAAGTATGTTACACTATCACTATCAACTTTGCAGTTTTTGGCATCAATATTAAGAATATGTGTATCACTACGATGGAGATTCAGCAAGAATAGACTATTCATCAAAGGTGCATGACCAGAAAAGATATTACTCATATAAATAAAACAGCCATTATAGCGATTTAAATGAATAACTGTCTCGCAATTAACAAGATCCATATAGAATGTTCATGCTCAACGCTGGCACCAAATAACAATCATTTAGGTCAAAATCTAATTAAAAAGGTAGATGTAGAGGTAGTGTGCCGACGTCAATCACATCGACCTTGGAACCATTCCCGACGCGCACCTCGTCCTTCGCCAATCTCTGTTTCTTTCGCAGCTCCTGATTCGAGTTATGAATATGAGTAACCGAACCGGTATCAAATACCCAGGCGCTACTACGAGCATTAATAAGGTACACATCAATAACATGTGTGTGAAATATACCTTTGTTCACTAGCCATCCTTCTTATCCGCCAAGTATTTGGGGTAGTTCCGCTTCCATTGCCAATTTCCCTTGTAGTAGAAGCACTCAGTTTCACGCTTGGGTCCAGCCTTGGATTTCTTCACGGGAGCGGCAACTTGCATACCATTATACTTGAAGTTCCCTTGCCCTTTTAGTGAAACTAGTGGTCTTGTTAACCTTCAACACTTGATGCTCCTTCTTGATTTCTACCTCTGTGGCATTAAGCATTGCGAAGAGCTCCAGAACATTTTTTGTCATCCCTTGCATACTATAGTTCATCACGAAGCTTTTTTAGCTTGGTGGCAGTGACTGGAGAACTCTGTCACTAACACTTTCAACTGGGAGATCAATTCCCAGCCTAGTCAAGTGGTTATGATACCAGATATTTCGAGTATGCATTCACTGACAAAACTATTCTCCTCCATCTGGCAGCTATAGAACTTGTTGGAAACTTCATATCTCTCATCCCGTGCATTAGCTTGAAATATCAACTTGAACTCTTGGAACATCTCATGTGCTCCATGGCATTAAAAACATCTTTGAAGTCCCGCTTCTAAGCCGTAAAGCATGGTACTGTTGGGTTCTACGGTAGGATGCGTCAACTGCAAATTAAAATTTTCCTACGCGCAGAACATCCAGGAACACGCTACGGGAGATGGATCATAGTTCGTTACCACTAGACGCTCAGTGCCGTGCAGCGAAAGAAGAGTTGGGGCAGCGCGTCCGCGTGGATCGTCTCCTCCTTGTTCGATCTCCCTCGAACAGCCGGTCGTCCGATCCCACGTACGAGTTCGCCGGAGCGGCACAAGTGCACCGCCTCTAACGGTATCCGCGCGTGCAGGAGGAACACCGTGCGACGGACTGCTAGGTCCGATCACACAGTCAGCAGCAAGTGGAGGTGGCTATTCGCAACACATGCAAACCCTAGTCGCAGCGCTGAAGCGATCAACCACATGAGTGTGCCGCACCTCCACTTTATGTAGGCGTCCGTCGCAGGCTCAACACTTGGGCCTCGCACGGACCCTAAAGCCCAAAGTCTACTCAGTCACGTTCCTAGTCCAGTTCGGATCACATCCAACGAGTGTCCTATGAACCGACCTCGCATGTTCCTTTCCTTAAGCGCGCGACCCCTTAGGTTCAAGTCGGCTTGGTCACAGTTCGGATCACCTCCGACCTGCACGGTTGGTAGCGGCCTCTAGCAAGGCGTGCCGACCACCAAGCAGAACTATGAAGCTGGTTAGGCGAACACAGCAACGTGTCACACTTCTGTTCCCTTTACCGCACGATATATGTTGTCGGGCTCAAGGCGAGACTGTCATCCTTGTGCTAGCCCGACCTCTTTCTCGTTCCAGTGATACTGACCACAAACTGGATTATCTCATAATTCTTGTCGCATGGCCATGCTTATCCTGGTCGGATCACACGAGGGGCCCAGAGTATATCTCTCCTGATCGGAGGGGCAAATCCCATTTTGCTCGACCATGTCTCGCAGCATGGTACTGGACAAACCCGAAACCTACCTTTGTAACTACCCAGTCACGGAGTAGCGTTTGGTCGGCCCAAAGCAAGTCTGTCACCATCCCGAGTACATGCTTCAACTCAGGTCTTAGGACATAGAACGTATGTTGTACTAGAGACTCACATATGACATATCGCTGCGTCTCATAGTTGGGTCTGTCCGACTCGGACCTTATCTCGACTTCGGATCCGACCACGTCGAATCCGACCAGACCTTTCAAGTCCATATTATCCGGTTAGCATCCAATGCTCCATGGCTAGTGAGACCAAGCCATCGACCGTGTCTTATGCTAGTCTAGTCGGTTTTGCGTCCACCCAGCCCTTTCGTCTAGGGACCTTTTAGGACAGTCATCATAGAATGCATAGTCCCACAAACAAGTCACGTACTTGCTGATACACATCATTGATAATGTCCAAGGACTATCTTTATTCATAAAAACATAGGAAATATCATCATACATGATTGCCTCTAGGGCATATCTCCAACAGGCACATGATGTATGCTAGAACTACGTTGGTATTTCCCCAAAGAGGAAGGGGCGATGTAGCACAACGAGAATAGGTATTTCCCTCAATGATGAGACCAAGGTTATCAAACCAGTAGCAGAACCACGCAACACTATGTGAACAACACCTGCACACAAATAACAAATACTCGCAACCCGACATGTTAAAGGGGTTGTCAATCCCTTTCGGGCCACGACGCCAGAAATAGGCAAACAAATGTGAGAGAGTTGTAAATATTGATAGATCGAACGTGAAAACGCCAAATAAAACAGAGTGCATCAAGGTATTTTTGTATTTCTGGTTTAATAGATCTGAAAATACAAGCAAAGGAAAATAGATCACAAAGGCAAATATATTAAAGAAGAGACCCGGGGCAGTAGGTTTCACTAGTGGCTTCTCTCGAGAAAAATAGCAAAAATGGGTGAATAAATTATTGTTGGGAATTGAAAGAAATTTGAATAACCATGACTATATCCAGGAGATGATCATTATATAGGCATCACGTCCGAGATTAGCAGACCGACTCCTGCCTGCATCTACCACTATTACTCGACACGTCGACCGCTATCCATCATGCATCAAGTGTATTAAGTTCATGGAGAAACGGAGTAATGCAATAAGAATGACGACATGATGTAGACTAGATCTATTTATGTAGAAATAGACCCCATCGTTTTACCCTTAGTAGCAACGATACATACGTGTCGGTTCCCTTTCGGTCACTGGGATCAAGCACTGTAAGATCGAACTCACTACAAAGCACCTCTTTCCATTGCAACATAAATAGATCAAGTTGCCCAAACAAATCCCAAATATCGGATAATAAATACGAGGCTATAAGCAATCATGCATATAAGAGATTCAAATAAGTCTCAAATAACTTTCATGGATAGAAAGATAGATCTGATCATAAACTCCAAGTTCATTGGATCCCAAGAAACACAACGCAATACATCAAATAGATCTCCAAGAGACCATTGTATTGAGAATCAAGAGAGAGAGAGATAGAGAGAGAGAGAGATAGATAGATAGATAGATAGAGAGAAAGAGAGAGAGAGTGAGAGCGAGCGAGAGAGAGAGAGAGAGAGAGAGAGAGAGAGAGGAAGCCATCGAGCTACTAACTACGGACCCGTAGGTCTAAATTGAACTACTTACGCATCATCGGAGAGGCGCCAATGGACATGATGAACCGCTCTATGATGGTGTCTAGATTGGATCTTGTGGTTCGAGAACTTGCGGCGGCTGGAATAAAATTTCATCGACTCCCCTAGTGTTTCTGGAATATTGGGGTATTTATATAGCAAAGAGTCAGTGCGGGGGACCCCCGAGGTGGGCACAACCCATCAGGGCGCGCCAGGTGGGTTGTGATCCCCTCAGAGCCCCCCTATGATACTTCTTCGTCCCACTGGATGCCTTCTGGTCCAAAAAAATCCACAAAAAGTTTCACTATGTTAGGACTCCATTTGATACTGATTTCCTGCGATGTAAAAAACATGCAAAAAACAGCAACTAAAACTGGGCACTATGTCAATAGGTTAGTACCAAAAAATGATATAAAATAACTATAAAATGATTGCAAAACATCTAAGAATGATAATATAACATCATGGAACAATAAAAAATTATAGATATGTCGGAGAAGTATCAACATCCCCAAGCTTAATTCCTACTCGTCCTCGACTAGGTAAATGATAAAAACAGAATTTTTTATGTGGAATGCTGCCTAACATGTCATCTCGTTTTTTCTCTTTATAGCACGTACATTTGGACTTTTATATGGTTCAAAGCAATAACATAGTTTTGACATGAGACTTAAATACTCAAGCATATCAACAAGCAACAATGTCTTTCAAAATATCAACGCTAAAATAAGTTATCCCTAGCCCATCATGCTCAATCATTGATCCATTCATGAAACACATTCGCATATTAGCTACACCCAATGCTTAAGTACAATCATAGTGCCTCCTAGTTGGTGCTTTATAAGAGAAGAAGGAGACTCAAATTAAAAATAAAAATTACATAAAGTAAAAGAAAGGCCCTTCGCGGAGGGAACTAGGGATTTGTAGAGGTGCTAGATCTCAAAGCGAAAAACTTAGAGATTAAACCATTTTGGGAGGCATACTTTCCCCACCAACGAAAACGACTTGGAGTTCCCCATGCTTTCCATGCTAGATATATCATAGGCGGTTCCCAAACAGAAAATAAAGTTTATTCATTTTTCCACCATACTTTCACTTTCCATGGCTAACTTTATTCACGGGTGCCCTCCATAGCAACACTTTCCAAGGAATTTATTATTTGATAACATAAAGTAAATTCAATTTTCATTTCAGGACTGGGCATCCCTAATACCTTTGCCTTACTCTCGTGCAATGACAAGTGAATAAACACTCATCATGAGAATAACACATCTAGCATGGAAAATATCGGCCACCCCTCACGGCCCTGCGAGTGGTACGAGCACACAAAAGAAAAATTTATTGTGAAATTAGAGATGCCACATACAAATTTGCTTAGAATGGCAAAATAATACCGCATATAGGTAGATACAGTGGACTCATGTGGCCAAACTGGTTTAAAGGATTTTGGATGCACAAGTAGTGATCATACTTAGTGAAAAATGAAGGCTAGCAAAATATTGAGAAGCGACCGACCAAGAGATGAGTAATCTCATAAGATAACATTAAGCACAATCAACACCGAATAATGCACCACGAGTAGGATATAATTTCATTGCATGATTATTGACTTTCGTGCTTGCATAGGGAATCACAAACCTTAACACCAATAATCCTACTAAAGCACAATTACTCATCAACATGACTCACATATCACATCATTATATCTCAAAACTATTACAAGGAATCAAGTTTATTTTTTCCAATGATCTTCTTGAAAGCTTTTATTATATCCTTCTTGGATATCTATCACTTCGGAACTAATTTTCATGTGTTGCTTTTGATAGGCTCAAACAAATATAAGTGAAGATCATGAGCATAATATTTCTTTTTCTCAAACTAACTTAAGTGAAGAAAGAGAGAATTTCCTAAAAAAATTACTAACTCTCACATAAATCTGAATGAATCAAGAGAGTATTCCTCAGAGATACTAAAGCACACCATGCTCAAAAAGATATAACTGAAGCACTAGAGCAATTCCATAGCTCATAAATTATTTTGGGTGAAGCATAGAGAGCAATTCTAACAAGTCATGGCATAATTTTGGCTCTCTCAAATAGGTGTGTCCAGCAAGGAATCATGACTCAAAACAAAAAAGCAAAACAAGTAAAACTCATATCATACAAGACGCTCCAAGCAAAACTCATAGTATGAGACGAATAAAAATATAGCTTCTAGTAAAATACCGATGGTCGTTAGAAGAAAGAGAGGATGCCACTCGGGGCATCCCCAAGATTAGTTGCTTGCTTCTCTTTGGATAATAGCTTGGGATTCCATGGGCATCCCCAAGCTTAAGCTCTTCTTACTCCTTATTCCTTCATCAATCGTATCATCATACAAAACATGAAAACTTGAATCACACAAAACTCAACAAAACTTTCATGAGATCCGTTAGTACAAGAAAGCAAATCACTACTAAGTACTGTATAAGCCAATTCTTATTTTATTTTTCTATTATATATAGTATTCCAACTTTTCTATTGCAAAAAATCACCAACGGAAACAATGGAATCATCGAAACAAGCACACAATGCAAAGAAAACAGAATCTATCAAAAACAGAATAATCCGTAGAAATTCTGAAAACATCGAATACTTCTGTAGCACCAAAACTTTGAAAAATTAGGACAACCTGAGTAATTTGTATATCAATCTGGTCTAAAAAATTCAGAGGAAAAGCTCACTTATGCAATTTAAGAAAATTATTTTTTTGAGCGCAAAAGTTCTATTTTTTTCAACATGATCAAATCAACTATCACCCAAGAAGATCCTAAAGGCTTTGCTTGGCACAAACACTAACTAAAACACAAAAAACACAATCATAACAGTAGCACAATGGTTCAAACACTAAAGAACAGAAACAAAAAGACAAAAAAATAATTTTATTCATTGGGTTGCTGAGGGAGTCCTGGATTAGGGGGTGTCCGGATGGTGTGACACCCCAAAATTTCAATCTTGTTTTATTAATTAAAATTTTGCCTAGAAACTAAAACTTTTAATTTCTGTATTCCCTTCTGATTTCAGAACCACTCTTTTCTTTATTATTATGGAGCTTTTACCCCGAGTGAAAACTTTTCAATCATTGTTGGACTTATTTTGCCTCTCAAGTAAAACAATTATTTTATCAGTGGGATTATTTGCATAATTATTTTCCCTGATGCCTTATTTCTTGAAAAATGATTTTTTCTAAGCTTGAAGGCCTCTTTTGCACTACAACCCTTTGATAAATCTATTTAAAAATTCCACCAAAAATTGGAGATGTCATGTGATGTTTTTAAAACACTTTTATGCAAAAATATATTTCATTCCTTGGATATCTTGAGTTCTACACCAAGTTTTCAAATCTGATCCAGTAGACATTTTTGCACTACAACCTATTTAAATAATTCTTTAAAACTTCTACCTAAATTTTGGGATGTCAACAGGAGTATATTAATGAACTTTTTGCAAAAACCCAGTGATGTCCTTTGAAAGATTTGAGTGAACCATCCTCATCTTCATTCTGGTCCAACTGGATGAATTGTACTACAGCTATATTTTGACTTGCTCCTGTTGCTGTGATTTCTTTTCCTACTTGTAGCCCTCCCTGCTAAAACCTTAAGTCCAAGAGGTTGGACTCATTGGAGCAATTCTAGTACTTGCAATCATGCCCTGTTCTTTCTGTCCAAATCTGAAGATTTGCAAAACTTGCACTAGCAAGTTTCTTCTTTTGCCCATATGACGTCACCACTCTCTTTTGCACCCAAAGAGACACTAGCTTGGAGAATTTAGCCACTCCAAGAAATGCCTAGGTGCCGCTGACATTATGACAAACACCTTATGGGCATGATCAGTTTTGACATGATCTTTGTTTTGCACTGAGACCTTGCACCTCTGGGAAAACTAACCTGTCCACTAAGCCTCTAGATGACTTTAACCTAGGTCTGTTAAACCCCCAGCCTCAACCGAGACCTCTAGCATGCCCTGGCATTTTGTCGAGGACATTCCGTGCGTGCTCTGGGCGCGAGCAGAGCATGCGTTTTGCACGTGCCGCGCCCGAGCCGCCACGTCGCGCCCCTGGTTTTGCCCACACTGCAGAGCCGCGCCATGCACTCTCCCTCTCGCTAGAACACGCCAAGCAGCCCCTCACCACGTCTCCGGCAAGCCAGGAGCTAGCCGGCACGGCCACCCGACAGCCCCTGCTCATGTCGGCGCCGCCCGAGCTGCTAGCACTTGCCACCTACCCTCTGGAGCAGTCCAAGCGTATCCCCTCGCTCGTCTTCAAGCGCTCGTCGCCGCCACGTCCTCCTGCAGCAACAGAGAGGCGGTTCGCCGGCGATCCTATCGCGGGCCGGCGTGACGACATGGCCACGCTATATAAGAGGCCGCCGAGCACGTCCCGTTCCGCAGGCAGCCTCAAAACACTCCCCTAGTTCTCCCGTGGTAGCCAATCAACCCGGGGAGGTCTTCTTCCCCACCTCTGGCAACTGCAGCCGCCGCCGCTGTCCCGGCCATTCCGGCGCCACCAGGGCCTCCCCCTCTCCACTCTCTTCACCAGGAGCTCCCTCTCCCCCTAGTGAGTCCATCCCCCTGCTTGATTTTGATCGGGACTCGCCGCAGGAGAAAAACCACTCTGCCCGACGGCTACCGTCCGCTGCGGAGCTCGCCGCCGGTAGCTCCGTTCACCACAGAGACCAAAACGACCACCGGATTAACCGCCTCGGCCCCCTGAGCCCGCGGATGGCCTCGGTTTCCCGAACGGTTCCGACGTTCACCGGCTAGCATTGCCGGCGTCCCGCCTCCGCTCGGGCAGAGGTATAGGAGGGAGGAAAGAACAGTCAAACCTGACCAGTGGGCTAGGCGGGCCCACTGTCAGTGACCAGCGTCGGTCCACTAAGGCGTAAGTGGAAACGTAATTTTCAGAGTATGTATTCGACATATACCTGTTCAAAGCGTTTTCTTTTTTCTGTTTTATTTTTTAAAAAACAGATTTTGACCACAACTTTGACTGCCTATAACTTCTTAATTATAACTCCAAATGAGTTGATTCTTTTTCCTACCTTCCTCAAATTTTGTCTAGTTTATTTTAAGATTAATTTCAAAAAAATTCATACAACTTTTTGGTACTGTTTTTCAAACCTGATATTGATTCAAAAATATTTTAAATATGATTTTGGAGAGAGGAGAAAGCTTTCAAAAGTTTTGGAGTGCACCCTGCCTTTCCACACCTTGAAGGCAAGCATTTCTGAACCCTGGCATAATATTTTGCATGCGTTGTTTGACACGATTATGACACCACCTCCGTACTTAGAACTCGTTATTTTATGTGGTGATATGATCATTTGGATGAATGCTTATTGGAAAGTTCCTTGTTGTTGGAAATGGACATGCTTGTGATAATGATCATCCTCATATGCCTTTCGTGCCTACTGGAAGGAAAACGGGAAAGTCTCTGTCTTGGGTAGACCGGAGCTTGTCCCTAGTTCCTCGTCGAGGCGGGTGTGTCCGGCATGGCATGAGGGGTATGATGAGTGGTGATTCTGTCTGTTGGATGAAATATATTCGTTATGCTAATCATGTAGGGTATACTTAAACCTCCTGAGTCGACCATAGATCGAGTCTTGTTCCAGTAACCCCCATACTTGTTTCATACTGCCACTTGTCTCTACAACAAGTAGGGTGCAGTTCGATAAGTCATCAACCCCTTTCGAGCACACACCGCATGAGAGGCCATGGTGGAAGATACCGGTTGTAGCTGGTAGGCAGGCCACCTGGTCCAGGGGCATGGGCGTTTCCGGTTGAGACCGAGAGGGGAGGCCACCCCTTAGAGCGCGCGATATAAATTTGATCCCATGCTACGCGAGGTTGTAGCCTCCCCACTTAGAGTTTTCTCTTAACAAGTGTCGTGGGTGATTCCAGACACCAGTAAGTCAAGCTGGTGTGTGCAAGTTAGGTGTGTTTTAAACTAAAAGGCCGTAGATGGGATTAGTCCCGATGGACTAAAGGAATCCGTTACTCATGGGTAAAGACTACACCCTCTGCAGAGATTAAACCTATTCGAATAGCCGTGTCCATGGTTAAGGATTTCAATCTGGGATGGGTCAAGTGTCGGTCTTCGGAGGAGAAACTGTTAAACCATAACTGGGATCACGACTTGAGACTTGTGATGATTATAATTATTATTTTGTTGTGGACTAACCCGTTATATTATTAGCATTATTGAATATCCCTGGGATGGTTCTACCTCCTGGATATTCACTGTGATTATTTATAAGCCCTTTTCGTGGTGTCGCTGAAACGCCCGACTGTGGCATGTTCGTATTTATTTACTTTATAAGCCCTTTATGTGGTGTCGCTAAGACGCCCGACTGTGGCATGCTTGTCATTTATTTACCTTATAAGCCCTTTATGTGGTGTCGCTGAGACGCCCGACTGTGGCATGCTCATTATTTATTTTATAAGCCCTTTATGTGGTGTCGCTCGGGCCTTCGAGGCATTTCTCTTCGTTTACTAACCTTTCGAAGCGTCACTTCAGACACCCGATCGGTACATTTTTACTATGTTATTGCATAATCATAATAACCTGCTTGCATGCATCAGAGATTTTATTATCTTTTGTGACTGACGCCATGAACTAAAAATATTTCAGAACATCGTCGTTATCTTATACCTATGTTCATAATGTTTGCGAGTACATTCAAAGTACTCAATGGCTTGTCCCTGGCTATTGTCTTGGCCAGATTTCTTGCGCAGAAAGGAGCGACCATGGTGACAGCCCCGGAACCTACGCATTGGTGATAGCAGCCCCGCGAAGATAGGAGTTAACCTGGTCAGCTGTTCCTGTGGGAAATGGAGTCCCATAAATGCTGATGATCCACAAACCGCTTCCGCCATCTACCACTACAAACCATTTGTTACACTCACAGACCAGAACGGTCTTGTACTGCATATTTTGTATTTTGCTTGGAATTTCTGTATCAAGTTGGTGCCTCATCAGTTAACAGTAATCCTGGGGCTGATGAGCACAAGGGCCATTTTCTGGAAATTAATACCCGAAAAACCGGTCGCCACAAACTTGGTATCAGAGCCAGGCTGACCATTGGCTAATCCTATCTTAGCCAGGTCGAAAAACCTAGGTAGGCCAAACCACCAGACCTTAATCAAAACCCAGCCAAGCTTCTCGTGCAAGATAGACACACAGTGACCCGACACTTTTGGCAGTCGGCGCCCAATCTATCAACCTAGCCTGTCGATCACCCGCCAGTGACCGATGCCTATAATGTCTCATTCGCAAGCGTGCGAAGGAAGGCTTCGTCCCGTTTTCCTATAAAGAGGGCACACTAGCCTAAACCCAGCACAGCACTGCCTCTACCCCAAACCAAGCCATAATGCCTGGCCCCGTAGTGCACAATGAGACCACAACAACCAACCTGGAGGTTTTGTGACCATACTCGCAAACCTCACCCGTCGTGCCTATGCGTTAGAAGAGCCCCCAGAATATGTTGTGTACCAAGGATCCATGAGCGGTGAGAGCCGTCAATTACAGGCCCTTTGTGCACATCTACGGTGAGGGTCTATCGAGAACGCCCTCTTGGTTTACCGGAAGGACAACTTCCTTCGAGCCACATACCATCCAGCTAGCTGCTCGAGAGGCTATAGTTCAACTCCGGCGGTTGTCGCCCGAGTTAAGCATTGCTCGTTCTACTACTACCCTGCACGTGAAGGGTATGGTAGACCACCCCAAGTTGCCAACGGAGATCACGAGATGGATCCTGCATTGTTGCACCTAGTGCGCTATGTAGGTGCACTAGAGGCACTGTTCGATCAAATCACCATTGATCTGATCGCAGCTCGTGGAGAACTAGTTCGTCGAGCCCCGGCGAGAGGAGAAGACGAGCCCGACGCCGACAACCCAGTCGTGCTGTTCGGACACCCGATCGATACCCTGAGGTCAGCCCCAGCCATCAACCAAGGTGCTTTGATGACCCCAGAAGTACTTAGTCGACTTTTGGGAACACACTCCAACGGGATTGTGGCCAACAATCCCCGCGATGGTCATCATCGCTACCCCGACCCTGCAGTTCCTCAACCACCTCCAGCTAACCCCGACGGTGAGACTCGTGGAGAAGCCTCGACGTCCTCAAGGCAGGCTCGTTTAGATACAAACGAGGTAGACTGAATCACTCGAATAGTATCGAGTCTTAGTGTATCCACGCCTCATAATCGTGTGACCTTGTAAATTAACGCAGCCTGTTGTTGTGCCTCTGTTTTAATAGTAACCTTGCATAACTATGTCAGCACGCAGTTGCATATTTTTCCGGGCACAGCTACCAACAACCAACCCCGACAACCCCCACAGTGATATGTCACTTTAGTGAGGTATGTATCTGTGGCTTTGACCCCGACCATTGGAGCTAAACGGGAGAATTTATTACCTTCCACCATGGTAAATAACCAGCCCGGATGCTATATAAGAAGGCCACCTCGTGACCTTACCAAGCACCCTCCCCTCGTGCACCACCCTCACAACCATTTCCTGCCATGCCGAGCCCTAGTATTTATTTGAGAACCCCAAATGCAACCCCGGGTAGTTTTATCAAAATATTGTGGGACTTTACCTGCAGTACAATGGGTTCTACCTAGCCACCCCAGTACGAGCTGTTCAAATCGAGAATCACACCTTCCACCTCGAAATATTGGGCAGCAGTACACATCCCTCCCGTAGACTCCAACCAAGACCCAACGGAGGTCTCCTTCATGGGGAAATCTATGCCGACCCCGCATATGGCCATAGAAGTTGCTGCTTACGAAGCACTCGCTCGCCTTCGATTCGCGGTACCCTATGCCAGCGAACGAGGGTACTATTACTTTCCGAGCCGTGCAGCACCCGGAGAAGTCACATCTTTTCCTGGTGGACGGATTGAGAGAGACCCAGTACTGGCCAACCTGGTCCAGTACGTCATCGCTCAAGAACGTTTGACCCAGCAAGTTATGGGATATCTCCAGAGTCTCGCGGATTTAAATCCTCAGATCACCATCGGCAGACCACTGAGGCCCGACCAGGAGAGACACATTCATCGGCTGGTCAATCCACTTTCCCCAATAGAAGAGGAGTGCATCCCAGTACCAGAGACGTTTTCTCGGGACCCCGTCCAGTTACCGTTTGCGTTAGAGACGTCGCTGCTGTGTTTATTCTTGCAACATTTATTTATGAGTTGTAATATATGCGTGGTACCCCGAGTTTGCGCGGCAAGTAAATCTTTTAGTTTCTATTAATATGAGTAGTTCTGTTGCGGTTTGACTCTAATATATTACTATTGTTCTCTCGCAAAAAATACTGAAGTGAGATCTCTTTTCCTTGAGTTGCTGCACCATATATCTTCTCACGACATGGATTTTTTTTATTCACGCAGCACCACCACTACTCGAACACATACACTTCTTGCAAAAACACGTAACCGTGGAGTGTTTGTTTTTCAAAACAGCTCTTAGCAAATCTCGAGGACGAGATTTTTTCTTAAGGGGGGTAGTGTTGTGACACCCCAAAATTTTAATCTTGTTTTATTAATTAAAATTTTGCCTAGAAACTAAAACTTTTAATTTCTGTATTCCCTTCTGATTTTAGAACCACTCTTTTCTTTATTATTATGGAGTTTTTACCCCAAGTGAAAAATTTTCAATCATAGTTGGACTTATTTTGCCTCTCAAGTAAAACAACTCTTTTATCAGTTGGATTATTTGCATAATTATTTTCCCTGATGCCTTATTTCTTGAAAAATGATTTTTTCTAAGCTTCAAGGCCTCTTTTGTACTACAACCCTTTGATAAATCTATTTAAAATTCCACCAAAAATTGGAGATGTCATGTGATGTTTTTAAAACACTTTTATGAAAAAATATATTTCATTCCTTGGATATCTTGAGTTCTACACCAAGTTTTCAAATCTGGTCCAGTGGACATTTTTGCACTACAACCTATTTAAATAATTCTTTTAAACTTCTACCAAAATTTTGGGATGTCAACAGGAGTATATTAATTGACTTTTTGCAAAAACCCAGTGATGTCCTTTGAAAGATTTGAGTGAACCATCCTCATCTTCATTCTAGTCCAACTGGATGAATTGTACTACAGCTATATTTTGACTTGCTCCTGTTGCTGTGATTTCTTTTCCTACTTGTAGCCCTCAATGCTAAAACCTTAAGTCCAAGAGGTTGGACTCATTGGAGCAATTCTATTACTTGCAATCATGCCCTGTTCTTTCTGTCCAAATCTGAAGATTTGCCAAACTTGCACTAGCAAGTTTCTTCTTTTCCCCAAAAGACCTCACCACTCTCTTTTGCACCCAAAGAGACACTAGCCTAGAGAATCTAGCCACTCCAAGAAATACCAAGGTGCCCCTGACATTATGATAAACATCTTGTGGGCATGATCAATTTTGAAATGATCTTTGTTTTGCACTGAGACCTTGCACCTCTGGGAAAACTAACCTATCCACTAAGCCTCTAGATGACTTTAACCTAGGTCTGTTAAACCCCCAGCCTCAACCGAGACCTCTAGCATGCCCTGGCATTTTGTCGAGGACATTCCGTGCGTGCTCTGGGCGCGGAAAGCGAGCATCACGTTTTGCGATGCCCGGCGCCCGAGCCGCCACGTCGCGCCCTGGTTTGCCCACACTCTGAGCCGCGCGCCACTCTCCCTCTCGCCAGAACACGCCAAGCAGCCCCTCGCCACGTCTCCGGCAAGCCAGGAGCTAGCCGCCACGGCCGCCCAACAGCCCCTGCTCATGTCGGCGCCGCCCGAGCCGCTAGCGCTCGCCACCTACCCTCTGGAGCAATCCAAGCCTATCCACTCGCTCGTCTGCAAGCGCTCGTCGCCGCCACGTCCTCCTCCAGCAACAGAGAGGCGGTTCGCCGGCGATCCTATCCGCGTCCGCCGCGAACCGACATGGCCAGGCTATATAAGAGGCCCCCGAGCACGTCCCGTTCTGCAGGCAGCCTCAAAACACTCCCCTAGTTCTCCCGTGGCAGCCAATCGACCCGGGGAGGTCTTCTTCCCCACCTCCGGTAACTGCAGCCGCCGCCACTGTCCCGGCCATTTCGGTGGCACTAGGGCCTCCCCCTCTCCACTCTCTTCACCAGGAGCTCCCTCTCCCCCTAGTGAGTCCATCCCCTTGCTCGATTTTGATCGGGACTCGCCGCAGGAGAAAAACCACTCTGCCCGACGGCCACCGTCCGCTGCGGAGCTCACCGCCTGCAGCTCCGTTCACCCCAGAGACCAAAACGACCACCGGAGTAACCACCTCGGCCCCTTGAGCCCGCGGATGGCCTCATTTTCCCGAACGGTGCCGCCGTTCGCCGACGAGCATCGCCGGACTCCCGCCTCCACTCAGGCAGAGGTAGAGGAGGGAGGAAAGACCAGTCAAACATGACCAATGGGCCAAGCGGGCCCACTGTCAGTGACCAGCGTCGGTCCACGGAGGCGTAAGTGGAAACGTAATTTTTAGAGTTCGTATTCGACGTATACATGTTCAAAGCGTTTTCTTTTTTCTGATCTATTTTAAAAAAAACAGATTTTGACCACAACTTTGACTGCCTATAACTTCTTAATTATAACTCCAAATGAGTTCACTACTAGGGAAAACCCTATACACAGAACTTTAGCAGTAGCGTGGGTCAGAAAAGCACGCTAGTGCTAATTAGCAGTAGCGCGCCAGAGGAAACCGAGCTGCAGATAAAGATCTAGCAGTAGCGCGTCTTGCTGAACACACGTTACTACTAAAATTCCCACGGCTTAAGCCATAGGCTACACATAGTAGTAGCAATCTATGACGAACCGCGCTACCGCTACGTCGTTTGTAGCAGCGCGTTTTAATATAAACTCGTTGCTGCTAAAGGTTATAAAATTAAATGGAAAGAGAATGGAAAGGTAATTGAAAATGAAAGAAATAGAATAAGGTGAAAGGAAACAAATAAAATGTGAAGAAAACTAAATGGAAAAGGAAAGAAGAGAAAGGAGTAGCGATGGCGTGTATCGGAGAACAGCTGTAGCTAAGATAGCGGCGCTTTTCGACGCAGCGCATCTGCTACTTCTGACTTAACCAGTGATTCGTCCTTCCCCACGCCACTTTCCCCCAAATTCAACTCTCTCCACTCTCGCCGCCGATGTCGCCCGTCGGCCAGCCTCTCTCCGCACCCTCACGCCCGACCCCGACCTCAACGCCGCCCCCGACCTCAACACCGCCCAGACGCCGCCCGACCCAGATTCAACGCCGCCCCCGCCCCCGACCTCAACGCCGCCCCGGACGCCGCCCCGACCTCGACGCCGCCTTGACCCTCCCTCGTCGCAGTCACCCGAGGTGAGCACGCCCGCTCCTCCCTCTCCTCTACCTCTGCCTAGGGTTTCTTTATATTTTAGTTGCATATTAAGTTTATTTTTATTTATAGTAAGTTTATTTTAGTTGCATATTAAGAGCTAGGTACTAATTAGGTAGTAAAATATTTTTATTTATATTAAGTTTATTTTTAGTAAGAACTTGTTAGTAAGAACTTGTTTATATTTTTTAGTTAAAGCAATTTTTCCCGCCTTGATGTCGACGATGCCTATCCTGCATCCTCATCGTCGAGTCGGCGGAGGACGACACCTGCTTGACCAGATGGCCCATGTCCGGGACTGGGCTCCGCCGGGGTGGTACTGGGAGGCGCTACCTACCGGGGGGCGCAGGTTGGTGAGGAGCCAGCCTGTCGTTGACCCGAACCTTCTTTGGTGGCGGTCGCGTGGGCGATGTGATCGAGAGGCTCGAGGACTCCGCGGAGGTGGTGCGTCACCGTGTCAGTGAGGAGGACGCGCACGTCCGTCGCTACTTGTTTGCTTTGGAGCACATGCCGTTCTCCAATATCTGGTAGGTTCTCAGGGGATCTCATTGGAGCTATGATCCCGTGATGGTTCCTTCTCTGTGGGTGTCCACCGCCCGCGCCGATACCCGTCGTGTGCTAGGGTTTTAGTTGTATTAGTGATGTTATATGTATGACACTATTCGTGATGTATTAGTGATAATATTCGACGATGTACGGACCTATGAGATGATTTACTTTTGCTTATTGAATGCATGCTAATTTGAGTCCTATAAGATATTTTGAAATGTATATCTTGTGTTGGTCAATATCCAAGTGGCCTGTCATGTTTGCAGGTTACACCTCCGAGTGGCCTATTATTTTCCGGAGTGTTGATTCATTTCCGTTCCGACAAATTTTAGGCGCTCGATATGTCCTATTTTAGCAAAGGTCATGCCGGATTTTTCCGTGAATTTTGGCATGACTTGTGCCAGAATATGTAGGAAATATCGAGTGCCCCGGATTTGTGTGTTGGGTATCTTGGTAGTTGTCTTCGATCGATTTTCAATTAATGTTTTAACTATGAACATAGGAAATGTCTAATGACGAAAAGGATTTCGGTATTTTCAAATACTGCGAAGACGAGCGCGGCCTCTGCGACGGAATCTTCCGAGATGATGATAGGCACTTCAGCATCAAGCTGGACGAGAACTTCGAAGTGGATCTGATGAAGTCACAATGACAAGTCTTTTTTTCGTAATTAAGCATGACATCTGCTTCATTTGCTTCCACTTATATTTTTTACTATTCTACTAGCGTATCCCTGCTATGCAAGAGTTTTTGTATTGGATAAGATAGGTTTCAGTCATAGTATGGAGGAAAAGAAAGTTTACTTGAAGACCGAGCATGGTTATATTTTCCATGCAAAATTGTACAATTCAGACGACTACACCTATTTTGGGTGCAAAACATGGCGAGCACTATGCAAGACTTATGCATTTGAGCCTGATATGGTTATCACGTTTGATATTCGTCCGGAAGATGATATTGAAGGTAATACCGACATCTGGGTCGAGGTGCAGACGCCTCCAGTTATACCATTATGTAAGTTTCTCAACCATATTTATGTCTTTGATCGATATTGTTTATTCAAAAATAGTTGACAACTTATTTGTATAGTCAGCTTATTTCGGTGCAAGCAAACATGTCCGGTAGCTTGGTAGGCGGGACCGTATCTTGTCACAGGGCTGAACTCAAGCTGCGAGGAGCTCGGTCATTATGTTTCATGGCTTGATGATCTTGATCTTTGTCAAGACAAATTTTCTTCCTGCATTTAGAAATGTTAGTACTGAAAATGTGCGACCAATAGTGTTCGTAATGAACTACGGTCACATCTATTTAGGAAGGATGGTAAGATTTTTACTATTTGTCATCGATTGCATCTTTTCCATACATTATTTTTGAAACTAAACTTCATTGCTAAGTATGTTAACATACGATGTTCTTCAACAGGACTCCGATGAATGTTGTGCCTTATGGGATCGAGACTAAAGGTACCATGAGTATTATCGACTTACGCCAAGATATCCTACATATTACTTTAGTGCATTCAAGATTAGCGATGAATGCTTAATAGTGCAAGACTGGACCAAATATGTGATGGGGGAGCGCAGAGAAGTACTAGGGGGCAGCAAACAGATGTGCTACCCACGATTAGGAGACAGGTTCATCTGCATGCTCCAGCTTGATCAAGGAGGAGAGCTATACATGTTTTATGTTATTTTACCTCAGAGAGAGCAGCAGGAGTGATTAGCTAGCTAGAAATGAGTTTCAGGATGATGATGTGCTACACTATATTACTATGATGATAAAATAGCTAGTGTTGGTGGTAATGACTATGATGATTATTATTAGCTAGTGTTAGTGGTGATTAAATAAATACTGTTTTTTTAGACAGAAATAAATACTGTTGGTGGTAATGACTATGAGGATGATTAAATAGCTTGTGCTGGCGGATTAGATTCAAGTGGAGGCAACATATGGTGCACATCGAAAGTACTACTAGTCCAAACTAGATCAAGTTTGGATTAGTAGTATACTTTTGACATGCACCACATATTGCCTCCACTTGAACCTAATCCACCTTCATTTGACACACTGTTATGGACATAATGATGTAAACCTCATAACTGGTACTGTATCAATATTTGTGCGATGGCGCATAAATACACTAGAAATGAAAAAAAAGTACTAGTAGCGATGGACAGAAAACACGCTGCAAGTAGTTACCTTAGCAGCAGCATGGTACCGAACAAACGCTACCGCTACTCGTCCTAGCACTAGCGCGGGCATGCACGCGCTACTGCTAAGCAATAGCTGTAGCGCCTTATTCGTAGCGCGCCCTCCCGCGATACTAGTAAGCACAAAACCCGCGCTGCTGCTAGGGTTTTCCCTAGTAGTGGTTGATTCTTTTTCCTACCTTCCTCAAATTTTGTCTAGTTTTTTTTAAGATTTATTTCAAGAATGTTCAGACAACTTTATGGTACTGTTTTTGAAACTTTATATTGAGTCAAAAATATTTTAAATAGGATTTTGGAGAGGAGAAAGCTTTCAAAAGTTTTGGAGTGCACCCTGCCTTTCCACACCTTGAAGGCAAACATTTCTGAACCCTGGCATAATATTTTGCATGCGTTGTTTGACATGATTATGACACCACCTCCGTACTTAGAACTCGTTATTTTATGTGGTGATATGATCATTTTCATGAATGCTTATTGGAAAGTTCCTTGCTGTTGGAAATGGACATGCTTGTGATAATGATCATCCTCGTATGCCTTTCGTGCCTACCGGTATGTCGGTGTACTAGAGTAGGGGTACCCTAGTATCCCGAACTCGTGCACGGGCAGTCGCAGCACCCCGCGGCAAGGCTTGCCTAGTGGCCGCCAAGATCCTCCGTGGTTCCTTTGGAGCCATTCAAGAACAAAGTGTTTAACTAAGGAAACAAGGCCCCGGCAAGAGGAGCTTGCCGGGAAGGCCACTCGAGGCACGCAGAAGACAAGACCCCGGCAAGAGGAGCTTGCCGGGAAGGCTCGAGAGCGACAAGCTCCAGCGCGACAAGGATTTAGTCAGCGGCAAAGCGCTTGCAGCAGGCAACCTCTCTTCATCTCCGCTCCAGCTCATTCACCAACGTGTCGCCATGGGGCCATTCCATGCGCGCGTGTCAAGAGGCTGTGCAGCCAGCGGGGAGCAGCGATAAGCGGCGTTGACGAGCCTACCATCGTGGCAAACGGAGGCGCACCTGACGGTCCCTGTTGCACTGTTTAGGCGACAGGGACGGGCATTTATTACTCTTGTCCCTTGCCGTCAGAGTTAGGTATAGCGCACTGTACACTGTACAAGTCGGTGCACCAACTACTGTTTTTCCATTTGTACCCTCCTCTGCGTTGCCACCTGTGGTGACCCCTTTGAACCTATAAAAGGAGGCCCATATGCAACGTAGAAAGGGTTCGGTTCGGCTGGTTCGGTTCGGCTGGTTCGGCTCATTCGACTCATTCGAGACTAGATACACTCAAGCTAGGTTTTGTAGCTTTCATTGCTCCCTAGCAAGAACACAAGATAATCAACCAAGCAGCAGTAGGAGTATTATCTCTCCGGAGAGCTCCGAAGCTGGGTAAAACTGCTCGTGTGCATCTCCTCGATCTGCTCTTCGTGCAATCTCCGCCCCCCATCGAACCAAAAGGGACTCGGTCCCATAGGTGTCCGTGGGTCACGATCAGCTTCCCCGACATCTTTGGCGCGCCAGGTAGGGGGCGTCGAGGCTGTGTGAACCTGATCCGGCGTTCACACGAGCATCATCTCCATCATCTTCGTCAACATGCCACCGAAGAAGAAGGCTTCGGCGGCAGCAGAGCCGTCCGCGTCAAACCCACCACCACCGGAGCTGACGGGTGGAGAGGAAGACGCTGGCGGAGGAACGGGCGTCGTCGAGGGAGCCCACGACGCTGCCAAGTCCAAGGACAAGGCGGCGCAGACTTCGGCGTTCGGATACGTACCGCGTCCATCTCAGGAGGCGCGGGACCGACAACGTCATGGTGCTCGCAGCACCATGCGTTCGTTGGGCCAAGAGCGAGCTGGTGGATCCAGGGACGCTCAAGAGCAGCTCGTCCGCCAACAGGCTGGTACATGCGGAGCACGGTCGCCCGGACGGGATGCTGCTCCTTCTAACATGTTTAGAAGTCCGAGCACATCCCGCTCCTCGCACCGTTCGCCATTGCCGCCCACCACTCCAGCAGAAGCTTTGGCGCGAGCTCAATCGCTCTGGATTACCCTCCGACGGTGACAAGGTCGGCGAATGGAGGCCACCATTCAAAGTCTCATCGGCTTTGCCAACGGCGACGTTCCGCGGCAACCAAGCACATCTTTGCCGCGGCGAGACGACAAGGCATGAGCCGGTGGTGACGAAACCCTTGGAGGTGCAACCACCATGCACTCTCCATCCAGAAGGCCAAGATCGCCGACTCGTCGGATCCACCTCGACAGCGACTCCACTGCGTCGTCGGATCCGCGAGCTCGTCGCGACCAGCGCCAAGTTCTTCAAGAACGGCAAGAAGAGAACGCTCGAACTTGCATCGAACACCGAAGAGAAGCGCGGCGTCAATATGATCAGCCCGCTGGGCCCACTGTCGACATGCAAGCGCCAGGGGAACCAGGTGACTTGCCGTACGCGGTAGGTTGCCCTACGTTTACTCGTGAGCTGCGGGAAGTCCAGTGGCCCGACAAGAAAAACTTCAAGCCAGACGTGCCAGAAAAGTATGATGGCAGGACGCACCCCTCGGAGTTCCTCAGCATCTACACCATTGCGGTGCAGGCTGCAGGGGGACGAGACGACAAGATCCTCGCCAACTACTTCCCGCTGGTACTCAAGCCAAACGTCAGATCTTGGCTCATGCACTTGCCGGACAGTTCCATATCCTCTTGGGCAGATCTGTGCCATCAGTTTGTCGGCGCCTTTACAGGCGGCCACAAACCTCATGGCCAAGAGAGTGACCTTCACCTGCTCGCCCAGAAGGAAGGAGAGTCCATGCGCAAGTTCATCCAGAGATTCAACCGTGTACATTAGAACATCCCAGATGTCCACCCTGCCGCGGTGATCAGCGCGTTCCATCAGAACATGCGGAACCGCAGGATGAGGGAGGAAATGGCGATGTGCAAAGTAAAGGACGTCAGCGAGCTCATACTGGCCGACAAGTGTGCATGTCTTTGAGGAAGGGAGGAGACTCGGGGAGAAAATGTTGAAGCGAGGATCGGCGGTGAGGAGACCGCCCCAGCAAGGAAGAGCCGGCGGCGGAACAACAGAAAGAAGAAGAACAAAGAGGTACTAGTTGTCGAGCAGTCCGGCAACGGAGGTGGCGCCAACAAGGCTAAGGCTGGTGGCTCCGGCAAGGAGGTTGCCGCTGACACCGACCGCCAAGCTGTGGCGGCCGCCGACAAGCAGGACAGCTCCAACAAACAGTACTGCAAGATTCACCGCACCAAGGGCCATGATCTCCAGAGCTGCAAGAAAGTCGAGCAGCTTGTTGAACTGCAGAAAGCTGAGTACGAGCGGCGCGATAAGGAGAAGGCCTAGGAAGGTGCTGGAACAGCTGGCAAGAAGCGACCCGGCCGGGGAGGACGCCGCGGCAAGGCAAAGCAGCGGCAAGGAGACAGACCTCCCCGCGGCCGCGACAAGGATGAAGAAGATGATGACGATGAAGATATGGAGGATGACGAAGCTGATGAGCAGGAGTTTCAGAAAGCGACAGAGGTCCTCTGCGTTGACGGTGGTGCTTCTCTGCATACCGCACACCGCCAACTCAAGCAGTGGATGCGAGAGGTTAATGCAGCAGAACCATCCGTAGAGTCGCGCAAGCCTCTGAAGTGGTCAAGCACGCCTATCATCTTTGATATTGAGGACCACCCTGATCGCATAACTGCGGTCGGGTGCTTGCCGATGTTGGTCTCACCAACTATCCGCAACCTCAAGGTCACCAAGATGCTAGTTGACGGCGGGGCCGGCTTAAACCTGATTTTCCTCCGCAGTGCTCCAGAAGCTTCAAATCCCGGACAGCGAGCTCGAAGAGACTGGCACGTTCCAAGGAATCAACCCAGGAAGGAGCAAGCCGAAAGGGAAGATCACGTTGCCGGTAACATTTGGCAGCGAGCTAAACTTCAGGACTGAGAGGGTCACGTTCGACGTCGCCGATTTCGCATTGCCCTATAATGGGATAGTTGGCTGTCCAGCACTTGCCAAGTTCATGGCAGCCTCTCATTATGCATACAACTTGCTCAAGATGCCCGGCCCGATAAGCATCATTTCTGTTCATAGCGACAAGAAAGATGCTCTTATCTGCGTCGACAAGATTTACCGGGAAGCAGCAGCTGCGATAGATAGCAAATCACTTGCCGCTGAAGCTCTCGGGGGGAAGAAGAAGACCAAATCCGGCAAGAGCTCTGATGCCCACTCCGGCAAGCGCACCTCTTCGGAGTGCTGCGCTACCGTCGAGGACGCACCATCGAGCTCCACCGGCAAGTGCAAGAAGACGATGGCAGCTCCGCCGAAGACCAAGAAGGTGTCTGCCAAGGAGGATGGCACTGGTGGTACCTTCACCATCAGTGCCACTCTAGACCCTAAATAGGAAGGCGAGCTCGTTGCTTTCCTGCGGGCGAATGTCGATGTGTTTGCATGGCAACCGTCTGACATCCCCGGTGTTCCCAGGAAAGTAATTGAGCACCACCTAGCTGTCTGTCCTCACGCGCGGCCCGTCAAGCAAAAAGTCAGGAAGCAGGCAGTGGAGCGCCAAGAGTTCATTGCAGAAGAGATCAAGAAGTTGGAAGCAGCAGGCCTTGTCAGAGGAGTGCTCCATCCCACGTGGTTGGCCAATCCGGTAGTTGTACGCAAGGCGAATGGGAAATGGAGACTTTGTGTTGACTTCACGGATGTTAATAAAGCTTGTCCCAAAGACCCATTCCCTTTGCCACGCATCGACCAGATTGTTGACTCCACGGCTGGATGTGATCTGCTTTCATTTCTTGATGCATATTCAGGATATCATCAAATCTTCATGGCAGAAGAGGATGAAGAGAAAACCGCATTCATTACACCATGTGGCACTTATTGTTTCATACAGATGCCTTTCGGTTTGAAGAATGCTGGTTCAACGTTTGCAAGAGTAGTCCATGACGCTTTTGAGCCGCAAATGCACAGAAATGTAGAAGCCTACATGGATGACATAGTGGTCAAGAGCAAGGACAAAGCAACTCTAGTTCAAGATTTAGATGAGACCTTTGCAAATCTGCGCAAGATCAACCTCAAGCTCAACCCCGAGAAGTGCGTGTTTGGAGTCCCTTCCGGCAAGCTTCTCCGGTTCTTTGTGTCTCGTGAGGAATTGAAGCCAATCCCGACAAGATCAAGGCCATTGAGCATATTGAAGCACCAAAGCGCGTCAAGGATGTACGAAGACTTGCCGTTTGCGTGGCTGCTCTCAGCAGGTTTATCTCTAAGTCTGCTGAGCGCGCCCTGCCATTTTTCAAGATTTTGAAAAAGGCAGGTCCAATGAAATGGACTCCCGAAGCGGAGGCTGCGCTGCGGGACTTGAAGAGGTACCTGTCCTCTACTCCAATACTTGTCGCACCTAGGCCACAAGAGAAGTTGCTGCTATATATAGCGCCAACCAATCAAGTGGTTAGTGTTGCGTTAGTAGCGGAGAGGGAGGCGGATGATGAGCCGGCAACCAAGGCAGATGCATCCAGCGACAAGCAGGGGGCTTCGCCGTCAAGCTCTGGTCCCGACAAGGACGGATCTGCGCAGGATTGCGAGAAGATTCAGAAAAAGATGGTGTAGCGCCCAGTGTACTTTGTCAGTTCCCTTCTGCAAGGGGCTAGGTCAAGGTACTCTGGTGTGCAGAAATTTCTTTTCGGCCTCCTCATGGCCTCGAGAAAGCTGCGCCATTACTTCCAACCACATGAAATCACAGTTGTCACTCTCTTTCCGCTGAAGAGGATATTGCAAAACCCGGAAGCAACAGGCAGGATTGTCCAGTGGGCACTGGAACTGTCAAGCTTTGGCCTCAAGTTTGAAAGCACTTCAACTATCCAAAGCAGAGCGTTGGCAGAATTCATAGCAGAATGGACGCCAATGCAAGATGAAGAAATTCCAGAGACGAGCATCCCCGTCAAGGAGGCAAGTAAAGAGTGGTTGATGTACTTTGATGGTGCCTTCTCGCTGCAAGGCGCCGGTGCCGGCGTGCTGCTTATCGCACCCACCGGAGAGCACCTCAAGTACGTAGTCCAGATGCACTTTCCCAAGGAGCAAGCAACAAACAATACTGCAGAGTATGAAGGTTTGCTTGCCGGTCTCAGGATCGCGGTAGACCTTGGGATCAAGAAGCTCATTGTCAGGGGTGACTCGCAGCTTGTCGTCCGCCAAGTAAACAAAGATTATCAGAGTCCGTTGATGGAAGCCTACGTCGATGAAGTGAGGAAGCTAGAAGAGCACTTTGAGGGCCTGCAAATGGAACATGTTCCAAGAGCTCAAAATGATATTGCTGATGGTCTGTCAAAGTGCGCTGCACTCAAGTTACCTGTGGAACCAGGGATCTTCGTGGTCAAGCTGACTCAACCAACGGTAACATCATCAACTGGCAGAATAAGAAGAGGAAGTTGATTTCCGGTGACTACTTCCCGGCCGAGCTCCCCGACGCCGCCGCGAAGGTCCCCAAAATCAACACCCAGAGTGCTGAGGAGCAGTCTGCTCCGACAAGCCCCATGGTTTGTTTCGTTGAAGCAGACGCTCCCGACAAGTTTTGCTCCGGCAAGCTTGCCGGGGATCATCAAGCTCCAGCAGAGCCGCAGGTTCTTGCCGTAGAAGCGGATGTTCCCGCAGCAGCAGATGTGCCTTTAGTCCTTGTTGTCAAGCCACAAGCTCCAGCATGGGCGCAGCAGATTGTCCATTTCCTTCAGACAGGAGAACTTCCGGAAGAGCAAGAAGAAGCAGAAAGAGTAGCCCGGCAGTCAAGTATGTACCAGTTTGTCGACAGCACACTGTACAGAAGAAGACTCAACGGTGTGAAATTGAAGTGAATTTGCCGGGAAGATGGACAGAAGCTATTGGCAGAGATACATGGAGGCATATGTGGTCACCACATTGGCGCAAGAGCACTTGCCGGCAAAGTGTTCCGGCAAGGTTTCTTCTGGCCAACAGCCCTCCAGGATACAACTCCACAAGCAACCAAGTGTGAAGCGTGCCAGTTCCATTCCAAACAGATACACCAGCCAGCTCAAGCTCTCCAGACGATCCCTTTATCCTGGCCATTTTTGATGCGGGGCTCGACATCTCGGCCCCTTCCCCGAGCTGTCGGGGCTTTGAGTACTTATGCGTTGCAATCGACATGTTCACAAAGTGGCTGGAAGTGGAAGCAGTGAGGAAGGTGACAAGACGATCAAGATCAAGTTCTTGGTCAATTGTTTGCCGTTTTGGGATACCTAACGGGATCATCACCGACAACGGCACACAGTTCCTGAGCCGCACCTTCATGCAGTACGTCCAAGATCTTGGCGCCAAGATCTGCTTTGCTTCTGTTGCTCATCCGAGAAGCAACGGTCAAGCAGAGAGGGCAAACGCTGAAGTGCTGCGGGGACTCAAGACCAGAACTTTCGACAGGCTGCACAAGTGCGGAAGAAACTGGATTGAGGAGCTGCCGGTGGTTCTTTGGTCGATCAGGACGACGCCAAATCGAGCCACTGACCAGACACCTTTCGCTCTAGTCTATGGAGCAGAGGCAGTTCTCCCCACGAAACTCGTATACGGGTCACCTCGAGTGCTCGCTTATGATGAGCTCGAGCAAGAGCAGCTGCGACAAAATGACGCGCTGCTCCTTGAGGAAGATCGTCTTCAGGCTGCTGTACGAGCTGCTCGTTACCAGCAAGCTTTGCACCGCTACCATAGCCGCAAAGTTAGTGCCAGAAGCTTCGAGGAAGGCGACCTTGTTCTTGGTAGCGTTCAATCCGCCAAGAATTCCAACAAGTTGACGCCGAGGTGGGAAGGCCCTTATCGGGTGAAACGAGTCACTAGGCCTGGCGCTGTCCGCCTTGAGACCGAAGATGGCATTCCGGTGAGCAACTCCTGGAACATCGAGCATCTTCGTAAGTTTTACCCATAGAGGCGCGATTGCGGAACCTGTTCGGCAACCACCTTTTGTACAAGTCTTGCCGCTGTTGCATGTAATCCTTTGTACAAAGCCGGGCGCAGACCCCGTGCATTAGTAAAGCTCATGTGTTGCACGCAACTTGTCAATTTCATGCTTTCATAATCTATTTGCATGTGCTATCTGACATTTTGTGCAGCATCCACACCCGGTAAGCAATAACGAGCCACTAGGCTCCATAACTTTATTTTCTCTGCTTTCTTCTCAAAAAAAAGGAAGGTTCATCCACCCACAAATTAACCGGGGGGGGAGGAGAAGATAATGGTGTGGGCCACCAAGCGTCGCTCGAGGAAGTATCGCCTTGCCGGGAAGCAAATGACAGAAAAGCTAAGTTGCCAAAGTTTGAGCAATCAGTTTTTAAATTTTTAAGTTATCTTCCTCGAATGATAGTACTTTGTATGGAAAACCTGTGCGCGGAGGAACCAACTCGTAGCTAGTTTGAGCCCTTACTTCGTTTCGAGTCCGCTCAACAACTTATGTGAGCTGCAACTAGTTGCGACAAGGTTGCTTGTCGGAGGCGGCACCGCCAGCAGGCTGACGTTACGCACTCGGCCTACAAGGGTGCCCGCACCGACAAGTTCCCCAAAAGCGTAAGGGCACAAACATACAAAGGAAGGAATCAAGTAAAGGAAATTATATTGCAATCAATTGCCTAAGATAGAGTATATTACAAAATAACTTGTCGCAGATCTAATGAATTGTTCTAAACATGATCAACAGCGACGAAGGAAAGATAAATTTGGCGGCCTAGTCCAAGCGGTCACCATCAACTCTCTTGACTCCGCTCACCCTGTCCACAATGGGTGCGACAAGGGCCTTGAGCGCTTCAACGTCAGCAGTCGGCGGCAGGGACTTGAGGACGTTGGCGAAGTTGACGCCTGGATTGCGGAAGGCCACCTTCATCAACACCTTCTGAAGAGCCCCTGCACAGACTTGGCGCGACTCGTCAGCCAGCTGCTTTGGGATCTCTTCCCGGAGCCGCTGGAGAGCCGCCAACACGCCCTTGAAGAACAGGCTGAGCTTGGCGCTGGGTTGGAGATGCTCGTCGGTGGAGTACCCGAGGTCCACCATCCCCAGCTCCATCTGTTCCTTGTCGATGGCGGCGGCTGTGTTCACAAGACCCTCGGTCCAGATCATCACGTTCTCCTTGAAGGTGTTATGGGCAGTCGTGGCAGTCGCCAGCAGCTCCTCGTTGGCCTTGATCTTCTCCAACAGACCCACTTCCCGCTCCTTGGCACCGTCCAGCGTCTCCGTCAGGGTGGACAGCTTCAGCTCAAGATCCGCTTTGGAGTCCTTGGCGGCGTCGAGCTCTTTGATCTTCTCAGCGAGACGGCCCTGCAACTCGCCAAGAGTGTAGGCGTCCTTATCGCGCTCGTGCTTCAGCGCGGTGACCTCCTCGCCGCTCTTCTGAAGGATGGCCTCCAGCTGCGTCACCCTCGTTTCCAGCTCCTTCTTGGCGGCCTCGGCAGCTGCGGCAGCGTCCTTTGCCTCCTTGAGAGCTCCGCCAATTGACTGCTCGCGCGCGGCAAGATCTTCCTCATAGCTATCAAGGTTGATCTTCCGCTGCGCCAGCTCACCTTCTTGCGCAGATAGCTTCTCGCCGGCAAGCCTTTGCGGCTCCTCGACCTCGGCCTTCTCCGGGATGAAGGCCGTGCGCCTCGACAAGCTGCTCCAGCGCTTACGCTACGTCCGGAGAGTTTCTTTGTTGGCGCACGAAGCTCTTGCGCGTTTCTCCATGTCGGCTCCGCCCTCGCGACAAGTGCTTCCACAGACTCCATCTTAGCTTGCCGAGCGCGGTAGAAGCGGCAGCGGCTTCTTCGGCAATGTTGCTCTTCCTCGAACTTCGCCACTGCTTCTTTGCTGCCAGCGCGTTAACAGCGGCTTGACCAATGAGGCGAGCAGCTCCTCGTCGAAGGTCTCTCCCTCGACCGGCGCCACAGAGCTCGGCGCCCATGGAAGCTTGATGAAGACACCGTCGCCCGGCCTTGAGATAGGCGCTGGCTGGGCTCTTCGAACTGGTGCGGCATCGGGGCGGAGGGATCGGCGGTCGGCGTGGCGCTGGCGCTCCGAGGCCTCGGGGTCGTCGATCGATCGCGGACCCTCCCCAGCCTTTGCGCCAACAGCCTTGGCGGCCTCCTCGCCGGCGGACCCATCGGCGCCGGCCTCCTCCTCCATGTTGGTGGCGTCGTCATTGTTGCCGCGCGCGTCCTCCTCGCCGGCAACCTCAGTCTCCATCGGCTCTCCGGCAGATGGATCTGATGATCAAGAGAAAGAAAGAACAGTCAAGCAAATGTTCGAAAAGAAAAACAGAAGAAGAACCCAAGGGAAGTTTTCGGTCAAGGGATTACCTGCAATAGGGTCTGTGGCCGCGGTCTCAACCACCGGAGGATAGCCGGCGCAGCCCCTTGTCGGGGAGGCTTCCCTTGTCGGAGAAGCATCTCTTGCCGGAGAGCGCTCCCTTGCCGGGGAATTCTCCCTTGGCGGCGTAGTTGAAGCAGATGGAATCTCAGGAGCGGCTTCCAGATCCTCCTGATGAGGCTGCTCTGCTCGTACACAAAACAACAAGTCAGATATCAGTGAAGAAGGAGCACCCATGCACACCTAACCGTAAGAAATAAACCAAATACTTACATTTGGGGGCTGTCTTTGGGGGCTGCTTTCGAAGAAGGGTTGCCGGGTCCGGCAAAGGGAGTCTCGACGCTCCTCCACAGCCATACAGGGGATCGTCTTCGATGATAACCACCGGTGTCTTGGCTCTCTTTGACGCCCTCTGAGCCAGAGTCCTGAAAAAGGAAAGAGTTCAGAATGAAGAAAATCAGATACAAGACAAAGCATCAAATTGAAGGACTACAAGTACAGCGACAAGATCTTACTCTTCTTCTTCTTCCTCGGAGCTTAGAGCGGAGAAGTCGAATTCCGCTCCGCCTCCGGTGCGACGAGCTGGAAGAGTAGGCTCCCTCGGACGCTTGGCGGGTGCGGGAGCCGTGGTCCCAGAAGGCCCCGCTCCGGTTGCTGTCGCAGCGTGAGGCACACCCGCGGCAACAGAGCTTGTCGCGGCCGAGCGCGTCCCGCAGCGCGACGGCTGTTGGCCCGTTTGCCGCCCTGCCACTTCCCCTGTCTTGCGGAGGCACCTTCTTGGCGGAGCTGCGGGCTCCTCCCGCGACAAGTTATCTGAAGGTGGAGGGGAGGCGCCCCCGGCAGGCTCGTTCGGCTCAGCATCAGGCTCGACCTGCTCCTCCTCGCTGGCAAGCTCCTCCCGGTCGGCAAGGCTTGCCGCCTCGGCTGCCTCTGCCTCCTCGACAGTGAACCCAAACACGCCAGCGGCAGCGGCTTCTGCCGCCTCCTCCAACCTTGTGGCAATGCGCGCCATCTCTTGCTCGGTGGTGTCGCGGGTGAGCAACCTCTGCTCGTCGGCGCAGATCGGCACTTCTTCCAAGCTATCGAAGAACTGCCGCACGATGTCGTCGGAGGGCTCTTGCGAGTTGGAGCGATCCCATCGAGTCACACAATGGCATCATGGCGCGGATGCGGTCAAGCGAAGAGTTGTTGCACAAAGGAACTACCCCCCTCGGCAACATGAACCATTCGGGGTGATCAGGGTCATGCTTGAACAACTCCAGCCGCATTGCATCCAGCTCCAAGACGGTGAAGTTCCAGTTGAGGCCTGGGCGCAATCTCATGATATCCGCTGGGTTTTGGAATTCCCAAGCTGGCCTCCTCCTCTCCTGCAGGGAAGCGTCTGGCGGCGTGGGAAGTCTGCGCCAAGCTAGCGCCTCTGATGAGTCCGGCAAGCCTGAGGCGCAAGATCCGGATCACAGCTATCTTCAACCTTTCATCCTCCGGCGCCAAGTTGCTCCAATCATTGCCGCGCACTATGGGAGCTTGGCGCAGGGCGGTGAAGGGCTGCGGGTTTTCCTCTACGATCCAACACCAATCAGCTCTCCACTCTTCCCACTTGCTGCGGAGCTCTCCTTCAAGATAGGATTCTTTCTTGCCGATCCTGGAGACCCAAGCAATCCCTCCGGCAAGTGGCTCTCCTCTCTCTACGCGGGGCATGAAGAAGTGGCGGAAAAGGGCTACATTTGGGTGGACTCCGACAAAGTTCTCGCAGAGGTGTGCGAAAACCGCCATGGTGAGGACAGCGTTGGGGGTGAAATCAAGGAGGCGAAACCCATAGGTATTCATGACATCACAGAAGAATTCGGAAAAGGGCGGGCAGAGCCCGCAGTAGAAGAAAAGTGCGAAGAAGGGATACCCGACAGAAACCTTCTCAGATGCAGCGGCGGAGATCACCCTCGTGCGCAGGTGCGCCCGCGTCTCCGTCGACCAGAAGAGGTAGTACATCTCCCACAGCTCCTTCGCGTCGAGCTGGGGGTCGAAGAGGGCCCGCTCCTTGCGCAGCGCCGCGAGCTGCTGCGCCTTGGCCGACTTCACGCCCTTCCCCTTGTCGCCCTTCGGAGCCATGGCGGAGGCAGTGGAGGAGGCCGACGGCGTTGGTGGTGGTCTTTGGTGGCGATGAAGTGACTTTGCTCTCTTCTGACCAGAGAAGAAGGGGGGAGCGAATGTGGTTTTTGAGATGTGACAGCAATGGCAAGGTGGGCGACCTGCCCCTGATTCCTCTGTTTATAAGGAGGGAGAGGGGGCGGACGTTCCGCTTTTCCCATTAAAGAAAGCCCCCATGATCTCTCCCACGATGCCACGTCCGGCGCGTGCTGTTCGTGGGGGACGTGGTGGGTCCGGAGCGAGTAATGGTGCGATCTAGGCCGCGCGTGTGCCCATGCACTGTTTTGGGCCTGGCCCAACAGCGCTCGGCACCGTGTATGGCCCAGTCCCGGGGGCTCCTGTCGGTGTACTAGAGTAGGGGTACCCTAGTATCCCGAACTCGTGCACGGGCACTCGCAGCACCCCGCGGCAAGGCTTGCCTAGTGGCCGCCAAGATCCTCCGTGGTTCCTTTGGAGCCATTCAAGAACAAAGTGTTTAACTAAGGAAACAAGGCCCCGGCAAGAGGAGCTTGCCGGGAAGGCCACTCAAGGCCTGTGAAGACAAGACCCGGCAAGAGGAGCTTGCCGGGAAGGCTCGAAGGCGACAAGCTCCCTGAAGCGACAAGATTTAGCAGCGGCAAAGGCGCTTGCAGCGAGCAACCTCTCTCTTCATCTCCGCTCCAGCTCATTCACCAGCGATGTCGCCATGGGGCCATTCCATGCTGGCGTGTCAAGAGGCTGTGCAGCCAGCGGGGGAGCAGCGATAAGCGGCCAGCGAGCCTACCATCGTGGCAAGCGGAGGCGCACTGACGGTCCCTGTTGCCTTTGTTTAGGCGAGGTGGACGGGCATTTATTACTCTTGTCCCTTGCCGTCAGAGTTAGGTATAGCGCACTGTACACTGTACAAGTCGGTGCACCAACTACTGTTTTTCCATTTGTACCCTCCTCTGCGTTGCCACCTGTGGTGACCCCTTTGAACCTATAAAAGGAGGCCCATATGCAACGTAGAAAGGGTTCGGTTCGGCTGGTTCGGTTCGGCTGGTTCGGCTCATTCGACTCATTCGAGACTAGATACACTCAAGCTAGGTTTTGTAGCTCTCATTGCTCCCTAGCAAGAACACAAGATAATCAACCAAGCAGCAGTAGGAGTATTATCTCTCCGGAGAGCTCCGAAGCTGGGTAAAACTGCTCGTGTGCATCTCCTCGATCTGCTCTTCGTGCAATCTCCGCCCCCATCGAACCAAAGGGACTCGGTCCCATAGGTGTCACGTGGGTCACGATCAGCTTCCCGACATCTTTGGCGCGCCCGGGTAGGGGCGTCGAGGCTGTGAACCTGATCCGGCGTTCACACGAGCATCATCTCCATCATCTTCGTCAACATGCCACGAAGAAGAAGGCTTGGCGGCAAGCAGAGTCATCGTCAAACCCACCACCACCGGAGCTGACGGGTGGAGAGGAAGACGCTGGGCGGAGGAAGCAGGCGTCGTCGAGGGAGCCCACGACGCTGCCAAGTCCAAGGACAAGGCGGCGCAGACTTCGGCGTTCGGATCGTGCAGCGTCCATCTCGGGGAGGCGCGGGACCGACAACGTCATGGTGCTTCGCAGCACCATGCGCGCTTCGTTGAGCCAAGAGCGAAACAGGTGGATCCGGTGGACGCTCAAGAGCAGCTTCGCCCGCCAACAGCCGGGTATATGCGAGTACGGTCGCCCGGACGGGATGCTGCTCCTTCTAACATGTTTAGAAGTCCGAGCACATCCCGCTCCTCGCACCGTTCGCCATTGCCGCCCACCACTCCAGCAGAAGCTTTGGCGCGAGCTCAACTGCTCCTGGATTACCCTCCGACGGCTGACAAGGTCGACGAATGGAGGGCCACCATTCAAAGTCTCATCGGCTTTGCCAACGGCGACGTTCCGCGGCAACCAAGCACATCTTTGCCGCGGCGAGACGACAAGGCACGAGCCGGTGGTGACGAAACCCTTGGAGGTGCAACCACCATGCACTCTCCATCCGAAAGGCCAAGATCGCCCGACTCGTCGGATCCACCTCGACAGCGACTCCCGCTGCGTCGTCCGGATCCATGAGCTCGTCGCGACCAGCGCCAAGTTCTTCAAGAACGGCAAGAAGAGAACGCTCGAACTTACGCCGAACACCGAAGAAGCGCTTGGCGTCAATATGATCAGCCCGGCTGGGCCCATTGTCGACATGCAAGCGCCAGAGAACGGTGACTTACCCGTCTGGCGGTAGAGTTGCCCCACGTTTACTCGTGAGCTGCGGGAAGTCGGTGGCCGACAAGAAAAACTTCAAGCGGGCGTGCGGAAAAAGTATGATGGCGGGGCGCACCTCGGAGTTCTCGGCATCTACAACATTGCGGTGCGAGCTGCGGGGGCGAGGCGACAAGATCCCGCGCGACAAGGATTTAGCAGCGGCAAGGCGCTTGCCGCGGCGAGCAACCTCTCTTCATCTCCGCTCCAGCTCATTCACCAACGTGTCGCCATGGGGCCATTCCATGCGCGCGTGTCAAGAGGCTGTGCAGCCAGCGGGGAGCAGCGATAAGCGGCGCTGACGAGCCTACCATCGTGGCAAACGGAGGCGCACCTGACGGTCCCTGTTGCACTGTTTAGGCGACAGGGACGGGCATTTATTACTCTTGTCCCTTGCCGTCAGAGTTAGGTATAGCGCACTGTACACTGTACAAGTCGGTGCACCAACTACTGTTTTTCCATTTGTACCCTCCTCTGCGTTGCCACCTGTGGTGACCCCTTTGAACCTATAAAAGGAGGCCCATATGCAACATAGAAAGGGTTCGGTTCGGCTGGTTCGGTTCGGCTGGTTCGGCTCATTTGACTCATTCGAGACTAGATACACTCAAGCTAGGTTTTGTAGCTCTCATTGCTCCCTAGCAAGAACACAAGATAATCAACCAAGCAGCAGTAGGAGTATTATCTCTCCGGAGAGCTCTGAAGCTGGGTAAAACTGCTCGTGTGCATCTCCTCGATCTGCTCTTCGTGCAATCTCCGCCCCCCATCGAACCAAAAGGGACTCGGTCCCATAGGTGTCCGTGGGTCACGATCAGCTTCCCCGACACGGTAGGAAAACGGGAAAGTCTCTATCTTGGGTAGACCCAAGCTTGTCCCTAGTTCCTCGTCGAGACGGGTGTGTCCGACATGGCATGAGGGGTATGATGAGTGGTGATTCTGTCTGTTGGATGAAATATATTCGTTATGCTAATCATGCAGGGAACACTTAAACCTCCTGAGTCGACCATAGGTCGAGTCTTGTTCCAGTAACCCCCAGACTTGTTTCGTACTGCCACTTGTCTCTACAACAAATAGGGTGCGGTTCAGTAAGTCGTCAACCCCTTTCGAGCACACACTGTACAGAGAGGCCATGGTGGAAGATACCGGTTATAGCTGGTAGGCAGGCCACCTGGTCCGGGTGCATGGGTGTTTCCGGTTGAGACCGAGAGGGGAGGCCACCCCTTAGAGCGTGCAATATAAATTTGATCCCATGCTACGCGAGGTTGTGGCCTCCCCACTTAAAGTTTTGCTTAGCAAGTGTCGTGGGTGATTCCAGACACCGGTAAGTCAAGTTGGTGTGTGCAAGTTAGGTGTGGTTTCAACTAAAAGGCCGTAGACGGAATTAGTCCTGATGGACTAAAGGAATCCGTTACTCGTGGGTAAAGAGTACACCCTCTACAGAGATTAAACCTATTCGAATAGCCGTCTCCATGGTTAAGGATTTCAGTCTGGGATGGGTCAAGTGTCGGTCTTCGGAGGAGAAACTGTTAAACCATAACTCGGATCACGACTTGAGACTTGTGATGATTATAATTATTATTTTGCTGTGGATTAACCCGTTATATTATTAGCATTATCGAATATCCCTGGGATGGTTCTACCTCCTGGATATTCACTGTGATTATTTATAAGCCCTTTTCATGGTGTATTTGAGGCGCCCGGTAATGGCATGTTCGTATTTATTTACTTTATAAGCCCTTTATGTGGTGTCGCTAAGACGCCTTGTATGGCATGCTTGTCATTTATTTACCTTATAAGCCCTTTATGTGGTGTCGCTGAGACGCCCGACTGTGGCATGCTCGTTATTTATTTTATAAGCCCTTTATGTGGTGTCGCTCAGACGCCCGACTGAGGCATTTCTCTTCGTTTACTAACCTTTCGAAGCGTCGCTTCAGACACCCGATCGGTGAATTTTTACTATGTTATTGCATATTCATAAATAACCTGCTTGCATGCATCAGAGATTTTATTATCTTTTGTGACTGACACCATGAACTAAAAATATTTTAGAACATTGTCGTTATATTATACCTGTGTTCATAATGTTTGCGAGTACATTCAAAGTACTCACTGGCTTGTCCCTGGCTATTGTCTTGGCCAGATTTCTTGCGCAGAAAGGAGCGACCGTGGTGACAACCCCGGAAACTACGCGTTGGTGATAGCAGCCCCGTGAAGATAGGAGTTAACCTGGTCAGCTGTTCCTGTGGGAAATGGAGTCCCATAAATGCTGATGATCCACAAACCGCTTCCGCCATCTACCACTACAAACCATGTTACACTCACAGACCAGAAAAAGCCTTCTACTGCATACTTTGTATTTTGGTTGGAATTTCTGTATCAAGTTGGTGCCTCATCAGCTAACAGTAATCATGGGGCCGATGAGCACAAGGGCCATTTTCTGGAAATTAATACTCGGAAAACCGGTCGCCACAGATGGCCGGACTATAACCTTTGGCCAGACTCCTGGATTATGAAGATACAAGATTGAAGACTTCGTCCCGTGTCCGGATGGGACTTCTTTCCTTAGCGTGGAAGGCAAGCTTGGCGATACGGATATGAAGATCTCCTCCCATTTATAACCGACTCTATGTAACCCTAACCCTCTCCGGTGTCTATATAAACCGGAGGGTTTTAGTCCGTAGGACGAACAACAATCATACCATAGGCTAGCTTCTAGGGTTTAGCCTCTCTGATCTCGTGGTAGATCTACTCTTGTACTACCCGTATCATCAATGTTAATCAAGCAGGAGTAGGGTTTTACCTCCATCGAGAGGGCCCGAACCTGGGTAAAAACATCGTGTCCCGTGTCTCTTGTTACCATCGCCTAGGCACATACGATTCGGGACCCCTTACCGAGATCCGCGGTTTTGACACCGACATTGGTGCTTTCATTGAGATTTCCTCGTATGCGTCATATTTAGGCCCGATGGCTCCTCCGATCATCAACAACAATGCAGTCCAGGGTGAGACTTTTCTCCCCAGACAGATCTTCGTATTCGGCGGCTTTGCACTGCGGGCCAATTTGCTTGGCCATCTGGAGCAGATCGAAAGCTACGCCCCTGGCCATCAGGTCAGATTTGGAAGTTTGAACTACACGGCTGACGTCCGCGAAGACTTGATCTTCGACGGGTTCGAGCCATAGCCAAGAGCGCCGCACTGTCACGATGGGCATGATATAGCTCTGCCGCCGAACAGTGTCCTGGAGGCCGCACCAGTGTCCGCTACAACCCTCAGCACGGAGTCGACTGCACCAATCGAGGACGGGTGGCTGGACACCGCCTCGGGGGCTGCAATCTCTATGGCGATTGATCCGAACACCATACCTGTCCTTTGCGAAGCTCGTGACTCCAAGGTGCCGGACTCCTCTCCGGACTCCGAGCCCTCCGTGCCCCTACCAATCGAATCCGATTGGGCGCCGATCATGGAGTTCACCACCGCGGACATCTTTTAGCACTCGCCCTTCGGCGGCATCCTAAATTCAATGAAGTCTCTCTCTTTATCAGGAGAGCCCTGGCTGAATTATGGTCAGCAAGGTTGGGATGCAGACGACGAAGAAATTCAAAGCCCACCCACCACCCACTTTGTAGCCACTGTCAATGATTTAACTGACATGCTCGACTTCGACTCCGAAGAGATCGACGGTGTCGGGGAAGCTGATCGTGGCCCACGAACACCTATGGGACCTGGTCCCTTGTGGTTCGGAGGGGGGCGGAGAATGCACAAAGAGCGGATCGAGGCGATGCACACGAGCAGATTTACCCAGCTTCGGAGCTCTCCGGAGAGATAACACTTGGGCCTCCTTTTATAGGTACAAGGGGTCATCACAGGTGGCAAGTAGATAAGGGTAGAATAGTAAAAACAGAGGTTGGTACACCACTTTGCCACGGTGTCTGATGATCTATACCTAACTTTCGTGACGGCAAGGGACAAGAGTCATAAATGCCCGTCTCGATCGCTGAGCGATTATGTGAGGACCGTCAAGTGCGCCTCCGTTTGCCACGATGGTAGCTTGTCGGTAGCCGCTTATCGCTGCTCCCGGTGGCTGCACAGCCCATCGACCGACAGCGTGCAGGAAAGCCCCATGGCGACACGCGTCGGCGGATGAGCTGGAGCGGAGATGAAGAGAGGTTGCGGCGCGGCAAGCGCCTTGCCACGCAGCAAGGTCCTTGTCGCGCTTCGGGAGCTTGTCGCTCACCAAGCCTTCGGCAAGCTCCTCTTGTCGGGGTCTTGTTTCGCCGTGCCTTGAGTGGCCTTCCGGCAAGCTCCTCTTGCGGGGCCTTGATTACTTTGTTCTTGAAAGGCTCCAAAGGAGCGGCTGAGGACTATGGCGGTCACCAGGCCAGCCTCGCCACAGTGGTGCTGCAACTGTCGTCTGCGAGTTCGGGTACTAGGATACCCCTATTCTAGTACCGACGAGAGCCCCGGCCTGGGCCACACGGCGCCAAGCTACATTGGGCGGGCCCAAAGCGATCTGCAGAACGCACGCGGCCTGGATCACGCAGTTATTCGCTTTGGACCCACCACGTCCCCCATGAACGGCACGTTCCGGACGTGGCGTCGTGGGAGAGATCATGGGGGCTTTCTTTAATGGGAAAATCGGAACGCCCGCCCCCTCTCCCCCCTTATAAGCAGGAGAAACAGGGGCAGAACGCCCACTTGCCATTGCTGTCACATCAGAAACCATCACCGCTCCCCCCTTTCCCTCAAGTCCACAGAGAGCGACGCTCCACCCCCCCCCCCCCATTGCCACCGGCGCCACCAACGCCGTCGACCTCCTCCACCACCTCCCCCCAGGGCTCCGAAAGCCGACCAGGGGAAAGGCGTGAAATCGGCCGGCAGCTTGACTCGCTGTGGCTGCTTGAAGGAGCGTGACCTCTTCGATCCCCTGCTTGACAGGAAGGAGCTGCGGGAGCTGTATTACCTTTTCTGGTCGACGGAGACGCGGGCGCACCCGCGCACGAGGGTGATCTCCGCCGCCACATCCGAGAAAGTTTCCATCGGGTACCCTTTCTTCGCGCTTTTCTTCCACTGCGGGCTCTGCCCGCCCTTTTCCGAATTCTTTTGCGACGTCATGAACACATATGGCCTCCGCCTCCTTGATTTCACCCCCAACGCCGTCCTCACCATGGCAGTTTCCGCACACCTCTGCGAGAACTTTGTCGGGTCCACCCAAATGTAGCACTTTTCCGCCATTACTTCATGCCCAGCGTAGAGAGGAGAGCCGCTTCTCGGAGGAATTGCATGGACCTCCAGGATCGGCAAGAAAGAAGCATATCTTGACGGAGAGCTGCGCAGCAAGTGGGAGGAGTGGAGAGCTGACTGGTGTTGGATCTTAGAGGAGGACCCGCAGCCTTTCACTGCCGTGCGCCAAACTCCCATAGTGCGCGGCAATTATTGGAGCAACTTGGCGCCGGAGGATGCCAAGTTGAAGATTGCCGTGACTAGGATCTTGCGCCTCAGGCATGTTGGGCTTACCGTAGGAGCAGTTGGCGTGGACTTCCTTCGCCGCCGCATTGCGCCCTTGCAGGAGAGAGGGAGGCCTGCTTGGGAGTTCCAAAACGCGGCAGACATCATGAGGCTGCGCCCGGGTCTGAACTGGAACTTTACTGTCTTGGAGCTAGATGGCATGCTGCGGGAGCTGTTCAAGCCTGATGCAGATCACCCCGAGTGGTTCATGTTGCCGAGGGGAGTCGTGCCCTTGTGCAACAACTCGTCGCTTGACCGCATCCAGCGATGATGCCGTTGTGCGATTCCCATGGAATCGTTCCAACTTGGCAGGAGCCCGCCGACGACGTCGTGCAGCAGTTCTTCGACGACTTGGAAGAAGTGCCGATCCATGCCGACGAGCAAAAGCGGCTCACCCGCGACACCACCGAGCAAGAGATGGCGCGCATCGCCACAAGGTTAGAGGAGGCGGCAGAAGCTGCCGCCGCCGGCGTGTTTGGGTTCACTGTCGAGGAGGCGGAAACAGCCGAGGCGGCAAGCCTTGCCGATCGAGAAGAGTTTGCCGTTGAGGAGGGGCAGGCCGAGCCCGATGCCGACCCGAACGAGCCTGCCGGGGGCGCCTCCCCTCCGCCGTCAAGTAGCTTGCCGCGGGAGGAGCCCGCGGCCCGCTTAAGAAGAGCGTCTCCATAAAACCGGAGAAGTGGCGGGCGGCAGACGGCCCAACAGCCGCCTCGCCGCCCGACGCGCTCCACCGCAAGCATTGTTGCAGCGGAGCGCCTCCTGCCGCCACAACAGCGGGAGCGGGCCACGGAGCCACGGCCCCCGTACCCGCCAAGCGTCCGAGGGAGCCTACCCCTCCAGCTCGTCGCACTGGAGCGGAATTTGACTTCTCCGCCCTCAGCTCCGAGGAAGAAGAGGAAGAGTAAGCTCTTGTTGCTCCCACTTGTAATTCTTCAATTTACTGCTTTGTCTTGTATCTAACTTGCTTCATTCTGAGCTCTTTCCTTCTCCAGGACGCTGGCTCAGAGGGCGTCGAAGAGGGCCAAGACCCTGGTGGTTGTCGTCTCAGATGATTCCCCTGTGGCGACAGGAGGCACGTCTAAGACTCCCTTGCCGGATCCGGCAACCCTTCAATAGAGCAGCCCCCAGCACAGCCCCCAGCGTAAGTATTTGATTCATTTCTTACGGTTAGGTGTGCTTGGGTGCCCTTTCTTTACTGATTTCTGGCTTGTTGATTTGTGTAGGAGCAGAGCAGCCTCATCGGGAGGTCCCGGAAGTCACTCCTGAAGTCCTGTCTCGCCTAACCACGCGCCAAGGGAGAAATCTCCGCCAAGGGAGCGCTCTCCGGCAAGGGAGGCCTCTCCGACAAGGGGAGCTTCTCCGACAAGGGGCAGTGCCGACGAACCTCCGGTGGTGGAGACCGCGGCAACAGACCCCACTGCAGGTAATCTTCTTGTTTGAAAATCTCCCTTGGGTTCTTTTCTTCTGTTCTTCCTTTCGAACATTTGCTTGACTTGTTCTTTTCTTTCTATGACTGCCAGATCCATCTGCCGGAGAGCCGATGGAGACTGAGGTTGCCGGCGAGGAGGACGCTCGCGGCAACAATGACGACGCCGCCAACATGGAGAAGGGGGCCGGCGCCGACGGGTCCGCCGGCGAGGAGGCCGCCAAGGCTGCCGGCGCAGAGGCTGGGGAGGGGTCCGGCGATCATACTGACGGCCCCGAGGCCGCAGGAGCGCCAGGCGCTGCACCGACCGCCGATCCCCCCGCCACCGACGCTGCACCAGACTCTGAAGAGCCCCAGCCCGGTGCCTATCTGAAGGCCGGCGAAGGTGTCTTCATTAAGCTCCCATGTGCGTCAAGCTCCAGGGCGCCGGTCGAAGGGGTGACCTTCGACGCGGAACTGCTCGCCTCCGCCGGGCTGTCGCTGGTTGACGCCCCAAGCAGCGGCAGCGACGAGCCTGAGGAGGAGCAGCTACTGAAGAGGTTGTTATCACTCTACCGCGCCCAACAGGCTAAGTTGGAGTCGCGGGAAGCACTTGTCGCTAGGGCGGGAGCTGACATGGAGAAGCGCGCAGAAGAGCTTCGGCGCGCCAACAAGGAGACTCTCTGGGACATAGCAGAAGCGCGGGAGCAACTCTCCGAAGAGCGCACGGCCTTTATCTTGGAGAAGGCCGAGGTTGAGGAGCAGCAAAGGCTTGCCGGCGAGAAGCTCTCTGCGCAAGAAGGTGAGCTGGCGCAGCGGAAGATCAACCTCGACAGTTATGCGGAAGATCTTGCTAGCAGCAATCAACTGGCAGGGCACTCCAGGAGGCAAAGGACGCCGCCGCGGCTGCCGAGGCCGCCAAGAAGGAATTGGAAACGAGGGTGGCGCAGCTGGAGGCCAGCCTCCAGAAGAGCGGCGTGGAGGTCACCGGGCTGAAGCGCGAGCGTGAGAAGGACGCCTACACTCTTGGTGAGTTGCAGGGTCGTTTTGCTGAAAAGATCAAAGAACTCGATGCCGCCAAGGACTCCAAGGCAGATCTGGAGCTGAAACTGACCACTCTGACAGAGACGCTGGACGGCGCCAAGGAGCGAGAAGCGGGCCTGTTGGAGAAGATCAAAGCCAACGAGGAACTGCTGTCGAATGCTGTGACCGCCCAGAATAATCTCAGAGATAGCATAATGCACTGGACAGAAGGTCTTGTGGACACCGCAGCCGCCATCCATAATGAGCTGATGGAGCTGGGGATGGTGGATCTTGGGTACTCCACCGACGAGAACCTCCAACCCAGCGCCAAGCTCAGCCTATTCTTTAAGGGCGTGTTGACGGGTCTCCAGCGGCTCCGGGAGGAGGTCCCAAAGCAGCTGGCCGACGAGTCGCGCCAAATCTGCGCCGGGGCCCTCCAGAAGGTGCTGATGAAGGTGGCCTAGGCAACCCATGCGTCAACTTCACCAACGTCCTCAAGTCTCTGCCTCCATCTGCCGACGTTGAAGCACTCAAGGCCCTTGTCGCACCCATCGTGGACAGGGTGAGCGGAGTCAAGAGGCTCAATGGCGACCGCGTGGACTAGGCCGCCAAGTTTATCTTTTCCTTGTCGCTGCAGATCATGTTTAGTAGAACAATTTATTAGATCTGCGACAAGTCACTTTTGTAACATACTCTATCTTAGGCAAACAATTTCAATTTTATTCCCTTTACTTGATTTCTTCCCTTGTATGTTTGTGCCCTACGCTTTTAGGGAACTTGTCGTGCGAGCACCTTTGCCGCGAGCGCTGAGTGCGGAACATCAGCAGCCTGCTGGAAATGCTGCCTCCGACAAGCAACCTTGTCGCAACCTAGTTGCAGCACGCGTAAGTTGTTGAGCGGACTCGAAACAAAGTAAGGGCGCAAGCTAGCCTCGAGTTGGTTCCTCCGCGCACAGGTTTTCCATACAAAGTACTATCGTTCGAGGAAGATAACTTAAAAATTTAAAAACTGATTGCTTAAACTTAGCAACTTAGCTTTTCTGTTGTTTGCTTCCCGGCAAGGTGATACTTCCTCGAGCGACACTTGGTGGCCCACACCATTATCTTCTCCTTCCCCCCCGGTTAACTTGTGGGTGGATGAACCTTCCTCTCCTTTGAGAAGAAAGAAGAGAAAATAAAGTTATGGAGCCTAGTGGCTCGTTATCGCTTACCGAGTGTGGATGCTGCACAAGATGTTAGATAATACATGCATAATAATGATGAAAGCATGAAATTGACAAATTGTGTGCAACACATGAGCTTTACTGATGCACGGGGTCTGCGCCCGGCTTTGTACAAAGGATTACATGCAACAGCGGCAAGACTTGTACAAAAGGGTGGTTGCCGGAACGGGTTCCGGCAACAACGCATCTGAGTAAAACTTACGAAGATGCTCTATATTCAGGAGTTGCTCACGGAACGCCATCTTGGTCTCAAAGCGGACAGCGCCGAGCCTAGTGACTTCGTTTCACTGGTAAGGGCCTTCCCACTTTGGCGTCAACTTGTTGGAATTCTTGGCGGATTGAACACGCCCGAAGAACAAGGTCGCCTTCCTCGAAGCTTCTGGCATTAACTGCGGCTATGGTAGCGGCGCAAAGCTTGCGGTAACGAGCAGCTCGTCTGGCCTTTGAAGACGATCCTCCTCGAGGAGCGGTAGCGTCATCTTGTCGCAGCTGCCCTTGCTCAAGCTCATCATAAGCGAGTACTCGAGGTGACCCGTATCTGAGTTCCGTGGGGAGAACTGCCTCTGCTCCATAGACTAGGCGAAGGTGTGCGGCGATGGCTCGATTTGGCGTCGTCCTGATCGACCAAAGAACCACCGGCAGCTCCTCAATCCAGTTTCTTCCGCACTTGCGCAGCTTTGTCAAAAGTTACGGTCTTGAGTCCTCGCAGCACTTCAGCATTTGCTCTCTCTGCTTGACCGTTGCTTCTCGGGTGAGCAACAGAAGCAAAGCAGACCTTGGCGCCAAGATCCTGGACGTACCGCATGAAGGTGCGACTCGTGAATTGGGTGCCATTGTCAGTGATGATCTGGTTAGGAATCCCAAAACGGCAAACAATTGACCTGAAGAACTTGACCGGCCGATCGCGGTTTGTCACCTTCCTCATCGCTTCCACTTCCGGCCACTTTGTGAACTTGTCGATTCTGACGTACAAGTACTCAAAGCCCCAGACAACTTCGGGGAAAGGGCCGAGGATGTTGAGCCCCAGACCGAAAATGGCCAGGATAAAGGGATCGTCTGGAGAGCTTGAGCTGGTGGTGTATCTGTTTTGAATGGGCCTTGCACGCTTCACACTTGGTTACTTGTGCAGTTGCATCTGGAGGGCTTCGGCGGAAGAAACCTTAACGGAAAGCTTTGCCGGCAAGTGCTCTTGCGCCAATGTGGTGGCCACATATGCCTCCGTGTATCTCTGCCAACAGCTTCTGTCCATCTTCCCAGCAAATACACTTCAATTTCACTCCGTTGAGTCTTCTTCTGTACAGGATGTTGTCAACAAACTGGTACATACTTGACTGCCGGGCTACTCTTTACGCTTCTTCTTGCTCTTGGGAAGTTCTCTGTCTGAAGGAAATGGGCGATCTGCTGTGCCCATGTTGGAGCCTGCGGCTCGACAACAATGACTAAAGGCACATCTGCGCTCTTGAGAACATCGGCTTCAGGGCAGGAACCTCACGGTTCTGCGGAGCTTGATGATCTCCGGCAAGCTTGCGGAGCAAAACTTGTCGGGAGCGTGCGCTGTTCAACGAAACAAACCCTAGGGCTTGTCGGAGCAGACTGCTCCTGAGCGATATTTGCGTTGATTTTGGGGACCTTCTTGGCGGCGGCTTCAGGGAGCTCTGCCGGAAAGTAGTCACCAGAAACCAACTTCCTCTTCTTGCTCTGTCCGGTTGATGGTGTTACAGTTGGTTGGGTCAGCTTGAGCACAAAAATTCCTGGTTCCACAGGTAACTTGAGTGCAGCACACTTTGACAGGCCATCAGCAATATCATTCTGAGCTCTTGGAACATGTTCCATTTGCAGGCCTTCAAAGTGCTCTTCTAGCTTTCTCACTTCATCAACGTAGGCTTCCATCAATGGACTCTAATCATCTTTGTTTACTTGGCGGACGACAAGCTGCGAGTCACCCCTGATGATAAGCTTCTTGATCCCAAGGTCCACCGCAATTCTAAGGCCGGCAAGCAAACCTTCATACTCTGCAGTATAATTTGTTGCTTGTTCCTTGGGAAAGTGCATCTGGACTATGTACTTGAGGTGCTCTCCGGTGGGTGCGATAAGCGACGCCCGGCACCGGCGCCTTGCAGCGAAGGCACCATCAAAGTACATCAGCCACTCTTTACTTGCTTCCTTGGCCGGGGATGCTGCGTCTCGGGATTTCTTCATCTTGTGTTGGCGTCCATTACGCTATAAACTCTGCCAATGCTCTGCTTTGGATAGTTGAAGTGCTTTCAAACTTGAGGCCAAGGCTTGGCAGTTCAGTGCCCACTCAACAATCCTGCACATTGCTTACGGATTTTGCAATATCCTCTTCAATGGAAAGCGAGTGACAACTGTTATCTCATGTGCTTGGAAGTAATGGCGCAGCTTTCTCGAGGCCATGAGGAGGCCGAAAAGCAACTTCTTCACACCAGAGTACCTTGACCTAGCCCCCTGCAGAAGGGAACTGACAAAGTAGACCGGGCGCTGCACCATCCTTTTTTGTATCTTGTCGCAATCCTGCGCAGCTCCGTCCTTGTCGGGACCAGAGCTTGACGAAGCCCCGCTTGTCGCTGGATGCATACGCCTCGGTTGCGGCTCATCATCCGCCTCCTCTCCGCTACTAACGCAGCACTAACCACTTGATTGGTTGCCGCTATATACAGCAGCAACTTCTCTTGTGGCCTAGGTGCGACAAGTATTGGAGGCGGAGGACAGTACCTCTTTAAGTCTTGCGCAGCCTCCGCTTGAGGAGTCCATTTCATTGGACCCGCCTTTTTCAAAATCTTGAAAAATGGCGGGGCGCTTCGGTGACTTAGAGATAAACCTCTTGAGAGCAGCCGCATAACCAGCAAGCCTTCTTACATCCTTGGCGCTTTGGTGCTTCAATCTGCTCAATGGCCTTGATCTTGTCGGGATTGGCTTCAATTCCCCTCCGAGACCACGAAGAACCGAGAAGCTTGCGGAAGGGACTCCAAACACGCACTTCTCGGGGTTGAGCTTGAGGTTGATCTTGCGCAGATTTGCAAAGGTCTCATCTAAGTCTTGAACCAGAGTTGCTTTGTCCTTGCTTTTGACCACTATGTCATCCATGTAAGCTTCTACATTTCTGTGTATTTGTTGTTCAAAGGCGTCATGGACTACTCTTGCAAACGTTGAACCAGCATTCTTCAAACCGAAAGGCATCCGTATGAAATAGTATGTGCCACATGGTGTAATGAATGCGATTTTCTCTTCATCCTCCTCTGCCATGAAAATCTGATGATATCCTGAATATGCATCAAGAAATGAAAGCAAATCACATCCAGCTGTGGAGTTAACAATCTGGTCTATACGCGGCAAGGGAAATGGGTCTTTGGGACAAGCTTTATTAACATCTGTGAAGTCAATACAAAGTCTCCATTTCCCATTCGCCTTGTGTACAACTACCGGATTGGCCAACCACGTGGGATGGAGCACTCCTCTGACAAGGCCTGCTGCTTCCAGTTTCTTGATCTCTTCTGCTATGAATTCTTGGCGCTCCACTACCTGTTTCCTAACTTTTTGCTTGACAGGCCGCGCGTGAGGACAGACAGCTAGGTGGTGCTCAATTACTTTCACAGGAACACGGGGATGTCGGATGGTTGCCATGCAAACACGCCGACATTCGCCCATGAGAAAGCAACGAGCTCGCCTTCCTATTTAGGGTCAAGCGTGGCAATCGATGGTGAAGGTACCACCAAAGCCGTACTCCTTTGGCGAGGCACCTTCTTGGTCTTCGGTAGACACCATCATCTTCTTGCACTTGCGGTGGAGCTCGATGGTGCGTCCTCGGCGGTAGTGCAGCACTCGAAGAGGTGCGCTTGCGGAGTGGGCATCGAGCTCTTCTTGGGACTTGGTGGTCTTCTTCTTCCCCGGGAGCTTCAGCGGCAAGTGTTTTGCTATCGATCACAGCTGCTGCATCCGGTAAATCTTGTCGGCGCAGATAAGTGCATCCTTCTTGTCGCCATGGGCGGAAATAGCGCTTATCGGGCGGGCATCTTGAGTAGGTTGTAAGCGTAGTGAGAGGCTGCCATGAACTTGGCGAGTCTTTGGGCGGCCAAGTATCCCATTGTAGAGGCAATGGGAAATCGGCAACGTCGAATGTGACCCTCTCGATCCTGAAATTTAACTCCTTTGCCAAATGTTACCGGCAATGTGATCTTCCCTTCGGCTTGCTCCTTCCTGGGTTGATTCCTTGGAAAGTACCGGTCTCTTCAAGCTTCATTGTCGAGGATTTGAAGCTTCTGGAGCACTGTAGAGGAGATCAGGTTTAGGCCGGCCCCGCCGTCAACCAACATCTTTGTGACTTTGAGGTTGCGGATAGTTGGCGATACCAACATCGGCAAGCACCCGACCGCAGTTATGCGATCAGGGTGTTCCTCAATGTCAAAGATGATGGGCGTGCTGGACCACTTCAGAGGCCTGCGTGACTCTACGGATGGTTCTGCTGCATTAACCTCACGCATCCATTGCTTGAGTTGGCGGTGCGAGGTATGCAGAGAAGCACCACCGTCAACGCAAAGAACCTCTGTTGCCTTCTGAAATTCCTGCTCATCAGCTTCATCGTCTTCCATGTCTTCGTCATCATCATCCTCTTCATCCTTGTCGCGGCCGCGGGGAGGTCTGTCTCCTTGCCGCTGCTTGGCCTTGCCGCGGCGTCCTCCCCGGCCGGGTCTCTTCTTACTAGCTGCACCAGCACCTTCCTGGGCCTTCTCCTTGTCTCGCTGCTCGTACTCAGCCTTCTGTAGTTCAACGAGCTGCTCGACTTTCTTGCAACTCTGGAGATCGTGGCCCTTGGTGTGGTGAATCTTGCAGTACTGTTTGTTGGAGCTGTCTGGCTTGTCGGCGGCCGCCAAAGCTTGGCGGTCGGTGTCAGCGGCAACCTGCTTGCTGGAGCCACCAGCCTTGGCTTTGTTGGCGGCACTATCCTTGCCGGACTGCTCGACAACTAGTACTTCTTGGCTCTTCTTCTTTCTGTTGTTCCGCCGCCGGCTCTTCCTTGCCGGGGCGGTCTCCTCACTGTCAGATTCTGCTCCCACATTCTCTCACAGGAGTCTTCTTCCCTCCTCGGTAGCGTGCACACTTGTCGGCCAAGGCATACAGCTCTTGGCGTCCTTGACTTTGCACATCGCCATCTCCTCCCTCATCCTGCGGTTCCGCACGTTCTGATGAAACACGCTGATCACCGCGGCAGGGTGGACATCTAGGATGTTGTAGTGCACACGGCTGAATCTCTGGATAAACTTGCGCAGGGACTCTCCTTCCTTCTGGGCAAGCAGGTGAAGGTCACTCTCTTGGCCATGAGGTTTGTGGCCGCCTGTGAAGGCGCCGACAAACTGATGGCACAAATCTGCCCAAGAAGATATGGAACTGTCCGGCAAGTGCATGAGCCAAGATCTGACGTTTGGCTTGAGCACCAGAGGGAAGTAGTTGGCAAGAATTTTGTCGTCTCGTCCCCCCGCAGCCTGCACCGCAATGGTGTAGATGCTGAGGAACTCCGATGGGTGTGTCCTGCCATCATACTTCTCTGACACATCTGGCTTGAAGTTTTTCTTGTCGGGCCACTGGACTTGCCGCAGCTCACGGGTGAACGCAGGGCAACCTACCGCGTACGGCAAGTCGCCTGGTTCCCTTGGCGCATGCATATCAACAGCGGGCCCGACGCGTTGGTCAGATTGACGTCAGGCTTCTCTTCGGCGCTCGATGCGGGTTCGAGCGTCTTCTTGTTGCCGTTCCTTAAGAACATGGCGCTGATCACGGCGAGCTCGTGGATCCGACGACGCAGTGGAGTCGCTGTCGAGGTGGATCCGAGGAGCTGGTGATCTTGGCCTTCGGGAAGGGGAGTGCATGGTTGTGTCACCCCCGCAGGTCTCGTCGCCACCGGCTCGTGCCTTGTCGCCTCGCCGCGGCAAGGACGCAGATTAATTGCCCATGGAACGTCGCCGTTGGCGAAGCCGAATAGACTTTGGATTGTGGCCCTCCATTCGTCGACCTTGTCGGCCCTTGGAGGGTAGTCTAGAAGTAGCTGAGCTCTCGCCAAGGCTTCTGCTGGAGTGGTGGGTGGCAATGGCGTACGGAGCGAGGAACGGGATGTGCTCGGACACCTAACCAAGTTAGGAGGAGCAGCATCCCGCCCAAATGACCGTACTCCGCTTGTATGCTGACGTGCATGCGGGTCTTGAGGGCCTCGGGATCCTCCAGCTTGGCCTTGATCCAACGAGCGTATGGTGCTGCGAGCATCATGACACCGTCGGTCCCGCGCCTCCTGAGGAGGACGCGGTGCGGATTCGGACGCCGAAGCTTGCGCCGCCTTGTCCTTGGACCTGGCGACGTCGTGGGCTCTCTCGACGACGCCCGTTCCTCCGCCAGCGTCTTCCCAAATATGTCAAGGAAGCTGATCGTGGCCCACGAACACCTATGGGACCTGGTCCCTTGTGGTTCGGAGGGGGGCGGAGAGGGCACAAAGAGCGGATCGAGGCGATGCACACGAGCAGATTTACCCAGCTTCGGAGCTCTCCGGAGAGATAACACTCCTACTGCTGCTTGGTGGATTATATTGTGTTCTTGCTAGGGAGCAATGGGAGCTACAAAACCTAGCCTCCGTGAGTGTGGTCTCGAATGAGTCTCATGAACTGAGCCGGAGCCGAACCCCCTCTACGTTGCACTTGGGCCTCCTTTTATAGGCACAAGGGGTCATCACAGGTGGCAAGTAGATAAGGGTAGAATAGTAAAAACAGAGGTTGGTACACCGCTTTGCACAGTGTACAGTGATCTATACCTAACTCTGACGGCAAGGGACAAGAGTCATAACTGCCCGTCTCGATCGCTGAAACGATGTAACGAGGGACCGTCAAGTGCGCCTCCGTTTGCCATGATGGTAGCTTATCGTCGCCGCCGCTTATCGCTGCTCGGCTGGCTGCACAGCCCATCGACACGCTGCGTGCACAGGAAAGCCCCATGGCGACACGTCGGCGGATGAGCTGGGCGGAAATGAAGAGAGGTTGCCTGGGTAAGCGCCTTTGCCGCTGCAAGGTCCTTGTCGCGCCGGGAGCTTGTCGCTCACCAAGCCTTCCCGGCAAGCTCCTCTTGCCGGGTCTTGTTTCCTTCGTGCCTTGAGTGGCCTTCCCGGCAAGCTCCTCTTGCCGGGGCCTTGATTACTTTGTTCTTGAAAGGCTCCAAAGGAGCCGCTGAGGACCTTGGCGGTCACCAGGCCAGCCCTGCCGCGGGGTGCTGCAACTGTCCGTGCACGAGTTCGGGGTACTAGGGTACCCCTACTCTAGTACACCGACAGACGGTATGGACGACAATGCAGGAGACGACCAAGAACCAGCGCCTACAGGGCACTGGAAGGCCACCTCGTCATACGACATATACATGGTGGACATCCCAAAAGAAGGGAATGGCGATGGAACAATGGAGGATGACCCCTCCAAGAAGCAGCCTAAGCGTCGACGTCAGCGGCGCTGCTCTAAATCCCGCCAAACCAAAAACGGTGATTCCGACACGGGAGATAATAACACCACGGACAGTGTTGGAAATATGCCCTAGAGGCAATAATAAATTAGTTATTATTATTATATTTCCTTGTTCATGATAATCGTTTATTATCCATGCTATATTGTATTGATAGGAAACTCTGATACATGCGTGGGTACATAGACAACACCATGTCCCTAGTAAGCCTCTAGTTGACTAGCTCGTTGATCAATAGATGGTTACGGTTTCCTGACCATGGACATTGGTTGTCGTTGATAACAGGATCACATCATTAGGAGAATGATGTGATGGAAAAGACCCAATCCTAAGCCTACCACAAAGATCGTGTAGTTCGTATGCTAAAGCTTTTCTAATGTCAAGTATCATTTCCTTAGACCATGAGATTGTGCAACTCCCGGATACCGTAGGAATGCTTTGGGTGTACCAAACGTCACAACATAACTGGGTGGATATAAAGGTGCACTACGGGTATCTCCGAAAGTGTCTGTTGGGTTGTACGAATCGAGATTGGGATTTGTCACTCCGTGTGACGGAGAGGTATCTCTGGGCCCACTCAGAGGACATCATCAGAATGTGCACAATGTGACCAAGGGGTTGATCACGGGATGATGTGTTACGGAACGAGTAAAGAGACTTGCCGGTAACGATATTGAACAAGGTATCGGGATACCGACAATTGAATCTCGGGCAAGTACAATACCGCTAGACAAAGGGAATTGAATACGGGATTGATTGAATCCTCGACATCATGGTTCATTCGATGAGATCATTGTGGAACATGTGGGAGCCTACATGGGTATCCAGATCCCGCTGTTGGTTATTGACCGGGGAACGTCTCAGTCATGTCTGCATGGTTCCCGGACCCGTAGGGTCTACACACTTAAGGTTCGATGATGCTAGGGTTATGGCGAATAGATATACGCGGTTACTGAATGTTGTTCGGAGTCCCGGATGAGATCCCGGAAGTCACCAGGAGTTCCGGAATGGTCCGGAGGGAAAGATTTATATATGGGAAGTCTTGTTTTGGTTACCGAAAAAGTTTCGGGTGCTATAGGTAACGTATTGCGACCACCGGGAGGGTCCCGGGGGTCCACCAAGTGGGGCCACCGGCCCCAGAGGGCTGCATGGTCCAAGTGTGGGAGGGGACCAGCCCCAGGTGGGCCGGTGCGCCCCCCCACCAGCGCCCAAGGCGCCTAGGGTTTGGGGAGGGGGCGCCTCCACCTTACTTAGGGGGAAAGTTTCCCCCTCTCCCCCCTTGGCCGCCACCCTAGATGGGTTTTGGGGCTGCCGCACCCCTTGGGGTGGGAACCCTAGAGGGGGCGCAGCCCCCTCCCTCTCTCCTATATATAGTTGAGGTATTTGGGGCTGCAAACACATGAGCTTTGACCTCTCCCTGGCGCAGCCCTACCTCTCTCCCTCCTCGTCTCTTGCAGTTGTTGGCGAAGCCCTGCTGGAGTGCCATGCTCCTCCACCACCACCACGCCGTTGTGCTGCTGCTGGACGGAGTCTTCCCCAACCTCTCCTTCTCTCCTTGCTGGATCAAGGCTTGGGAGATGTCACCGGGCTGCATGTGTGTTGAACATGGAGGTGCCGTCCGTTTGGCACTAGGATCTCCGGTGATTTGGATCACGACGAGTACGACTCCTTCAACCCCGTTCTCTTGAATGCTTCCGCTTAGTGATATACAAGGGTATGTAGATGCACTCTCCTTCCCCTTGTTGCTAGATTACTCCATAGATTGATCTTGGTGATGCGTAGAAAATTTTGAATTTCTGCTACGTTCCCCAACAGTGTCATCATGAGCTAGGTCTATTGTGTAGATTCTATGCACGAGTAGAACACAAGTTGTTCTGGGCGTTGATTTTGTTCAACATGCTTACCGTTACTAGTCCAACCTTGTTTCGACGGTATTGTGGGATGAAGCGGCCCGGACCGACCTTACATGTACACTTACGTGAGACAGGTTCCACCGACTGACATGCATTTGTTGCATAAGGTGGCTAGCGGGTGCCAGTCTCTCCCACTTTAGTCGGATCAGATTCGATGAAAAGGGTCCTTATGAAGGATAAATAGCAATTGACATATCACGTTGTGGTTTTGCGTAGGTAAGAAACGTTCTTGCTAGAAACCCATAGCAGCCACGTAAAACATGCAAACAACAATTAGAGGACGTCTAACTTGTTTTTTGCAGTGTATGCTATGTGATGTGATATGGCCAAAAGAATGTGATGAATGATATGTGTTGTATGAGATTGATCATGTTCTTGTAATAGGAATCACGACTTGCATGTCGATGAGTATGACAACCGGCAGGAGCCATAGGAGTTGTCTTAATTTTATTGTACGACCTGCGTGTCAATGCATAACGCCATGTAATTACTTTACTTTATTGCTAAACTGTTAGCCATAGTACACTAGTGCAGAACCGGACAATAGCACCGGTTCGTCAGGCCCTTTAGTGCCGGTTACATAACCGGCACTAAATTGTGGTCACTAAAGCCCCCCCCCCTTTAGTACCGGTTCAGCACGAACCGGTGCTAAAAACAACTCAATAACGCGAGCCAGCTCCGGGGCACAGGCCCTTTAGTACCGGTTGGTAAGACCAACCCGGTACTATAAGGTTTGGGGGTTTTTAGTTTTATGAATTCTTTTTCATTTAATTTTGTGTTTCCATTTTAATTCTTTTTTTTCTTGCTGGTATTCTACGATACTACACATTGTACACGTTATGCATATATATATATACATATATATATATATATATAAATAGAATTTCTAGTAGAACCAATCATCGAGTTCAACATGATTGTCATGATATTATAAGCATTCATATATAACACCACAAAAGCAAATCACTTAAGTTCAGAACGAAGAACACGGACATGAAAGGACAAGTACTAATTAAGAGCAGCATGAAGAACTAGCTAAATCACTCCTGCTAGCTACTCTCTCTCTGGTAAAATTGCATAGAACATGTATAGCTCTCTGATTGATCATCTTTGGAGCATGCCAATGAACCTGTCTCCTAATCGTGGGCTGCGCTTCTCATTGCTGCCCCCTAGTACTTCTCTGCGATCATTAACAATTTTCCTCCAATCTTTCACTATTAAGCATTCATCGCTTCTAGAAATCTTGAATGCATTCATGTGCAATGCAGGAGATCTTGGCCGTAAGCTAACAATTGACATCCGACCTTTAGTCTCGATCCCCTGAGGCACAACTGTCATCGGGAGTCCCTGTTGAAGAACATCGTATAGTACTTAATTAATATACTTAGCAATGAAAAGTTTAGCAAAAAAAATATGTATGCAAAATATGCACTGAGGACAAATAGTAAATATCTTACCATCATTCCTAAATAGATGTGACCTTAGTTCAATACCATCACTATTGGTCGCACGTTTTGAGTACTAACATTTCTAAGTGCAGGAAGAAAATTTGTCTTGACAGTATGAAGATCCTCGAGCCATGAAACAGAATGACTTATCTCCTCGAAGTTTAGTTCAGCGCCGGGACAGTAGTAGGTCCTGTCTACCAAGCGCCGGACATGTTTGGTTGAATGGAGATAAGCTGTCAATAGAAATTAGTCGTCAGTTATTTTTGAATAAGCAATATCAAAGACAAAAATATAGTTGAGAAGAACTCACATAATGGTAGAACTGGAGGCGTTTGCATATCGACCCATATGTCTCTATTACCTTCAATATCATCTTCCGGACGAATATCAAAGGTGATAACCATACCAGGCTCAAATGCAGAAGCCTTGCATAGTGCTTGCCAAGTTTTGCATTCAAAATAGGTGTACGTGTGTGCATTGTATACTTTGACGTTGAAAGTATAACCATCATGCTCAGTTTTCAGGTAAGCTCTCTTTATCTCCATAGTTTCCATATCTTTGAAACCTATCTTATCCAAGATAAAAATTCTTGCATGGTAGGGGATGCGCTAGTAGAATAGTGACAATTAAAAATTATAAGTCAGGCAAATGAAGCATATATAAGTCATGCTTAATTACGAAAACAGACTTGTCGTTGTGACTTATTGTATCGAATTCGAAAGTCTCATCCAGCTTGATGCTGAATCGCCTACCATCAACAAGGAAATTTCTGTCACACTGGTCGCGCTGGTCTTCACAGTATTCGCACATAATGAAATTTTTCCGTCAAATGGACGACATTTCCTATGTTCATATTAGGCGAAACATTAAAAACTTACTAATTCAATTAATTCAACTACTTCTATTAATTCAACTAAGCATTTACTAAAAATAAACTAGTTATATTAATTCAATTAGTTCAACTAGGCATTTACTAAAAATAAAATAGTTCTATATATTAATTCAACTAGTTCAACTAAACATTTACTAAAAATAAACTAGTTATATTAATTCAACTAGTTCAAAGTAAGCATTTACTAAAAATAAACTAGTTCTATATATTAATTCAACTAGTTCAACTAAACATTTACTAAAAATAAACTAGTTATATTAATTCAACTAGTTCAAAGTAAGCATTTACTAAAAATAAACTAGTTCTATATATTAATTCAACTAGTTCAACTAAACATTTACTAAAAATAAACTAGTTATATTAATTCAACTAGTTCAAAGTAAGCATTTACTAAAAATAAACTAGTTCTATATATTAATTCAACTAGTTCAACTAAACACTTACTAATTCAATTAATTCAACTACTTCTATTAATTCAACTAAGCATTTACTAAAAATAAACTAGTTATTATATTAATTCAACTAGTTCAACTAAGCATTTACTAAAAATAAACTAGTTATATATATTAATTCAACTAGTTCAACTAAGAAGTTACTAAAATAAACTAGTTATATTAATTTAATTAGTTCAACTAAGCATTTACTAAAAATAAACTAGTTCGTTCTATATATTAATTCAACTAGTTCAACTAAACATTAACATATTTCTAATTCTTCGATGATAACATTTCTAACATTCTAAAAATAAACTAGATAGTGTATGTGTGTGTGTGTAGTGTGTGTGTGTAGTGTGTGTGTGTAGTGTGTGTATGTCTATGTGTGTGTGTGTGTGTGTGTCTGTGTGTTTGTGTGTATGCATGTGTGTGTCTATGGAGTGGGTCGGGCGCGTACGGGTGGCGGGGTAGCGACGACGGCGGGGCCGGGGACGGCGACGAGACGAGCGGGCGGCGGGGATGGCGACGAAGACAGGCGGCGGCGAAGCGGCAACGACGACGAAGCGGCGAAGCGTGGCGGCAACGATGACGGCGGCGAAGCGGCGAAGCGGATGACGCGGTGGCCTTGATGGCGGCGGCGTCTGCTAGATCGATGTCTCGCGCGAGAAGTGGAAAGAAGTGGCGACGATAACTGATTTTTCGTACGTGGAGTATATATAGGGGGAGCCTTTAGTACCGGTTAAAGCCACCAACCGGTACTAAAGGCCAATTTTTGCCAGCCCAAGCGGCGGGAAACGTGGGCCTTTAGTACCGGTTGGTGGCTCCAACCGGTACTAAAGGGCAACCCATTAGTACCGGTTGGAGCCTCCAACCGGTACTAATGCCCGTGCGCTGCCACCCGCAGTGCGCTACGTTTAGTCCCACCTCGCCGAGCGAAGGGCAGCCGCACAGGTTTATAAACCCAGCCGCGACTGCCCTTTCGAACTCCTCTATATAGCAGGCTTCTGGGCCTAACTAGGTAGCGCCTGTGAGCTCTGCAGCCCTACTGGGTATGTATTTGCACACCCAAGGTCTGGCAGGCCCACTGGGCAGCGCCCCAACATGTTTTTTATAAATTTTACTTTTCTGCATTATTTACTTTCTTCTATTTATTTTTGAGTAATTTTTTATATAGTTATTTATTTTCTGCTTTGTTTTTTTCTTCTATTTATTTCTGAATAGTTTTTTTGCTGTATTTAGTTTCTTCGTGAAGTTTTTTGCTTAATATAATTTATTTTCTTCTATTTATTTTTGAGTAATTTGTTTATATAGTTATTCCTTTTCTGATTTATTTTTTTCTTCTATTTATTTCTGAATAGTATTTATTTTCTTCTATTTATTTTTGAGTAATTTGTTTATATAGTTATTTCTTTTATGCTGTATTCAGTTTCTTTGTGAATATTTTTGCTTTATATAATTTTTTTCCTTTTCTGCATTATTTATTTTCTTCTATTTATTTCTGAGTAGTTTCCTCTTCTTCTTCTTCTTCCTCCTCTTCTTCTTCTTCTTCTTCTTCTTCTTCTTTTCTTCTTCCACCACCTCCTCCTCCTCCTCCTCTTCTTCTTCTTCTTTTTCTTCTTCATCTTCTTCCTCTTCTTCTTCTTCTTCTTCTTCCTCCTTCTCCTCTTCTTCTTCTTCTCCTACTCTTCTTCTTCCTCCTCTTCTTCTTTCTCCTCCTCCTCCTCTTCTTCTTCTTCTTCTTCTTCTTCTTCTTCTTCTTCTTCTTCTTCTTCTTCTTCTTCTTCTTCTTCTTCTTCTTCTTCTTCTTCTTCTTCTTCTTCTTCTTCTTCTTCTTATTCTTCTTCTTCTTCTTCTTCTTCTTCTTCTTCTTCTTCTTCTTCTTCTTCTTCTTCTTCTTCTTCTTCTTCTTCTTCTTCTTCTTCTTCTTCTTCTTCTTCTTCTTCTTCTTCTTCTTCTTCTTCTTCTTCTTCTTCTTCTTCTTCTTTTTCTTCTTCATCTTCTTCCTCTTCTTCTTCTTCCTCCTCCTCTTCTTCTTCCTCTTCTTCCTCTTCTTCTTCTTCTTCTTCTTCCTGCAAAACTTGATGGTCAAAGTCTGGAGTTATAACTTAAAAAAAAGAAATGTCGACGTGCAATTAGTTTTTTCCATAATAGAAGAAGTCCGGAGTTGTAATAAGTTATTAAAAGTAAAAAAGAGGTGCAATGCTCGTTAATTTGCTCCAAGCCTTCAGAATAGTGTAAACTGCACTGCGCATAGCTCCATGCATTCTACCGTATTCCTGAAGGCTTGAAGCCAAGCAACGTGAGCATTGAGCCTCTTCTTCATCGTCTCTGCACTCAGGGCTTATAAACCGCTCCTAGTCCCTCTCACTTCGCGAGGTGGGACTAAAAAACAGCTTGCCATAACCTCATTAGTACCGGTTCATGGTACGAACCGGCACTAAATGGTGGTGGTGGGGCCATAGCCTGACCGCGGGCTGACACAGCCTCTTTAGTACCGGTTCGTGGCACGAACCGGTACTAAAGGTTCGCCACGAACCGGTGCTATTGATCGTCGCCACGAACTGGCACTAGTGTACACATTAGTGCCGGCTGAAATTCCAACCGGCACTATTGTGCTTCACATTTGACCCTTTTTCTACTAGTGGTAGTAAAAGTAATAGTTGGCGAGACAACTTCATGGAGACACGATGATGGAGATCATGGTGTCATGCCGGTGATAATGATGATCATGGAGCCCCGAAGATGGAGATCAAAAGGAGCAAAATGATATTGGCCATATCATATCACTTTTTGGTTGCATGTGATGTTTATCATGTTTATGCATCTTATTTGCTTAGAACGACGGTAGTAAATAAGATGACCCCTCATTAAAATTTCAAGAAAGTGTTCCCCCTAACTGTGCACTGTTGCGAAAGTTCGTTGTTTCGAAGCACCACGTGATGATTGGGTGTTATAGATTCTAACGTTCACATACAACGGGTGTAAGACAAATTTACACACGCGAAACACTTAGGTTGACTTGACAAGCCTAGCATGTATAGACATGGCCTTGGAACACAAGAGACCGAAAGGTCGAGCATGAGTTGTATGGTAGATACGATCAACATGAAGATTTTCACCGATGATGACTAGTCCGTCTCACGTGATGATCGGACAAGGCCTGGTTTACTCGAATCATGTAATCACTTAGATGACTAGAGGGATGTCTGTCTGAGTGGGAGCTCATAAGATGAACTTAATTATCCTGAACATTGTCAAAAGGTTTTTGCAAATTATGTCATAGCTCGCGCTTTAGTACCACTGTTTCAGATATGTTCCTAGAGAAAATTTAGTTGAAAGTTGATAGTAGCAATTATGCGGACTGGGTCCGTAAACTGAGGATTGTCCTCATTGCTGCGTAGAAGGCTTATGTCTTTAATGCACCGCTCGGTGTGCTGAACCTTGAACGTCGTCTGTAGATGTTGCAAACATTTGACATACACGTTTTGATAACTACGTGATAGTTCAGTTAAACGGTTTGGAGTTGAGGCACCAAAGACGATTTCGAAACATCGCGGAACATATGAGATGTTTCGAGGGCTGAAATTGGGGTTTCAGGCTCGTGCCCACGTCAAGAGGTATAAGACCTCCGATGATTTTCTTAGCCTGCAAACTAAGGGAGAAAAGCTGAATCGTTGAGCTTGTGCTCAGATTGTCTGAGTACAACAATCACCTGAATCGAGTGGGAGTTGATCTTCCAGATGAGATAGTGATGTTTCTCCAAAGTCATTGCCACCAAGCTGCTAGAGCTTCGTGATGAACTATAACATATCAGGGATATATATGATGATCCTTGAGATATTCGCGATGTTTGACACGGCGAAAGTAGAAATCAAGAAGGAGCATCAATTGTTGATGGTTGGTGAAACCACTAGTTTCAAGAAGGGCAAGGGCAAGAAGGGATACTTCATGAAACGGCAAATCAGCTGCTGCTCTACTGAAGAAACCCAAGGTTGAACCCAAACCGAGACTAAGTGCTTACGTAATAAGGGGAACAACCAACGGAGCGAAATTACCCTAGATACTTGGTAGATGAGAAGGCTGGCAAGGTCGATAGAACTATATTGGATATACATTATGTTAATGTGTACTTTACTAGTACTCCTAGTAGCACTAGGGTATTAGATACCGGTTCGGCTGCTAAGTGTTAGTAACTCGAAATAAAAGAGCTACGGTATAAATGGAGACTAGCTAAAGGCGAGGTGCCGATATGTGTTGGAAGTATTTCCAAGGTTGATGTGATCAAACATCGCACGCTCCCTCTACCATCAGGATCGGTGTTAAACCTAAATAATTGTTATTTGGTGTTTGCGTTGAGCATAGACACGATTGGATTGTGTCTATCAAAATACGGTTATTCATTTAAGGAGAATAATGGTTACTCTATTTTATTTGAATAATACCTTCAATGGTCTTGCACCTAAACTGAATGGTTTATTGAATCTCGATCGTAGTGAAACACAATTTCATGCTAAAAGATATAAGATAGTAATGATAGTACCACTTACTTGTGGCACTGCCATGTAAGTCATATTGGTATAAAATGCATGAATAAGCTCAATGTTGATGGATCTTTGGACTCACTCGTTTTTGAAAAGTTTGAGACATGCGAACCATGTCTATTGGTATGTACGCATGGAGAAACTCCATGCAAATGGATCATTTGGACTCACTTGATTTTGAATCACTTGAGACATGCAAATCATACCACATGGGCAAGATGACTGAAAAGCCTCGTTTTCAGTAAGATGGAACAAGAAAGCAACTTGTTGGAAGTAATACATTTTGATGTGTGCAGTCCAATGAGTGTTGAGGCCTTGATGGATATTGTTATGTTCTTACTTCACAGATGATTTGAGTAGATGCTGAGTATATTTACTTGATGAAACACAAATCTGAATTATTGAAAGGTTCAAGTAATTTCAGAGTGAAGTTCAAGATCATCGTGACAAGAGGATAAAATGTATATGATATGATCATAGAGATGAATATGTGAGTTACAAGTTTGGTACACAATTAAGACCTTGTGGAAATTCTTTCACAGTTAATACCACTTGGAACACCATAGTGTGATGGTGTGTCCGAACATCATAGTTGCACCCTATTGGATATGGTGTGTACCATGATGTCTCTTATCGAATTACCACTATCGTTCATGGGTTAGGCATTAGAGACAAACGCATTCACTTTAAATAGGGCACCACGTAATTCCGTTGAGATGACACCGTATGAACTATGGTTTAGAGAAACCTAAGCTGTCGTTTCTTGAAAGTTTGGGGCTGCGACGCTTATGTGAAAAAGTTTCATCATAACAAGCTCGAACCCAAAACAGATAAATGCATCTTCATAGGATACCCAAAATGGTTGGGTATACCTCCTATCTCAGATCCGGAAGCAAAGGTAATTGTTTCTAGAAACGGGTCCTTTCTCGAGCAAAAGTTTCTCTCGAAAGAATTGAGAGGGAGGATGCTGGAGACTTGATAAGGTTATTGAACCATCACTTCAACCAGTGTGTAGTAGAGCACAGGAAGTTGTTCCTGTGGCACCGACACCAATTGAAGTGGAAGTTGATGATAGTGATCATGAAACTTCGGATCAAGTCACTACCGAACCTTGTAGGGTGACAAGGATGCGTACTACTTCAGAATGGTACAGTAATCATGTCTTGAAGGTCATGTTGCTAGACAACAATGAACCTGCGAGCTATGGAGAAGCGATGGTGGGCCCGGATTCTGACAAATGGCTCGAGGCCATAAAATCCGAGAGAGGATCCATGTATGAAAACAAAGTATAGACTTTGGAAGAACTACTTGATGGTCGTAAGGCTGTTGGGTACAGATGGATTTTAAAAGAAAGACAGACAATGATGGTAAGTATCACCATTAAGAAAGCTCGACTTGTCGTTAAGATGTTTTCCGACAAGTTCAAGGAGTTGACTACAATGAGACTTTCTCATTCATAGGGATGCTAAGAGTCTGTTGGAATTATATTAGCAATTAGTGCATGATTTATGAAATCTTGCAGATAGGAGTCACAACCGGTTTTTTTCAATAAAATGCTTATTGATAAAACCGATCTTTTGATCCCAGTATAGGAAGAGTCATCCTCACTGGTAGACATATACTTAATAAACAGAGGACCAGCAGCATTAAATATTTTACTGAGGTTGGTGAGGCTGCTCAACAATTTATTACAAAGTCGCCAATATCTTACATAAGGGCGGTTATGGCACAGGGTGTGGTGACATGCTACTAGCTCGAGATAAAAAGAGGTGGTGGATAACTTGACTCCTAACTGGCAGTTCATCGAGCGTCGAGGTGAGGCTCGATGAATTTATTCTGGGGTGGTCAAGGCCACCTCCCGCTCCCTGGCGCCGTCCAGCGTCTGAGTCAAAGTAACCAGCTTCAACTCAAGATCTGCGTTGGAGTCCTTAGCGGCGCTAAGCTCTTTGCTCCTCTCAGCGAGACGACCCTGCAGCTCGCCATGAGCAGCGGCGTCCTTCTCGCGCTCACGCTTGAGCGCAGCAAGCTCCTCGCCGCTCGCCTTGAGATCGGCCTCTAGCTGCGCCATCTTCGTCTCCAGCTCCTTCTTGGCGGCCTCGGCAGCTGCGGCAGCATCCTCTGCTTCCTTGAGAGCCCCGCCAAATGTTTGCTCGCGCGCTGCAAGCTCCTCCTCGTGGCTGTCAAGGTTGACCTTGCGCTGCGCCAACTTGCCTTCTTGCGCAGATAGCTTCTCAGCAACAAGCCGCTGTTGCTCTTCAACTTCAGCCTTCTCGAGGAGGAAGGCTTTCCGCTCCTCGGCGACTTGCTCCCGCTCCTCCGCCAGGAACCGGAGAGTTTCCTGCCTGAGACCCTGGAGCTCCTCCGCGCGCTTCTCAATGTCCACTCCCGCCTTTGCGACAAGCGATTCTCGGGATACTAGCTTGGCCTGTCGGGCGCGGTAAAGCGATAACATCTTCCGCAGCAGCCGCTCCTCCTCAGGATCGTCGCTGCTGCTGTTTGGCGCGTCGACCAGCGTCAGCCCAGCGGAGGTGAGCACCTCTCCATCCAAGATCTCTCCTTCGACCGGCGCCCTGGAGCTTGATGCCCAGGGGAGCTTGATGAAGATGCCGTCGCCGGCCTTCAAATAGGCGTCGAGCTGGGGCTCTTCGGAGCCTGGAGCTGCAGCAGGGGCGGAGGGATCGGCGGTCGGCATAGCGCCTGACGCTCCTGCGGCTTCGGGGCCGTCAGTGCGATCGCCGGATCCCTCGCCAGCTTCTGCGGCGGGAGCTTTGGCGGCCTCTTCGCCGGCGGGATCATCAGCGCCAGCTTCTCCTTCGGTGGCAACGGCGTCGTCGGTATTGTTGCGCGCGTTCTCCTCGCCGGCGACCTCGGTTTCCATCGGCTCCGTAGCAGATGGATCTGACGAACGGAAAAAGGAGAAAAGTCAAGCAAATATCCAAAAAGAAAATCAGAAGAAGAAGAACCCAAGGGAAGTTTTCAAGCAAGAGGATTACCTGTACTAGGATCTGCAGTCGTGGTCTCAACCACCGGAGGGTCGCTGGTGCTGTCCCTTGCCGGAGAACTGTCCCTTGCTGGAGAATTCTCCCTTGCCGAAGAACGCTCCCTTGCCGGGGAATCCTCCCTTGGCGGTGTAGTCGAAGCAGATGGAATTTCGGGAGCGGCTTCTGGGCACTCCTGGTGAGGCTGCTCTGCTCCTACACAAACCAACAGTCAGATATCAGCAAAGAAAGAGCACCCATGCGCGCCAGACAGCAGGAAGTAAACCATATACTTACAATGGGGGCTGCGCTGGGGGCTGCCTTGAGGAATGGTTGCCGGGTCCGGCAAGGTGGTCTCGGACACACCCCCTGCTGTCGCGGTGGGTTCGTCCTCGATGACAATCACCGGGACCTTGGCTCTCTTTGCCGCTCTCTGGGCCAGCGTCCTGAAAAGGAATGGGTTCAGAGTGAAGCAAATCAGATACAAGACAAAGCAACAAAGAATCTTACTGGCTCAGGGCGACACGTTGGTGGATGTGCTGGAGCGTGGGTACAGAGTGGTCGCTTGCCACGGCAAGCGCCTTGCCGCGGTCGTTGTCTTGTCGGGTCCGGAAGCTTGTCGCTCACCGGGCCTCGCCGGGACGCGTGGCGCGTCGCGGCAAGTCCCTCGAGATGCCTTGGTTGGCCTTCCCGGCAAGTTCCTCTTGCCGGGGCCTTGTCTCCTTGGCTTGAATACTTTGTTCTTGAATGGCTCCAAAGGAACCACGGAGTACCTTGGCGGTCACCCGGCAAGCCTTGCCGCTGGGTGCTACGACTGCCTGTGCACAAGTTCGCGATACTAGGGTACCCCTACTCTAGTACACCGACAGGAGCCCGGCCTGGGCCACACATGGCGCCGAAACCTTTGTTGGGCCAGGCCCAAAACAGGAACTGCAGACACGCAGCGGCCCTGGGTTACGCCGTATCTTACTCCGTATCCACCACGCCTTCCCCGAACGACACGCGTTGAATGCGGCGTCGTGGGAGAGATCGTGGGTGGTTTCTTTATTCGGAAATACGGAACGCCCCCTCCTCCCTCTTTATAAGCAGGGGAAACAGGGGCAGTTCGCCCATCTCGCCGGTTGTTACTCCAGTCTCAGAAATCTCCGCCGCTCCCCCCTTCTTTCCAAAGCTGAAAGAGAGCAGCGCTCCGCCCCCCATCGCCACCAGCATCACCAACGCCGTCGATCTCCCCCACCACCTCCGCCATGGCTCCGAAAGCCGACAAGGGGAAGGTCGTGAAGTTGGCCGAGGCGCAGCGGCTCGCGGTGCTGCGAAAGGAGCGGGCAATCTTCCCCCCCCCCCCAGCTCGCCGCGAAGGAGCTGAGGGAGTACTACTACCTCTTCTGGTCGACGGAGACGCGAGCGCATCTGCGTACGAAGGTACTCCCAGCTGCTGTTCTTCTACTGCGGGCTCTGCCCGCCTTTCTCTGAATTTTTCTGTGATATCATGAACACCTACGGGTTCCGCCTCCTTGACTTCACCCCCAATGTTGTTCTGACCATGGCAGTTTTCGCACATCTCTGCGAAAACTTTGTCGGAGTCTATCCAAACGTAGCTCTTTTCCGCCACTTCTTTATGCCCCGAGTTGAGAGAGGGGAGCCTCTTTCTGGCGGAATCGCTTGGATCTCGAGAACCGGCAAGAAGGACACTTATCTGGAGGGAGAGCTCCGCAGCAAGTGGGATGAATGGAGAGCAGAATGGTGCTGGATTGTCGAGGAGAACCCACAGCCATTTACCGCCCAGCGCCAAGCTCCAGTAGTGCGCGGCAACGATTGGAGCAGCGTGGCCCCGGAAGACGCTAGGCTGAAGATTGCCGTCACCCGGATCCTATGCCTTAGGCTTGCCGGGCTCACTGTAGGCGCCGTTGGTGCGGATTTTCTTCGTCGCCGCATCGCCCCCCTGCAGGAGAGGAGGAGACCCGCCTGGGAGTTCGAATCTGGCGGATATCATGAGGCTACGCCGGGCCTCAATTTTAACTTCACTGCCCCGAACTGACGCGATGCTCCCCGGAACTGTTCAAGCACGATCTGAACATCCGGAGCGTTCAGGTTGCCGAGGAGTGTCGTTCCGCTGTGCAACAACTCCTCGCTCGACCGCATCCGTGCAATGATGCCGCTGTGCGACTCGCATGGAATTTTCCCAACTTGGCAAGAGCCTGCAGATGACGTCGTGCAGGAGTTCTTTGACGGCCTGGTAGAAGTACCGCTCCGCCCCGATGAACAGAAGAGCCTCACCCGCGACACCACCGATGATGAGATGCAGCGCATCGCTACCAGGCTGGAAGAGGCGGTAGCAGTCGCTGCCGCGGGCGAGTTCGGATTCACCGTGGAGGAGGCAGAGGCAGCAGAGGCGGCAAGCCTTGTCGAGCGAGAGGAGCTTGCCGGCGAGGAAGAGCTTGTCGGGCCTGAAGCTGAGTCGAGCGAGCCCGCCGTGGGCGCGAGCGACTCGTTGAAGATCGGCTCCTCCTCCTCCCCACCTTCAGCCAGCTCCCCGCAAGCGGAGCCCCCAGCCCCACCAAGAAGGCGTCTCCGCAAGGCCGGGGACGTAGCGGGGCGGTAGACGAGTCAACAGCCGCCGTGCCGCGCGACACGCTCTACCGCGGCATGCACTGTTGCCGCGGAAGCGCCTCACGCCGCTGCGGCAACTGGAGCGGGGTCTTCCCGGTCTACCGCTACTGCACCTGCCAAGCGGACAAGGGAACCTACTCCTCCGCCTCGTCGCACCGGAGGCGAGCCGGACTTCGATCTCTCCGCGCTCAGCTCCGACGAGGAAGAAGAAGAGTAAGATTCTTTGCTATACTTGTAGTTCTTCAATTTTGTTGCTTTGTCTTGTATCTGATTTGCTTCACTCTGAACCCATTCCTTTTCAGGACGCTGGCCCAGAGAGCGGCGAAGAGAGCCAAGGTCCCGGTGATTTGTCATCGAGGACGAACCCACCGCGACAGCAGGGGGTGTGTCCGAGACCACCTTGCCGGACCCGACAACCATTCCTCAAGGCAGCCCCCAGTGCAGCCCCCATCGTAAGTATATGGTTTAATTCCTGCTGTCTGGCGCGCACGGGTGCTCTTTCTTTGCTGATATCTGACTGTTGGTTTGTGTAGGAGCAGAGCAGCCTCACCAGGAGTTCCCGGAAGCCGCTCCCGAAATGCCATCTGCTTCGACTACACCGCCAAGGGAGGATTCCCCGGCAAGGGAGCGTTCTCCGACAAGGGAGAATTCTCCGGCAAGGGACAGTTCTCCGGCAAGGGACAGCACCAGCAACCCTCCGGTGGTTGAGACCACGACTGCGGATCCTAGTACAGGTAATCCTCTTGCTTGAAAACTTCCCTTGGGTTCTTCTTCTTCTGATTTTCTTTTTGGATATTTGCTTGACTTTTCTCCTTTTTCCGTTCGTCAGATCCATCTGCTACGGAGCCGATGGAAACCGAGGTCGCCGGCGAGGAGAACGCGGGCAGCAATACCGACGAGCCGTTGCCACCGAAGGAGAAGCCGGCGCTGATGATCCCGCCGGCGAAGAGGCCACCAAAGCTGCCACCGCAGAAGCTGGCGAGGGATCCGGCGATCGCACTGACGGCCTCGAAGCCGCAGGAGCGTCAGGCGCTACGCCGACCGCCGATCCCTCCGCCGCTGCTGCAGCGCCAGGCTCCGAAGAGCCCCAGCCCGGCGCCTATTTGAAGGCCGGCGACGACATCTTCATCAAGCTCCCCTGGGCGTCAAGCTCCAGGGCGCTGGTCGAAGGAGAGATCTTGGATGGAGAGGTGCTCGCCTCCGCTGGGCTGACGCTGGTCGACGCGCCAAACAGCAGCAGCGACGAGCCTGAGGAGGAGCGGCTGCTGCGGAAGATGTTATCGCTTTTCCGCGCCCGACAGGCCAAGCTAGTATCCCGAGAAGCGCTTGTCGCGAAGGCGGGAGTGGAGATTGAGAAGCGCGCGGAGGAGCTCCAGGGTCTCAGGCAGGCAACTCTCCGGTCCCTGGCGGAGGAGCGGGAGCAAGTTGCCCAGGAGCGGAAAGCCTTCCTCCTCGAGAAGGCTGAAGTTGAAGAGCAACAGCGGCTTGTTGCCGAGAAGCTATCTGCGCAGGAAGGCGAGTTGGCGCAGCGCAAGGTCAACCTTGATAGCCACGAGGAGGAGCTTGCCGCGCGCGAGCAAACATTTGGCGGGGCTCTCAAGGAAGCAGAGGATGTTGCCGCAGTTGCCGAGGCCGCCAAGAAGGAGCTGGAGACGAAGATGGCGCAGCTGGAGGCCGATCTCAAGGCAAGCGGCGAGGAGCTTGCTGCGCTCAAGCGTGAGCGCGAGAAGGACGCCGCTGCTCATGGAGAGCTGCAGGGTCGTCTCGCTGAGAGGAGCAAAGAGCTTAGCACCGCCAAGGACTCCAACGCAGATCTTGAGTTGAAGCTGGTTACTTTGACTCAGACGCTGGACGACGCCAGGGAGCGGGAGGTGGCCTTGACGGAGAAGATCAAGGCCGACGAGGCGCTGCTGGCGAGTGCTGCCGCCGCCCAGAACACTTTTAGGGAGAATGTGGAGCACTGGACGGAGGGTCTCGTGGATGTTGCCGCAGCCACCGCGGGGAGGCTGGCCTTGGCCCCAGGGATGGAGGATCTCGGGTATTCCACCGATGAGCACCTCCAAACCAGCGCCAAGCTCAGCTTGTTCTTCAAAGGCGTGGCGACGGCCCTCCAGCGACTCCGGGAGAAGATCCCAAAGCAGCTGGCCGACGAGTCGCGCAAGATCTGTGAGGAGCTCTTCAAAAGGTCTTTGGTGAAGGTGGCCTTCCGCAACCCAGGCCTCAACCTCACCAACGCCCTCGGGACCTTGCCGCGGATGCTGATCTGGAAGCGCTCAAGACCCTTGTCGCACCCATTGTGGACAAGGTGAGCGGGATCAAGAGGGTTGAGGGCGATCGCGTAGATTAGGCCGCCCGTTTTCTCTTTTTCTTTGTCGCTGCTGGTCATGTCATGAGAACAATCTGTTAGAGCTGCGACAAGCTATCTTGTAATATAACTCTATTTTGGGTAGAGATTGCTGTGTTATTTCCTTTACTTGATTCCTTCCATTGTATGTTTTTGCCCTACGCTTTTAGGGAACTTGTCGGTAGCAGCACAGGCATGGGCGCCGAGTGAGGGACATCTGACTTCTTTGGCGGTGCCGCTTCCGACAAGAAACCTTGTCGCAACTAGTCGCAGCTCACTTAAATTGTTGAGCGGACTCGAAACAAAGTAAGGGCGCTACGAGCTACGAGTTGGTTCCTCCGCGCACAGGTTTTCCATACAAAGCACGGTCATTCGAGGAAGATAACTTAAAAATTAAAACTGATTGCTCAAACTTTGGCAACTTAGCTTTTCTGTCGTTTGCTTTCCGGTAAGGCGAAACTTCCTTGAACGACGCCTGCTCAACACCATTATCTTCTCCTTTCCCCCCGGCAAACTTGTGGGCGAGGGAACCTTCCTTTCCTTTTTGAGAAAAAGAAAGAAGAGAAAATAAAGATATGGAGCCTTACGGCTCGTTATTGCTTACCGGGGGTAGGCGCTGCACAAAGTGCCAGATAACGCATGCAAAAGAAGTAGAAAGCATGAAATTCACAAGATGGCCGGAGCACATGAGCTTTACTTATGCACGGGGTCTGCGCCCGGCTTTGTACAAAGGATTACTTGTACAAAAGGTGGTTGCCGGAACAGGTTCTGGCAACCGCGCCTTACGGGTAAAACTTACGAAGATGCTCAATGTTCCAGGAGTTGCTCACCGGAATGCCATTTCGGTCTCAAGGCGGACAACGCCAGGCCTAGTGACTCGTTTCACCCGGTAAGGGCCTTCCCACTTTGGCGTCAACTTGTTGGACTTCTTGGCGGACTAAACGCGCCGAAGAACAAGGTCGCCTTCCTCGAAACTTCTGGCATTAACTTTGCGGCTATGGTAGCGGCGCAAAGCTTGCTGGTATCGAGCAGCTCGTACAGCAGCCTGAAGATGGTCCTCCTCAAGGAGCAGCGCGTCATCTTGTCGCAGCTGCTCTTGCTCAAGCTCATCATAAGCGAGCACTCGAGGTGACCCGTATACGAGTTCCGTGGGGAGAACTGCCTCTGCTCCATAGACTAGAGCGAAGGTGTTCGGCGGTGGCTCGATTTGGCGTCGTCCTGATCGACCAAAGAACCACCGGCAGCTCCTCAATCCAGTTCACTTGCGCAGCCTGTCGAAAGTCCTGGTCTTGAGCCCGCGCAGCACTTCAGCATTTGCCCTCTCCGCTTGACCGTTGCTTCTCGGATGAGAAACAGAAGCGAAGCAGACCTTGGCGCCAAGATCTTGGATGTACTGCATGAAGGTGCGGCTCATGAATTGTGTGCCGTTGTCGGTGATGATCCTGTTAGGGATCCCGAAACGGCAAACAATCGACCTGAAGAACTTGACTTGTTGTCTTTGTCACCTTCCTCCTTGGTTCCACTTCCACCACTTTGTGAACTTGCGATTACAGCGTACAAGTACTCAAAGCCCCGACAACTCGGGGAAAGGGGCGAGGATGTCGAGCCCCAGGACGAAAATGGCGAGGATAAAGGGATCGTGCGGAGAGCTTGAGCTGGCTAGTGTATCTGCTTGGAATGGGCCCGCACGCTTCACACTTGGTTACTTGTGCGGTTGCATCACGGAGGGCTGTCGGCCAAAAGAAACCTTGCCGGGCAACTTTGCGGCAAGTGCTCTCGCGCCAATGTGGTGACCACATATGCCTCCATGTATCTCTGCCATGACTTTTGTCCGTCTTCGGTGAATACACTTCAATTTCACACCGTTGAGTCTTCTTACGTATAGTGTGTTGTCGACAAAGCTGGAACATACTTGACTGCCGGGCTACTCTTTCCGCTTCTTCTTGCTCTTCGGAAGTTCTCTGTCTGCAAGGAAATGGACAATCTCTTGTGCCCATGCTTTGGATCTTGTGGCTCGACAACAAGGACTAAAGGCACATCTGCCGCTTCTTGGAACATCCGCTTCTACGGCGAGAACCTGTGGCTCAGCTGGAGCTTGACGTTCCCCGGCAAGCTTGCCGGAGCAAAACTTGTCGGGAGCGTCTGCTTCAACGGAACAAACCCTAGGGTTTGCCGGAGCAGACTGCTCCTCAGCATCCTTGGTGTTGATCTTGAGGACCTTCTTGGCGGCGGCTTCGGGGAGCTCTGCCGGGAAATAGTCACCAGAAATCAACTTCCTCTTCTTGCTATGTCCAGTTGATGGCGTTACAGACGGTTGAGTCAGCTTGAGCACAAAGATCCCTGGTTCCACAGGTAACTTAAGTGCGGCGCACTTCGACAGGCCATCGGCGATGTCGTTCTGAGCTCTTGGAACATGTTCCATCTGTAGGCCGTCAAAGTGCTCTTCTAGCTTTCTCACTTCATCAACGTAAGCTTCCATCAACGGACTCTGATAATTTTTGTTCACTTGGCGGACGACAAGCTGTGAGTCACCCCTGACAATGAGCTTCTTGATCCCAAGGTTTGCTGCGATCCTGAGACCGGCAAGCAAACCTTCATACTCTGCGGTATTGTTCGTTGCTTGCTCCTTGGGAAAGTGCATCTGGACTACGTACTTGAGGTGCTCTCCGGTGGGTGCAACAAGTAGCACGCCCGCAACGGTGCCTTGCAGCAAGAAGGCACCATCAAAGTACATCAGCCACTCTTTGCTTGCTTCCTTGACGGGGATGCTCGTTTCTGGAATTTCTTCATCTTCTGTTGGCGTCCATTTTGCTATGAACTCCGCCAATGCTCTCCTTTGGATAGTTGAAGTGCTCTCAAACTTGAGGCCAAAGCTTGACAGTTCAGTGCCACTCGACAATCCTACTGTTGCTTACGGATTTTGCAGTATCCTCTTGACGGAAAGCAGTGACGACTGTGATCTCATGTGCTTGGAAGTAATGGGCGCAGCTTTGCGAGGCCATGAGAAGGCCGAAAAGCAATTTCTGTACACTAGAGTACCTTGACCTAGCCCCCTGCAGAAGGGAACTGACAAAGTAAACTGGGCGCTGCACCATTCTTTTCTGCATCTTCTCACGCGCCTACGCAGATCCATCTTTGTCGGGACCAGAGCTTGCCGGTGAAGTCCCCTGCTTGTCGCTGGATGCATCTGCCGTGGTTGCTGGCTCATCATCCGCCTCCCTCTCCGCCACTAACGCAGCACTAACCACTTGATTGGTTGCCGCTATATATAGCGACAACTTCTCTTGTGGCTTAGGTGCGACAAGTGTTGGAGTGGAGGACAGGTATCTCTTCAAGTCCTGCGGTGCAGCCTCCGCCTCCGAGTCCATTTCATTGGACCTGCCTTTTTCAATATTTTGAAAAAGCGGCGGTAGCGCTCAGCAGACCTAGAGATAAACCTGCTGAGAGCAGCCATGCAACCGGCAAGTCTTCGTACATCCTTGACGCGCTTTGGTGCTTCAATCTGCTCAATGGCCTTGATCTTGTCGGGATTGGCTTCAATTCCCCGCTGAGACACGAAGAACCCGAGAAGCTTGCCGGAGGGGACTCCAAACACACACTTCTCGGGGTTAAGCTTGAGGTTGATCTTGCGCAGATTTGCAAAGGTTTCGTCTAAATCTTGAATCAGACTCGCCTTGTCCTTGCTCTTGACCACTATGTCATCCATGTAGGCTTCCACATTTCTGTGTATTTGCGGCTCAAAAGCGTCATGGACTACCCTTGCAAATGTCGAACCAGCATTCTTTAAACCGAAAGGCATCCGTATGAAACAGTATGTGCCACATGGAGTGATGAATGCGGTCTTCTCTTCATCCTCTTCTGCCATGAAGATTTGATGGAATCCTGAGTACGCATCAAGAAATGAAAGCAAGTCACATCCGGCCGTGGAGTCAAAAATCTGGTCGATGCGCGGCAAGGGAAATGGGTCTTTGGGACAAGCTTTATTGACATCGATAATGTCGATACAAAGCCTCCATTTCCCATTAGCCTTGCGCACGACTACAGGATTGGCCAACCACGTAGGATGGAGCACTCCTCTGACAAGGCCTGCTGCTTCCAATTTCTTGATTTCCTCTGCGATGAATTCTTGGCGCTCCATTGCCTGTTTCCTGACTTTCTGCTTGACGGGCCGCGCATGAGGACAGACGGCAAGGTGGTGCTCGATTACTTTCCTGGGAACACCGGGGATGTCAGACGGTTGCCACGCAAACACGTCGACGTTCGCCCGCAGGAAAGCAACTAGCGCGCTTTCCTATTTAGGGTCGAGAGTGGCATTGATGGTGAAGGTACCACCAGTGCCGTCCTCCTTGGCGGACACCTTCTTGGTCTCTGGTGGAGCTGCCATTGTCTTCTTACACTTGCCGGTGGAGCTCGACGGTGCGTCCTCGATGGTAGCGCAGCACTACGAAGAGGTGCGCTTGCCGGAGTGGGCATCAGAACTCTTGCCGGACTTGGTCTTCTTCTTCGCCCCGGGAGCTTCAACGGCAGGTGACTTGCGATCTGTTGTGGCTGCTGCTTCCCGGTAGATCTTGTCGGCGCAGATAAGAGCATCCTTCTTGTCGCCAGGGACAGAGATGACACTTATCGGGCCTGGCATCTTCAGTATGTTGTACGCATAGTAAGAGGCCGCCATGAATTTGGTGAGTGCTGGACGGCCGAGTATCCCATTGTAAGGCAATGGAAAGTCAGCAACGTCAAAAGTGACCCTCTCACTCCTGAAGTTCAACTCGCTACCAAATGTCACCGGCAACGTGAACTTTCCCTTCGGCTTGCTCCTTCCTGGATTGATTCCTTGGAATGTGCCAGTCTCTTCGAGCTCGCCATCAGGGATCTGGAGTTTCTGGAGTACCCCGGAGGAGATCAAGTTCAAGCCGGCCCCGCCGTCTACTAGCATCTTAGTAACCTTGAGGTTGCGGATAGTTGGTGAAACCAACATCGGCAAGCACCCGACCGCAGTTATGCGATCAAGGTGGTCCTCAATATCAAAGATGATAGGCGTGCTGGACCATTTCAGAGGCCTGCGTGACTCGATGGGTGGTTCTGCTGCATTGACTTCCCGCACCCACTGCTTGAGCTGGCGGTGTGAAGTTGTCAGGACCCCGATCCTAAGTCACACCGATCTAGCATATAACACCTCATATCCCTTTGCGGCCTCACGCACGGTATTCCCACGGGTGTCGCCTTACCATGGCCCGGGACCGTTTGCGTCTTTTGGCTCACGTATATGATAATGTCGCTAGCATCCATATGACAAAGAACCGGGCCGACATGGCTAGTCGTGAACCCAAAGCGGCGCTAACCTATGGGGACAGGCATACATGAATCACATCGAGCATGTCGGTCATCAACGTATGTATTCGGGCTGTAGCACTGGGCTAACAGGACTCGGTATCCGGGCTGTAGCAGGCTAGGCGGGACTCGAATAACACCGCGTGACATTTCCCGAAGGGAACGGACATAAGGAACGAAGTGAAACACATGCCGCCAGTCAAGTGTCCAAGCAGTAGTCTGGGCTAGCAGGACTCGGTGGACCGGGCTGTAGTGGACTACTATCGCTCAGAAGCACGAGACTACATTTCCCCATATGAGAGGCTGCCAATGATAAACAACTAGTTTGTCGGATCCCACACATACCAAGCATTTCAAACATACACACATTATGCTCAATATGCGTAGATACAACATGGCATCACAACATAACTCTACGACTCAAATATTATTCATTAGGCTCAAGAGCGAGATATTACAAACATGGGTCTCATGACCCAACACTCGAAACATACAAGTCATAGCACAAGCGGAAGCTAATCATGTCCGAGTACAGGACAACTATAAATGAAAAAGGCTGAGAAGCCTGACTATCTACGAGATCTGCCGAAGGCTAAGATAAATAGCTGAGGTAACAAGCTAAGCATCGAAGTCAAAAGCGGAACTACTAAGCGAGACTGATGTCTCTCTGCAAAACATAAATAAGCAAGCGTGAGTACAATTGTACTCAGCAAGACTTACATCAGAACTAACTACATATGCATCATTATCAAAAGGGATGGTGGAGTTTGACTGCAGCAAGCCAGCTTTGACTTCGGTGGCTATCCTGAACTACATTTGCAAGTAACTCTTTTGAGGTGGCGCTACGAGTCCACATATTCACCATATCAATACACCACTATGGACCCGCTCCGTCTCCCTCACGAGAACGCCATCCATAGTACTCACGCTTATCTTGCGCATTTTAGGGTATCCACTTTCACTTGTCTATGAACTGATATAGGCAATCCAGAAGTCCTTCTCCGTGGACACGGCTATTCGAATAGATCATATTAAACCCTGCAGGGTGTACTTCTTCACACACGCTCACCACTTACCGCCGTTTACACGACATGTACTCGGCAACCTTCAAGCGGAAGCTCAACGTGGGTGTCGGCCACGGCCTACCTAAACACTCAAGTCCCTAGTCCAGGTTTATCGCCTATTCGGGTTCCATCCGCAGGAGTCCGCCGAGGTTTCCCATACAGCCCCGAACGATGTGTGCAGGGTTCCCGAGATACCAAACGGCACTTTCGGTACATCACCCACGGTGCCTACCGCAACACAACCCACCCCTAAGGTCAGCGTTGCGTGCGGCCCCTGACATGCTACAAACACGAAACTACTTGCAACTCCGGACCAGGAACAAGGGTGGTTAAGAAGCGAGAGGGTCCATTGGTTTCGGGCCCAATGCGTGGTAGTAACTATTTCATGGATCACAGACACAGATCTCAGTTCCTGAGGACGGCTGCAATGAGACAACCCACCATGTACTCCTACATGGCCTCTCACCGCTACCTTTACCAAATCGTGTTCACACACTTAGCTCATACACAATAGGACATGTTCACACACCCATTCCAATTCATTCCCGATGAATCAGACCTGACTCAACTCTAAGCAGTAGCAGGCATGACAACAAGCATAAATGAGTAGGCACAACATGGCTCAAACAACTCCTACTCATGCTAGTGGGTTTCATCTAATTCTTGTGGAATGACAGGTCATGCAAAGGATCAAGGGGTTCAGCTACCGCAGCAAGTAATACATGAGTCGTTGTTGTCCTAATGCAATAAAATAGAGCAGGAGCGAGAGAGTGGGATTATATCGGAATGAACAAGGGGTTTTGCTTGCACGGCATACGAAGATAATAGTTCTTCATCGGTGTCATCGAATAATCGTCGTCGGTACATCGTCTTAGGGAGGGACAATTACCGGCAAACAAGAGAGAACACAATCAATGCAATGCACATATATGATGCATGATCATGTTAAGGTACTGAATTCACCTAATGCAATAATAATCCAAGTTAGTTGGAGTGGAATTCAAACAAGGTTGAATTCCAACTCAAAATGCTATTTCCTAAATTACCCTAATCATGATTCATCCTATTCAGTGATGTTAACTTGTTCAAACATGCATGATCATGGCATAAACAGATTCTTCATATTTTTCTGATCATTTTTCATATATAAATTATTTCCATCCGAGTTACGGTTGAATTTATATGATTTTTAGAAGTTTAGAGTATTTTACGAAATTTACTGATTTAAATTAAATCTATAAAAGGGTATTCTGCGTCGACCGACGTCGGTGTGACGTCGTCAATGGTCAACAGGCGCGGTCCAGGTCAACCTGACCAGTGGGGTCCACAGTGATCGTGACTGAAGCTGGGTTGGGTGGATGTGGTGGGACCGGGTCAACACTGACTTGTCAAAGTCAATGCTGACACGTGGGGTCCACCCAGATTAGTACTAATCTTAACAGAAAATAAACAAAGATTAATTAAGGGCGTGGGGCCCATGTGTAAGCGGGTCAGGGGTAATTAAGCCGGGTCATTAGAGCCTAACAACGAGGCCACGTCAGCACGTCGGGGATGAGCCGTGGCGACCACAGGACATGGCGGTGTACGCCGGACTTGCGCTTAGGGCGTCGGATTAGCGCTACCGAGGGCACCGGGGCATAGCTCTTGCTCGTCCGCATCCAACGGAGCAGGTGGGAGGTCGCGGGTGGTCGGAGCTCGCGGAAGTGAGCTTCATGGGCGGCGCCGGAGTTCGATTAAGTGGGGTTGGCGCTACTGATGCACGGGAGGGCAAGTGGATGTGCGGGTTAGGCTCTGAGGGTCTCTGAGCACGTTGACACGCCCGACGCGAAGCGGCAGGGGCTGTGGGCGGGCGCCATGGCAGCGGTGAGGAGCTGTCGGCCGCGACGGAGCTATGGCCTAGAGCTTCATAAGCGAGGGGAAAGGAAGGGGTTCTGCACGGGAGCTCACCGCTGGTCTGTAGCGACAACGGCGGGTCGGGGGCGGCCGAGCCGGCAGGTCGTCGGCAGCGACCGGCGGGTCGAAGAGGGGAAGAAACGACGGGCGGCGCCTTTGGGGCCCTTCCGGTCACGTGGATCGGTGAGGAGGTAGGGAACGAGGTGGCGGAGCTCTAGGATGGCTCGGGCGGCTCGGGGATGGCCGTGGCCATGTGAAACGATGACGGCGCCAGCGAGCTCGTTCGTTCGGGAAAAGAGAGCGAGACGGAGGAGGGAACGAGGGAGAAGAAGAGAGCGAGGGGGTCGAGGTCGCGTGGCGCTCGGGAGGCGTCCAGAGCGCGGGGTGAAGCAGTGGTGGAGGTGGTCAGCGGCATCGCCCGGCCTTCGCCACGCCTCGCCTCTGCCTTACAGCGAGAGAGGAAGACGGTGGCCAGTGGGGGTAGGTGGGCTGGGCCACAGGCCAGCGAGGGGGGGGTAGGGTGGGCTGTACGGTGAGTTTCCTCTCTCTCTCTTCCATTTCTGTTTTCTATTTTGCAGTTTGTTTTTGATCCAGATTTAAAACCAAATCAATTTTATAAATCCTGAAAATATTCACGGGCACTTTCTGAATTATTTCTATGGCCCACAAATACTTCCAACATTATTTGAGCATTTAAATTATTTATAGTGTTTAAATGCCCAAAGTCAAATGGTTTAAGATTTAATTCAAAAATCCAGGAATGACCTATAAGATATGTTCATCATTTTTGGAAGAGGCTTTCACCTTTATCCTTTAATCATGAACATTTTCACAGGGCATTTTGGGATTATTGAAAATGATTTTATTTGAACCTATTAGAATTCAATTGGTGCTAGGGTTCCAACAATCCCCATTTCAATTTTCATGGAAATTAACATGATGACATGAATGCCTTAATGCAACTAATGTCAAACAATTCTAGGGCTGTGACAACTCACCCCCACTAAACAAGAATCTAGCCGAGATTCAAGGCGTGAGGTAAGAGGAAAAGAGGAAGTCACAAACTATCACAATCTTCATGATCCATTCGCCTTCCTCAAAATGTTGATTCATTCCATCACCTTGGTCTTGAGGTCTTTGCCTTGAGATCTTTACACGACACGACAACAAAAAGAAGGGGAAACCCTACATGATTCGATCTTCACGAAGATCAAATAAACATGATCGACTCACGCAATTTGAGACGGTGACACATCTTGAGTTGAGACATAACAGGCATCGAGAGGGATGGAAGAACAACAACGGGGTTTGATTAGTGGCAACAATCCCACGCTTAGAGAGATGGTGGATGGTGTCATGGTGGTGAGGAAATATTTACCATGATCCCGTAACGGGGCACCTCGAAAAAGGTGACGCAAAGAACTATTCCCTTAAGTGGCAAAAGAATTACTTTTGAATTAGAGATCATTGAGACTCTTTACACCAGCCTAAGGCAATTCACAAGGATCGTTTGGTGGAGTTTAAAGGAATGGTACATCCGGACTAGAATGAATGATGTGGACTACCTTGTTGAAGACAACGCAATGGATGATTTTGCTTATCATCGGAGGTGGAGGGAACCCATGGTAAGTCCACTTTTGAGGATGATCTTGAACAGAAATTACTACGAAGGCAGCCCATAATGAAATGGCATAAGGACGGTGCAAGCTGGGAGCGAAATGCAACTGTTCGATTGTTCCAACCATCATATCTGCACGAGGTTCAGATCTGGTTGGTGTTAGGATATTTCAGACTCGACTTATGCGAAAAGGAAAGGTTGCAACACAATTTGACGCGATGGCGTTGCGAGATTCTCGGGATATGAACTACGATAGCAAGCTTCAAAACATGAGCTAGTTTTGCTACAAACATGTGAACACATTGTCCTAGACAAACATGACCACATGGTAGTCTTATAATAAAATGCTACCGAGTTGGTGGGGAACCATCATCGAGGATATCGGAGTTTAACATAAGTCATATGATTAGCTCTTATGAAAGAACTCCTTTTCCTTGAACAAATCAATCGGTGGCTTGGTGTGCTAGGGATACATATGGAATGAAGATGATCAGTCTATCAAACCATAGAATACTTATGCGTGCATGACCGGGCTTGGGATGATTCGGAGGAACAAAACAAACCTTTTTCAAATTCATGGCGGCAACTTACATCAGATGCACATGAATTAGAGGAAGTCACTACTTTCATCCAAACATATGCTTCATGAATGAAACACGAAGAAATGCTTACACAAGTTTCCAATACTAGGTTGATGCTCAACATGACTCATGGGGAGACAAAATGCTCTTGATGGGCTCAACAACAACTCATCGAATTTCCATATCCTTTGGACTTCCATCATCATGTGAACACGGTGATAGCATTGGTCAGACCAAAAGACATAATGGTGTATGCTCGAGGGATCAACCACGAGTAAGACAACATTACGAATATCGTTGGTACTGATTTGACTTGACGATTGCCCACCTCAAGTCGAAGGATCGATAAGACAATAGATCCAGCAACTGATCACGAGGAACAATCGATGAAGATATCATCTTTCTTCAACACACACTACGAGAATATCCCTTTGGAGCGAACTAAGTTGGACAAGCTTTTATCTTCCAACTCTCCAAGTTATTGTCTAGCTTAACCAACTAGCTCGGGATAACCAACACAGATTCTTGGAGAAGGGTGGTTCACGGAAAACCAACTTGATCACGAGCCCAACACATCGCCGGAAAACAACCCGTAACACTTCCAAGAAGATATTTGGAAAGTCACGAACCACGGTATGTTACTAAGCTCGAGAAAAATCTTGCTTTTAAGGGCAAGACGATATGATCGAATGAGTGAGGACTTGACACAATCCTAACTCATCAATCGAAGGGTGCACCGTAAATAAGGACTAGGTAGCACGATCAATCTTAGGATGATGATTTAATAATCAACACGCTAAAAATGAGGATATTGTCCATTAACTACCAAGCAACGAGTGGCTCGGAGTATTGATTTCGCACATCACAATTCACTTGCCGGCATTCGGTTACAACAACGGGACCGAGGAATGAATGATGATGGTGAGAAGTATCACTACGTCAAAATTTCATGAGAGTTAGTGCAATCCTTATGACACTCTTGACATAAGATGGCAATACTTGAGGTAGAACAGATTCAAAAGCTGAATTGGCATTTTGATCTGCGGAATACAACTGCTTTGACCCAATCACGGAAATGGATGAGGTATCGAGTTTGTTTCTCCTAGTCATTCCAGTAACAGAATGGCTTGACGGACCATAAGGATAATAGACATCGATAAACACGATCGCACACATAACCTTGACTATCAATTGATAGAGGATGGTCGGAATACAACTAAAGAGAGCAACTCAAAGGAACATATAATTTTTTTCGAGTTGTGGATGCACAGATTAGTATGTCGAGCGAAGCTCAACATTTCTTAGGATAACCCATGCAGAAAAGTAGAATTGGCAGATTCACAATTATGAATGGAGAACTCCTCAAGAGCACTCTAGTTGTGATCTTTTGGTTCAACAAACTTACGCCATAAGTGGTTCATGGTATTTGGAAGAAGGATATACCACGGACCTCGAGGACTAATGCAAAGTTACTAATATCCTAGAGGCACTAGCAAATACTAACAACATGAAGTAGGATGAATCTCGGATTGAAACTTCGTGAGTAGAATACTTACTACTAAATGGCATCACGGGATGCTTTCAAAATGATGGCCAGAATCATCACACTAGGGATACAAAAGCATTGCTAAATTGCTAGATGACTTCCTAAACACTTAGGGTCATAATAATAATTCCAACATATATGTTGAGGCAGCGGAGTACCTCAACACACCAATTTGTGTGATTAATCTGGCCCGGATGAACATTAGAAATGGAGGAGGGATTTGCAAGCATCGGACTATTTAGAGACCTGGGATGACTCGGGCAGCATAACGGCTGTAAATGCTCAAAATGATTTGAGACATCCTGCAAAAATTGGTGGCATAACCACTCAACAACATCATAACAAGATTCTGAAATCAACAGTTATCATACAGGAGTAGTAAGAACTGAACTGGGATTAAATCCAACAATCTTATAGGTCTATGGATTAGTAACACGTCATCCTAATGGATAGATGAGAAGCCTAGTTCTTAAACCCGTAGAAGAGAAGAGGATGACTTTCAGATCGAGAAGGCCATGAGGTACAAGGAGTAAACAGAGCCTTACGTTCCCTTCCACAAACAATTCCCTTATATAACTAAAGCATTTCTAGACACAACTTCGACCAGTTTGGCTTGGTAATCCTACAGGCAGTCAGGCTCTGATACCAACGCTGTCAGGACCCCGATCCTAAGTCACACCGATCTAGCATATAACACCTCATATCCCTTTGCGGCCTCACGCACGGTATTCCCACGGGTGTCGCCTTACCATGGCCCGGACCGTTTCGTCTTTTGGCTCACGTATATGATAATGTCGCTAGCATCCATATGACAAAGAACCCGGGCCGACATGGCTAGTCGTGAACCCAAAGCGGCGCTTAACCTATGGGGACAGGCATACATGAATCACATCGAGCATGTCGGTCATCAACGTATGTATTCGGGCTGTAGCACTGGCTATGAGGACTCCGGTATCCCGGCAGCAGTGTGCTAGGCAGGACTCGAATAACACCGCGTGACATTTCCCGAAGGGACGGACATAGGAACGAAGTGAAACACATGCCGCCGATCAAGTGTCCAAGCGGTAGTGCTTTGGGCTAGCGAGGACTCCGGTGGACCGGGTGTAGCGGACTACTATCGCTCGAAGCACGAGACTACATTTCCCCATATGAGAGGCTGCCAAGGATAAACAACTAGTTTGTCGGATCCCACACATACCAAGCATTTCAAACATACACACATTATGCTCAATATGTGTAGATACAACATGGCATCACAACATAACTCTACGACTCAAATATTATTCATTAGGCTCGAAGAGCGAGATATTACAAACATGGGTCTCATGACCCAACACTCGGAAACATACAAGTCATAGCACAAGCGGAAGCTAATCATGTCCGAGTACAGACAACTATAAATGAAAAAGGCTGAGAAGCACGACTATCTACCAGATCTGCCGAAGGCACAAGATCGTGGTGAGGTAACAAGCTAAGCGTCGAAGTCCAAAGCGGAACTACTAGCGAGACCGATGTCTCTCTGCAAAACATAAATAAGCAAGCGTGAGTACAATTGTACTCAGCAAGACTTACATCAGAACTAACTACATATGCATCATTATCAAAAGGGGATGGTGGAGTTTGATGACAAGCCCGACTTTGACTCGGTGGCTATCTGAACTACATTTGCAAGTAACTCTTTTGAGGTGGCGCTACGAGTCCACATATTCACCATATCAATACACCACTATGGACCCGCTCCCGTCTCCCTACGAGAACGCCATCCATAGTACTCACGCTTATCTTGCGCATTTTAGGGTATCCACTTTCACTTGTCTATGGTGATATAGGCAATCCAGAAGTCCTTCTCCGTGGACACGGCTATTCGAATAGATCATATTAAACCTGCGAGGGGTGTACTTCTTCACACACGCTCTCACCACTTACCGCCGTTTACACGACATGTACTCGGCAACCTTCAAGCGGAAGCCCAGCGTGGGTGTCGGCCACGGCCTACCTAAACACTCAAGTCCCTAGTCCGGGTTTATCGCCTATTCGGGTTCCATCCGCAGGAGTCGGCCGAGGTTTCCCATACAGCCCCGAGCGATGTGTGCAGGGTTCCCGAGATACCAAACGGGCACTTTCGGTACACCGGACCACGGTGCCTACCGCAACACAACCCACCCCTAAGGTCAGCGTATGCGTGCGGCTGACATGCTACAAACACCGAGAAACTACTTGCAACTCCGGACCGGGAACAAGGGTGGTTAAGAAGCCGAGAGGGTCCATTGGTTTCGGGCCCAATGCGTGGTAGTAACTATTTCATGGATCACAGAACCACAGATCTCGGTTCCACGAGGGCGGCTGCAATGAGACAACCCACCATGTACTCCTACATGGCCTCTCACCGCTACCTTTTACCAAATCGTGTTCACACTTAGCTCATACACAATAGGACATGTTCACACACCCATTCCAATTCATTCCCGATGAATCGGACTGACTCAACTCTAAGCGATGGCGGGCATGACAACAAGCATAAATGAGTAGGCACAACATGGCTCAAACAACTCCTACTCATGCTAGTGGGTTTCATCTAATTCTTGTGGAATGACGAGGTCATGCAAAGGATCAAGGGGTTCAGCTACATGGCAAGTAATACATGAGTCGTTGTTGTCCTAATGCAATAAAATAGAGCAGGAGCGAGAGAGTGGGATTATATCGGAATGAACAAGGGGTTTTGCTTGCACAGCACTTGAAGATAATAGTTCTTCATCGGTGTCATCGAATAATCGTCAAATCGGTACATAAATCTCTAGGGAGGGACAATTACCGGCAAACAAGAGAGAACACAATCAATGCAATGCACATATATGATGCATGATCATGTTAAGGTACTGAATTCACCTAATGCAATAATAATCCAAGTTAGTTGGAGTGGAATTCAAACAAGGTTGAATTCCAACTCAAAATACTATTTCCTAAATTACCCTAATCATGATTCATCCTATTCAGTGATGTTAACTTGTTCAAACATGCATGATCATGGCATAAACAGATTCTTCATATTTTTCTGATCATTTTCATATATAAATTATTTCCATCCGAGTTACGGTTGAATTTATATGATTTTTAGAAGTTTAGAGTATTTTCTGAAATTTACTGATTTAAATTAAATCTATAAAAGGGTATTACTGCGTCAGCCTGACGTCAGTGTGACGTCAGCGGGTCAACAGGGCGCGGTCCAGGTCAACCCTGACCAGTGGGGTCCACTGGTCAGTGACTCAGAGCTGGGTTGGGTGGATGACAGGTGGGACCGGTCAACACTGACTTGTCAAAGTCAATCTTGACACGTGGGGTCCACCAGTTAGTACTAATCTTAGCAGAAAATAAACAAAGATTAATTAAGGGCGTGGGGCCCATGTGTAAGCGGGTCAGGGGTAATTAAGCCGGGTCATTAGAGCCTAACAACGAGGCCACGTCAGCACGTCGGGGATGAGCCGGCGGCGACCACAGGACATGGCGGTGGCACGCCGGACTTGCGCTAGGGGCGTCGGATTAAGCCTATTTGAGGCAGGGGCATAGCTCTTGCTCGTCGCATCCAACGGAGCAGGTGGGAGGTCGCGGGGTGGTCGGAGCTCGCGGAAGTGAGCTTCAGGGCGGCGCCGAGTTCGAGATAAGTCGCGGGTTGGCGCTTCACGATGCAGGAGGGCAAGTGGATGTGCGGGTTAGGCTCACTGGGGTCTCTGAGCACGTTGACCACGCTTCCGAAGCGGCGAGGGCTGTGGCATGGCGGCGCCATGGCAGCGGTGAGGAGCTGTCGGCTGCGGCGGAGCTATAGCCTAGAGCTTCATAAGCGAGAAAGGAAGGGGATTACTGCGGGAGCTCACCGCGGGTGCAGTAGCGACAACGGCGAAGTCGGGACGGCCGGAGCCGGCAGGTCGTCGGCCAGCGACCGTGGCGGGTCGAAGAGGAAAAACGACGGGCGGCGCCTTGGGGCCCTTCCGGTCACGTGGATCGGTGAGGAGGTAGGGAGCAGGTGGCGGAGCTCTAGGATGGCTCGGGCGGCTCGGGGATGGCCGTGCTTGGCCGAGCAACGGCAGCGCCAGCGAGCTTGTTCGGGTTCGGGAAAGAAGGCGAGACGGAGGAGGGAACGAGGAGAAGAAGAAGAAGCGAGGGGTCGAGTCGCGTGGCGCTCGGGGAGGCGTCCAGGCGCCGGGGTGAAGCGGCGAGGTGGAGGTGGCAGCGGCATCGCCCGGCTTCGCCACGCCTCGCCTCGCCTATACAGCGGAAGGAAGGCAGTGGCGGTGGGGGTAGGTGGGCTGGGCCACAGGCGTGAGGGGTGGAAGCTGGGCGGGTGGGCTGTCACGGTAAGTTTCCTCTCTCTCTCTTTTCCATTTACATTTTCTATTTTGCAGTTTGTTTTGATCCAGATTTAAAACCAAATCAATTTTATAAATCCTGAAAATATTCACGGGCACTTTCTGAATTATTTCTATGGCCTAAATACTTCCAACATTATTTGAGCATTTAAATTATTTATAGTGTTTAAATGCCCAAAAGTCAAATGGTTTAAGATTTAATTCAAAAATCGAGAATGACCTATAAGATATGTTCATCATTTTTGGAAGAGGCTTTCACCTTTATCCTTTAATCATGAACATTTTCACGGGGCATTTTGGGATTATTGAAAATGATTTTATTTGAACCTATTAGAATTCAATTGGTGCTAGGGTTCCAACAATCCCCATTTCAATTTTCATGGAAATTAACATGATGACATGAATGCCTTAATGCAACTAATGTCAAACAATTCTAGGGCTGTGACAGAAGTATGCAGAGAAGCACCGCCGTCAACGCACAGGACCTCTGTGGCTTTCTGGAACTCCTGCTCATCGGCCTCGTCATCATCCATATCTTCGTCGTCATTGTCATCTTCATCCTTGTCGCGGCCCGGCGAGAAGTCTGTCTCCTTGCCGCTGCTTGGCCTTGCCATGGCGTCCTCCTCGGCAGGCGTTTCTTGCGGCTCCTCGGCACCTTCTGGGCCTTCTCCTTGTCGCATCGCTCGTATTCAGCTTTTTGCTGCTCGACAAGCTGCTTTCGACCTTCTTGCAGCTCTGGAGGTCATGGCCCTTAGTGCGGTGGATCTTGCGATCTTGCTTGTTGGCGCCCGTCACCTTGTCGGCGACCGCCACAGCCTGGTAGTTGGTGCCTGTGGCAATCTCCTTGCCGGAGCTACCAGCTTTGGCTTTCTTGGCGCCACTTCCGTTGCCGGACTGTTCAACGACTAGCACATCCTTGCCTTTCTTCTTCCTGTTGTTCTGCCGCCGGTTTTTCTTTGCCGGGGCAGCATCCTCACTATCAGATCCTCCACCTGTACATATTCTCTCCGGGAGTTTCCTCCCTTCCTCGGCACGTGCACACTTGTTGGCGGGGCATATAGCTCAGCAGCGTCTACGATCTTGCACATCGCCATCTCCTCCGCATCCTGCGGTTTCGCGCGTTCTGATGGAAAGCGGCGATTCTGCGACAGGTGGTGGACATACAGGATGTTGTCTTTGTCTGTGGTGAATCTCTGAATGTACTTGCGCGAGGATCTCCTTCCTTACAGGCGGCAGATGAAGGTCGCTCTCTTGGCCATGAGGCTTGTGGCGCTGTAAAAGCGCCGACAAACTGATGGCATAGGTCTGCCAAGAGGATATGGAGTTGTCCGGCAAGTGCATGAGCGAGGATCGGCGTTGGGCTTGAGCACCGGCGGAAGTAGTTGGCAAGGATCTTGTCGTCCCACCCCGGCAGCTTGCACCGCGATGGTCTAGATCTTTGAGGAACTCCGACAGATCACGACTTGCCGTCGTACTTCTGCGAATGCGTCGGCTTGAAATTCTTCGTCTTTGGGCCCTTTGGACTTGCCGCAGCTCACGAGTGAGCGTGGGGCAACCTACCGCGTATGGCAAGTCGCTGGTTCCCTGCTGCATGCATGTCGACGAAGACCCGGTAGCGCTGGTCCGATTGGCCTTGGCGCTTCTCTTGGCGCTTCGATGCGAGTTCGGCGTCTTCTTCTTGTCGTTCGTGAAGAACTTGGCGCTAATCACGGCGAGCTCATGGATCCGATGATGCGGTGGAGTCATTGTCGAGGTGGATCCGGCGGTCGGCGATCTTGGCCTTCGGGTGGAGAGTGCATGGTGGTTGCACCCCCACGGTTTCGTCGCCACCGGCTCGTGCACAGCGATCTGCCGGCGGCAGCGATGTACTTTCGACGCGCCGGAGTGTCGCCCGTTAAGGCGTAACCCGATGAGACTACGAATGGTGGCCCTCCATTCATTGATCTTGTCTGCCGTTGGAGGGTAATCCAGAGCGATTGAGCTCGCGCCAAAGCTTTATTTGGAGTGGTGGGTGGCGATGGCGAGCGGCGCGAGGCGGGATATGCTCGGACTTCTAACTATGTTAGAAGGAGCAGTATCCCGTCCAGGCGACCGTGTCTCGCTCGTGCCAGCATGTTGGCGTGCATGCTGGTCTTGAGCACCCCGAGACCCACCGGCTCGATCTTGGTCCAACAAACGTATGGTACTGCGAATACCATGACGCTGTCAGTCCTGCGCCTCCTGAGATGGGCACGGTACATGTACGGATGCCGAGGTCTGCGCAGCCTTGTCCTTGGACCTGGCAGCACCGTGGGCTCCCTCGTCGATGTCCGTTCTTCCGCCGGTGTCTACCCCACCACCCGTTTGCTCCGGTGGTGGTGGGATCGGCGATGGAGCCAAGCGGTTGCCGCGAAGCCTTCTTCTTCGGTGGCATGTCGATGAAGAAGATGAAGATCTAGCTGGTGTGAACGTTGGATCAGGTTCACACAACCTCGACGCCCCCTACCTGGCGCGCCAAAGATGTTGGGGAAACAGATCCACGAACACCTATGGGACCAGCGGACCGAGCCCCTTTCGGTTCGGCGAGGGGCGGAGATCGCACGAACAGCGGATCGAGGCGAAGCACAAGAGCAGTTTACCCAGCTTCGGAGCTCTCCGGAGAGATAACACTCCTACTGCTGCATGTCTGACTGTATTGAGTTCTTGCTCGGGAGCGCTGAGTGCTACAGTACACACGAGCTGCTAACGAGACCGAGCGTGAGTGTTTTTCTCCCTTCGAACCCCCCCTTCTACGTTGCGCATGGGCCTCCTTTTATATGCTCAAGGGGTCACCGACAGGTGGCACCGTAGACAAGGGTAAAAATGGAAAAGGAATTGTGGTTGGTACAGCTACCTGTACAGTGTATCCTACCTAACCCTGACGGCAGGGGACAAAGGCATTAAATGCCTGTCTGAGTCGCCCAAACAGTGCAGAAAGGGACCGTCAGGGACGCCACCGCTTGCCACGATGGCTATCTTGTCAGCGCCGCTTGCCACCGCGCACCGCTGGCTGCACGGCCTCTCGCCACGCGCGCCTGGAAAGGCCCCAGGGCGACACGTTGGTGGATGTCTTTGGGCGTGGAGTACAGTGGTCGCTTGCCGCGGCAAGCGCCTTGCCCTTGATCGTTGTCTTGTCGCGTCCGGAAGCTTGTCGCTCACGGGCCTCGCCGGGGCGCGTGGCGGCGTCCACGGCAAGTTCCTCGAGATGCCTTGGTTGGCCTTCTGGCAAGCTCCTCTTGCCGGGCCTTGTCTCCTTGGCTTGAATACTTTGTTCTTGAATGGCTCCAAAGGAACCACGGAGTACCTTGGCGGTCACCGGCAAGCCTTGCCTTGAGGTGCCGCAACTACCCGATGCACAAGTTCGGGATACTAGGGTACCCTACTCTAGTACACCGATAGGCCGACAATGACTATTGGCGAAGTCTGCCGCCGCTGAACACTTTTAGGGAGAATGTGGAGCCCGGGCCGGAGGGTCTCGTGGATGTTGCCGCAGCCATCGGCGGGGGAGGCTGGCATTGTTGGGGATGGAGGATCTCGGGTATTCCTCCGATGAGCACCTCCAACCCAGCGCCAAGCTCAGCTTGTTCTTCAAAGGCGTGGCGACGGCCCTCCGGTGACTCGGGAGAAGATCCCATAGCAGCTGGCCCGGCAGTCGCGCGCAAGATCTGCGCGGAGCTCTTCAAAAGGTCTTTGGTGAAGGTGGCCTTCCGCAACCCAGGCCTCAACCTCACCAACGTCCTCGGGACCTTGCCGCCGGATGCTGATCTGAGCGCTCAAGACCCTTGTCGCACCCATTGTGGACAAGGTGAGCCGGGATCAAGAGGGTTGAGAAGCGATCGCGTAGATTAGGCCGCCCGTTTTCTCTTTTTCTTTGTCGCTACTGGTCATTTCATGAGAACAATCTGTTAGAGCTGCGACAAGCTATCTTGTAATATAACTCTATTTTGGGTAGAGATTGCTGTGTTATTTCCTTTACTTGATTCCTTCCATTGTATGTTTTTGCCCTACGCTTTTAGGGAACTTGTCGGCTTGAGGCACACAGGCATGGCGCTAAGTCTTGAGACGTCGGCAATGACTTCTTTGGCGGTGCCGCTTCCGACAAGAAACCTTGTCGCAACTAGTCGCAGCTCACTTAAATTGTTGAGCGGACTCGAAACAAAGTAAGGGCGCAACTAGCTACGAGTTGGTTCCTCCGCGCACAGGTTTTCCATACAAAGCACGGTCGTTCGAGGAAGATAACTTAAAAATTAAAACCGATTGCTCAAACTTTGGCAACTTAGCTTTTACATCGTTTGCTTTCGGTAAGTGAAACTTCCTTGAACGACGCCTGGTGCACACCATTATCTTCTCCTTTCCCCCCGGCAAACTTGTGGGCGAGGGAACCTTCCTTTCCTTTTTGAGAAAAAGAAAGAAGAGAAAATAAAGATATGGAGCCTTACGGCTCATTATTGCTTACCGGGGGTAGGCGCTGCACAAAGTGTCAGATAACGCATGCAAAAGAAGTAGAAAGCATGAAATTGACAAGATGTGCGGAGCACATGAGCTTTACTTATGCACGGGGTCTGCGCCCGGCTTTGTACAAAGGATTACATGCAACATAGGCAAGACTTGTACAAAAGGTGGTTGCCGGAACAGGTTCCGGCAACCGCTCCTTACGGGTAAAACTTACGAAGATGCTCTATGTTCCAGGATTTGCACACCGGAATGCCATCTTCGGTCTCAAAGCGAGACAGCGCCAGGCTTAGTGACTCGTTTCACCCGGTAAGGGCCTTCCCACTTCGGCGTCAACTTGTTGGAATTCTTGGCGGACTGAACGCGCCGAAGAACAAGGTCGCCTTCCTCGAAACTTCTGGCATTAACTTTGCGGCTATGGTAGTGGCGCAAAGCTTGATGGTATCGAGCAGCTCGTATAGCAGCCTGAAGACAGTCCTCCTCAAGGAGCAGCGCGTCATCTTGTCGCAGCTGCTCTTGCTCAAGCTCATCATAAGTGAGCACTCGAGGTGACCGATATCACGAGTTCCGTGGGGAGAAGCGCCTCTGCTCCATAGACTAGAGCGAAAGGTGTGCGGCGATGGCTCGATTTGGCGTCGTCACGATCAACCAAAGAACCACCGGCAGCTCCTCAATCCAGTTCACTTGCGCGACTGTCGAAAGTCCTGGTCTTGAGCCAGCGCAGCACTTGACATTGCCCTCTCCGCTTGACCGTTGCTTCTCGGATGAGCAACGAAGCGAAGCAGAACCTTGGCGCCAAGATCTTGGGCGTCTTGCATGAAGGTGCGGCTCATGAATTGTGTGCCGTTGTCGGTGATGATCCTGTTAGGGATCGAAGCGACAAACAATCGACTGAAAGAACTTATTCTTGTTGTCTTTGTCACCTTCCTCTTGGTTCCACTTCCGGCCACTTTGTGAACTTGTCGATTACAGCGTACAAGTACTCAAAGCCCCAAACAGCTTCGGGGAAAGGGGCCGAGGATGTGAGCCCCAGACCGAAAATGGCCAGGATAAAGGGATCGTCTGGAGAGCTTGAGCTGGCTGGTGTATCTGCTTGGAATGGGCGGCACGCTTCACACTTGGTTACTTGTGCAGTTGCATCCTGGAGGGCTGTCGGCCAAAAGAAACCTTGCCGGCAAGTGCTCTCGTGCCAATGTGGTGACCACATATGCCTCCATGTATCTCTGCCAACAGCTTTTGTCCGTCTTCCCGGTGAATACATGTCAATTTCACACCGTTGAGTCTTCTTCTGTACAGTGTGTTGTCGACAAACTGGTACATACTTGGCCGGGCTACTCTTTCCGCTTCTTCTTGCTCTTGGGAAGTTCTCTGTCTGAAGGAAGCGGACAATCTGTTGTGCCAATCTTTGGAGCTTGTGGCTCGACAACAAGGACTAAAGGCACATCTGCTGCTGCGGGAACATCCGCTTCTCTGGCGAGAACACCTGGCTCGGCCGGAGCTTGACGTTCCCGGCAAGCTTGCGGAGCAAAACTTGTCGGGGCGCTGCTTCAGCGGAACAAACCCTAGGGTTTGCAGAGCGAAGCGCTCCTCGGCATCCTTGGTGTTGATCTTGAGGACCTTCTTGGCGGCGGCTTGGGGAGCTCTGCTGGAAAATAGTCACCAGAAATCAACTTCCTCTTCTTGCTCTGTCCGATTGATGGCGTTACGAGACGGTTGAGTCAGCTTGAGCACAAAGATCCACAGTTCCACAGGTAACTTAAGTCGGCGCACTTGACGAGCCATCGGCGATGTCGTTACGAGCTCTTGGAACATGTTCCATCTGTAGGCCGTCAAAGTGCTCTTCTAGCTTTCTCACTTCATCAACGTAAGCTTCCATCAGCGGACTCACGATAATTTTTGTTCACTTGGCGGACGACAAAATTTGTGAGTCACCCACGACAATGAGCTTCTTGATCCCAAGGTTTGCTGCGATCTGAGACCGGCAAGCAAACCTTCATACTCTCTTGGTATTGTTCGTTGCTTGCTCCTTGGGAAAGTGCATACGGACTATGTACTTGAGGTGCTCTCCGGTGGGTGCAACAAGTAGCACGCCGCACCGGCGCCTTGCAGCGAGAAGGCACCATCAAAGTACATCAGCCACTCTTTGCTTGCTTCCTTGACGGGGATGCTCGTTTATGGAATTTCTTCATCTTGTGTTGGCGTCCATTCTACTATGAACGCCGCCAATGCTCTGCTTTGGATAGTTGAAGTGCTCTCAAACTTGAGGCCAAAGCTTGACAGTTCCAGTGCCCACTCGACAATCCTGCTGTTGCTATACGGATTTTGCATTATCCTCTTGACGGAAAACAAGTGGCATTTGTGATCTCATGTGCTTGGAAGTAATGGCGCAGCTTTCTCGAGGCCATGAGAAGGCGAAAAGCAATTTACCGCACACCAGTAGTACCTTGACCTAGACCTGCGAAGGAAGGCCGACAAAAGTAAGCTGGCGCTGCACCATTCTTTTCTGCATCTTCTCACGCGCCTACGCAGATCCATCTTTGTCGGGACCAGAGCTTGCCGGTGAAGTCCCTTGCTTGTCGCTGGATGCATCTGCCGTGGTTAATGGCTCATCATCCGCCTCCCTCTCCGCCACTAACGCAGCACTAACCACTTGATTGGTTGCCGCTATATATAGCAGCAACTTCTCTTGTGGTTTAGGTGCGACAAGTGTTGGAGTGGAGGACAGGTATCTCTTCAAGTCCTCAGTGCAGCCTCCGCCTCCGGAGTCCATTTCATTGGACCTGCCTTTTTCAATATTTTGAAAAACGGCAGGGCGCGCTCAGCAGATCTAGAGATAAACCTGCTGAGAGCAGCCACACAACCGGCAAGTCTTCGTACATCCTTGACGCGCTTTGGTGCTTCAATCTGCTCAATGGCCTTGATCTTGTCGGTGTTGGCTTCAATTCCCCTTTGAGACACGAAGAACCCGAGAAGCTTGCGGAGGGGACTCCAAACACACACTTCTCGGGGTTAAGCTTGAGGTTGATCCTGCGCAGATTTGCAAAGGTTTAAGTCTAAATCTTGAATCGAGTCGCCTTGTCCTTGCTCTTGACCACTATGTCATCCATGTAGGCTTCCACATTTACGTGTATTTGCGGCTCAAAAGCGTCATGGACTACTGAGGGAGTCCTGGATTAGGGGTATCCGGATAGCGGACTACCATCATCGGCCGAACTATCATTTCTTGGGACTATCATCATCGACGGACTCCAAGACTATGAATATAGAAGATTGAAGACTTCCCCGTGTCCGGATGGGACTTTTCTTGGCGTGGAAGGCAAGCTTGGCGTCTGGATATGTAGATCTCCTACTATTGTAACCGACTCTATGTAACCCTAGCCCTCTCCGGTGTCTATATAAACCGGACGGCTTTAGTCCGTAGGACAACAATCACAACAACCCTTACAATCATACCATAGGCTAGCTTCTAGGGTTTAGCCTCCTTGATCTCGTGGTAGATCCACTCTTGTAAACATCCACAATATCAATATCAATCAAGCGGGGCGTAGGGTTTTACCTCCATCAAGAGGGCCCGAACACAGGTAAACATCGTGTCCCTTGTCTCCTGTTACCATCCGCCTAGACGCATACGATTCGGGACCCCCTACCGAGATCCGCCGGTTTTGACACCGACATTGGTGCTTTCATTGAGAGTTCCTCTGTGCCGTCACCGATAGGCTTGATGGCCTCTTCAATCAACAACGACGCAGTCGGTGAGACTTTTCTCCCGGACAGATCTTACGTATTCGGCGTTTTCCATCGGGCCAACTTCGCTTGGCCATCTGGAAGCGGTCGAAGCTTCGCCCCACAGCCGTCGAGTCAGGTTTGGAAACCCTAAACTTCACGGCCGATATCCGCGGGGACTTGATCCTCGATGGATCTGAGCCTGGCCGAAGCGTCTTGCAGCTGTCACGATGGGCATGACCTAACTCTGCCGCGGACATCACCTTGGAGGCCGCACCGGATCCGCTCCGACTCTTAGTCCGGAGCCGATCGCTCGAATCAGGGCGGATGGCTGGACAGCCTCGGGAGCCGCATAATTCCTCTGGCGATGGAGCGAACACTTACCTTGTCCCACGCCAAAGCCCATGACTCGAGGTGCGGACTCCTGCCGGACCCCGCACCTCCTGCGCTCCTGCCAGTCGAATCCGATTGGGCGCCGATCATGGAATTCACCGCTGCGGACATCTTCCAGCACTCGCCCTTCGGCGATATCATAAATTCATTGAAGCATCTCTCGCTATCCGGAGAGCCTGGCGAACTACGGCCAGGGGCGGTTGGGACGCGGATGGCGAAGAAATTCAGATCCACCACCACCACCCACTTCGTAGCTACCGTCGACGATTTAACCGGCGTACGACTACGACTCCAAAGACATCGACGGTATGGGCGGCGATGCGGAGACTACCAAGAACCGGTGCCTACAGGACCTTTGGAAGACCACCTCGTCATACGACATATACATGGTGGACACCCCAAAAGATGGGGACGGCGAAGAAGCGGCGGAGGCCGATTCCTTAAAGAAACAGCCCAAGCGCCCGGCGTCGTGGCGCCGCTCTAAATCCCGCCACGGCAAGAATGGAGATTCCGGCACGGAGATAATAACACCCCATAAAGTGCCGAAGACAACTCCCTCGGCCACGATCCAAAGACAGAGGAGGCGAAGCAAGCCCTCGGGAGAGGCGGCGGGGCGAAAGAGGTCGAGGATGACAATTACTAACCTCCCTCCGAAGGCGAGGCAAGCCTCGGCGGCAGCAATTCATCGTGCTGAGGATCCCGTCGAACAAGAGCGTTTTAGGCGGGCTAATGGCCACGGCAAACAGCCTAAAGAAAAACCGACAACGACTTCAAGCTGATCAAGACCCTCTTGGCCGACGGATGGACCGAGGTCCTCGCGGCGAGAGTATGAACTCGACGCCCCTCAAAAGTTACCCAAAAGCGCAAGTTGCTCCCCGATTAGAGGAGGCAGCATCACCGGCGCTGTCTGGCGGACCGACCGCCTCGTGGTCGCGATAGAGGCGTGCAAGCCCTCCACCAAAACCGTACCCGGCATCGGCTCTAAAAGCGAGGAAGCCACGGGGAACGCGCCAGACTTGCAAGATATATTGGAGGACAAGGCTAGACAATCCAGATCTATCTATGGATCACGTGGACGCCCCACGACCCACGACGAATAACGTCGCACCAGATACAACTACTCCGGCCGGGCCGAACACAGCAGACAACGCTCTCTCGAGCTACGTCGCGATATTGCTCAATACAGAGGCGCCGCACACCCTCTATGCTTCACTGACGAAGTAATGGATCATCAAATCCCTGAAGGGTTCAAACCCGTTAATATCGAATCCTACGATGGCACAACAGACTCCATGATGCGGATTGAGGATTATCTCCTCCATATACACATGGCCCGCGGCGGCAATCTTCACGCCATCAAATATCTCGCTCAAGCTTAAAGGACCAGCTCGGCATTGGCTTAACAGCCTTCCCGCAGAGTCAATTGGATCTTTGGGAGGACCAGGAAGCCGCATTCCTCGACAACTTCGAGAACGCGTCGATGCGACCACGGACGCAGATGACCTAAGCCACATAATCCGGCTGACCCGGACAAATCGGCGAGCAATTACGGACACGGTTCTTAACAAAGAAAAATCAAATCGTCGATTGTCCGGGATGCGAGAGGCACTCGCTGCCTTCAAACATAACATCATGACGAGTGGCTGGCCCGGCACCTAGGACAGAGAAGCGAAATCCATGGTAGCCCTCACTTCCCTCATGACCCGCTTTTTATGCGGGAGAGGATAACTGGCTCGCTTCGCGATAACAACCTCAAAGAAAAACGCTGGCAGTCCAGATATCAAGGACCGCAATGGCAGGTTCGCGTCGAAACAAAAACAAACGCCGCATTAACGGCGGCAATAATGAGGATCTGGCGATTAACGCCAGATTCGAGGCTCCAAACCGGTCAACGGAAGAAGCCATTCAAAAGAACCACTCCGGGCCCGTCCAATTTGGACCGAATACTTGACCGCTCTTGTCAAATACATGGAACCCCCGAAAAGCCAGCTAACCGTACCAACAGAGATTGTTGGGTATTCAAGCAGGCAGGCAAGTTAATAGCCGAACACAGTGACAAGGGGCTACAAAGCGATGACGAGGAAGAGACCCGGCCGCCCGAACAACGAGAGGACAAAGGATTCCCCCTCAAGTTCGGACGGTAAACATGTTATCATAGCGCATATTCCCAAGCGGGGCGGAAGCGTGCACTAAAGGGGCGATACAGCGATGGAGCAGTCGCCCCAAAATTCAACCCATGGTCCTCTTGCCCGATCACTTTCGATCGAAGAGACCATCCGACCCGATATCCGCCATGGCGGATTCGCTGCGATGGTTTTAGACCCAATCGTTGATGGATTTCACCTCACAAGAGTCACGATGGACAGCGGCGTGCTTTGAACTGCTTTATTAGGATACGATGTGCAAGATGGGCATAGACCCTTCAAGGATTAAACCTACAGCAGCGACCTTCAAAGGCGTCATACCAGGTGTCGAGGCCAATTATGCGAGGCTCGATTACCTGGAAGTGGTCTTGGATCCCGGATAATTTCCAAAGCGAGGAGTTAATCTTGACATAGTCCCGTTCGCGGCGGCTATCACGCTCTGCTTCGGACGAACCGCGTTTGCAAAATTCAACGCGGTTCCGCATTATGCATACCTTAAGCTCAAGATGCGGGCCCTCGTGGAGTCATCACGGTCAATGGAAACACGGCAGCTCCCTCCGAGCGGAGGAACATACTGGCTGACTCTCGCGGCTGAAATCTGAAACAGCCTTTTACGGCGGTTCTCGAGTCCGGCCGTTAAGCGACCGGACACAACCAACAGCGCCGAGCAACATCAACCAAGACCACAGCACGTTCCGTTACGCAGCGTAGCAATGCGGCTAACCCCAGCCCTCGCGAAATTGCAAGACAAACTCTCCGGCGTACATAATTACATACGGAGATACCATGGGCATAGGGGAAGGGCACAACCACAACAGACCAGTGCGGTTCGATCACACCGGGGGCTCCCAAGTGTGTTGCTCTTTTTGTTTTATTTTTCTCTTTTTATACAGAACTCAGTCCGTGGCGAACCTACCGAACTCATGATGCAACAGCGAGGGAAGGACAAAGGCGCGGCGAACACTCAGTGGGCTCCATCACGAGCATTAAATTTGTTAAATACAACATTCCGCGGCCTACCCACGGAGGGAGACGCATAATTCATCAATCCCTTGCTTTCCGCACTATTTGTATCATTCCTTGATAGCACATCTTCGCGAATAAAATTCAGCACTTTTTGCCTTTAATTGCATTACTTTATATATATATGTTCATTAACAACATGTTTGCACCCGTGCATCTTTATGCAGCCAAACACACGAGGGCTTATGTCCTCCGCTTTATGGTGTGATAAAGTCCGCACACTTTCACAAGTGCGGCACCCGAACTTATAACATTATATGAATCAGCTCGAATCCTGCCTTGGGTCAATAGTTGGGTTTGCCCGGCTCCCATGTTCGGCACCTTACGTTCCGTTCTATCGGCTAAGGTAGCACTGGGAGAACCACTGCGATTGCGCCCGGTTCAGCCGGAGTTAACGCCTCGATGGAGAAAGCTAAAACTGACCAAGCACGATAAGGCGAGAGACTGGTCGCTGTTCGAGAGGTCCTTCGGGTCCTTAAAGACCTACGCCGCTTGAGCGAATTTCCGGATTATGTCCGATGAAAGGCGTGGATAGCGCCTCAATTCGGTCTTCGAATACTAGGGGCTTCGCGAAATTTAAAATTATAGAATTCTATGGCTAAGTGAGAGTGTTCAAGCACTATAAGTCCGGTTGCCTTGTTACGTTGTGTTGAGCGCCTCCCTAGATGGACCCAAAAATGGGAACAAGAGTGCTCAAGTTTATCCCGAACACCCCGGCACTTCGTGGCATGGGGGCTGAAGCCGACGACTTGCCATCTCTCAGATTTCATAAGCGGCCGCCTGAAGGTAATATTTTAAATTAAACAAGCATTGCTTAGCGCATATGAACAAAGTTTTCAGCGCATACAGGATAACACATTGCGAATTCATTCAAAAATTACATCCACAGGGAACTTATCCATAATCTTCGGGCACCCTTCAGGACAGCCTTATAGTAAAGTTCGGGCGTCACGATGCTCCTACTTTCTTTGGTGGCACGTCGGTGATTAGCTTCTCCGCATCCAGCTTGCCCCAATGCACCTTTTGCGGTTAAGGGCCCGACGAGCGCCTTCAATACAGGCGGAGCGCTTGATAACCTCCACCCAGGGGCACGCATCCACCAGCCGTCGCACGAGGCCGAAGTAGCTCCCAGGCATGGCCTCTCCAGGCCACAGCCGGACTATGAGGCCCTTCATGGCCTGGTCGGCTACCTTGTGCAGTTCGACCAGCTGCTTCAGCTGGTCACTAGGGGGCACCGGATGGCCGGCCTCAGCATACTGAGACCAGAAGACCTTCTCCGTCGAGCTCCCCTCCTCTGCTCGGTAGAATGCGGCAGCATAAGACATGCTGCGAGGCAGATCTGCAAACGCCCCTGGAGAGCTCCGAATCCGGGTAAGTAACACGTAATTTACATTCACATGCTTGCTTTGCATGAAAAATGCCTTACCCGCCGCTATCTTCTTCATCAATTCAACCTCCTGAAGGGACTTATGGGCCTCGGCCTAGGCGGTTTTGGCACTTTGGAGAGCCGACGCAAGCTCGGACTCTCGAGTCTTTGAGTCACACTCCAAACTCTCATGCTTTTCCATGAGAGCCTGGAGCTCTTGCTGTACCACCGCCAGCCGCGCCTCCTGCTTTTCTCGCTCCCCGTTCAAGTAGCGCATTGCGTTCGGCGCGGAATCTGACCTCCTTGAGGCCGCCACTTCGTTCGTGGCCCTGCGGTACCCATGTTATCCTTGTTATTTTTATCACAACCTAAATCCTTTTACATGAAGGTACAAATTCAAAGTGGTGTTACTCACCTTCTTTGTCCTGGAGCTGCTTCTGGCGCGGCCGAGCTCTTGCTCGGACCGCTCGACTCTGCTTCACACCGACCTCCGCCGTCGGTCTTGGCAGAGGTCAGCAGCGCAGCCTGCAACCCATATTGACATAATTTTTTAGCAACCCTGCGTATATCTTTTTTTTTAGATCCTCAGTCCGGCTTTTCCTTCCGAACACCGAACCGAGCATCAGGGGCTACTTTCTATGCGGTATTACATTGCATATTTTTTCTTCTTACCTCAAAGCCTGATAGAAGGCTATTGCAGGCTTCGGTCAGCCCGCCTTTGGCGAGCTGCACCTTTTGAATCACCGCACTCATAATAGTGTGGTGTTCTTCCTCGATGGAAGTGCTCTGCAGCGCCTCCAACAAATTACCCGGCGCCTCCGGTTGGACGGAAGCTGCCGGCGTCACGGTCTTGCCCTTCGTTCGAAGAGGCCGCCGGCCGGACTCTGGAACCACTGCGGGTTCTGTTGTGGAGTCCGGCGCAGAGTCCGGGAGGACGCCTTGTGGCGCCTCCGGAGCCTCCCCCTAATGGGTCCCCTCTTGGGTTCCCGCCTCGGCGTCCTCGGTGTCGCGAGGGGTGGAGGCGGTCGGGATGGAGTCTACATCGGACGAAGCCAACGACCCGCTCGATGAAGCGGGGAGATCATCACTGGCCGGACTATAGGCGATGTCACGGCATTAGAATGACACTATGTGGCCTTGAAAAAAGAAGTTATAAATTATTCAAGAATCCGGATACTTACGATCTCGGCTGGAGGCTGGCCCTTGAAGGCCATTCTTCCTCGCCAACGTTGATGTTGGCGGAGCTGTCCGGGGAATAGTCCTTCCCTCTTGGACCTTCGGCCTCCCCTTTTGGGGAGCCTTCCTTTCCTCTCTCCCTCCTCCGGGAGAGTCCTCTTCCTCTTCCTCACTTTCGGGGAGGAATCCGCCCCAGTCGTCGGACACCTGAAAGCAGGAGCTCTTTCGAGCACCCGTGGCCTCCTTCTTGGCCTTCTTCTCCGGCACCACGTGCGGTGCGGAACCAGCAGCCTCGCTAGACGGCGTCTCGGATTTTACGGCATAGGAGCCGGACGGGTAATCTGCTCCGCCTTCTTCATCCAGTCTGTCAAAGGAAAGGAAATTAAAACCGCATGGAGTCAAACTATGAAAACAGGTGTCCCGTAAAGGGGTAGAATCACTTACCTCGTCGTCACAGCGGCTGCGAGTGAAATCCGTGATCTTGATCGGCGGATGCGGGGCCGGCACCCTTGAACAGCACCTTCCAGCGCCTTCCGTGCGTCGTGTCGAAGAGCTTGTTCAGCGCTGGTCTTGTTCGGATCAAACTCCCATAGTTTGAATGCCCGCTCTTGGCATGGGAGTATCCGGCGGACGAGCATGACTTGGACCACGTTAACCAGCCTAAGCTTCTTCACCAGCTTTTTGATACAGGCCTGGAGTCCCGCCAGCTCCGTCGAACTACCCCACAGCAAGCCCTTCTCTTTCCAGGAGGTGAGCTGCGTGGGGATGCCAGATCTAAACTCGGGGGCCGCCGCCAATTTAGGGTCACGCGGCTCGGTGATGTAGAACCACCCCGATTGCCACCCTTGGCCGGATTCCACGAAGGCCCCTTGAACCAAGGGCGTTGGGCATCTTGCCCAACATGGCGCCCTCCGCACTCCGCTTGAATGCCCTTCACTACCTTGGCTTGACATTGAAGGTCTTGAGCCTGGCAAGTGGGGCTAGATGCGAAGGAAGGCCTCGCACATGACGATAAACGCCGAGATGTTGAGGATGAAGTTGGCGCGGATCATGGAAATCCAGGCTGTAGTAGAACATGAGCCCCGGACAAAGGGTGAAGTGGAAAGCCCAGTCCAGCGGAGGAAGTGGGAAAGAAAGATGACCCTCTCATGGGGCACAGGGGTGGGGATGAGCTGCCCCTCGTCAGGCAGCCGATCTGTGATGTCACGGAAAGGTATCCGGCGTCAGCTTGATTTGGCGATTTGCTCCTCCTTAACGGTGGAGGCCAACCATTTACCTCCCGCTCCGGACATGGTCGGAGAAGGTTGAGACGAGATGCGTGAACTTGGGCGCTGGAGCTCGAGTGCGCAGAGATGGATAAGTCAAGGAGGAAGAAGGCGTAGGTGAGAAGGTGAATCCTTATCCCTTATATGGGCGGGCGAAGTCTTACGCGTCCCTCACCGGCCTGATAAAACTCGCTTATCTCCCAAGCATCACCATCAATGACGCGGTTGGGTTACCCACGCCCGTATTGATGAGAATCCCGGATTAAGGGGAAACACGATCTCTGCTTCAACAAGACATGCCAAGGAAACCGCTTCGCTAAATGCGCTGAGGTGGTAAAGTAAAAAACAATTCGAGTAATGGCTTGGTAGTGGTGTGACGTCATGCCACGGAAAACGTCAGCAGATTGAACTTGTGTATATATTATTATTCTCTCTACGGTGGAGCGTGGAATTTATTTCAGAGCGGACACTATCACGGTGTTCACAATCTTCTATCATTTGGAGGAGGAACCCGCCTTGCAATGCCAAGCAATATACACGCGGACTTATCGTCATTGAAGCCTGGTTCAGGAGAGCTCTTGAGGAGTCTGGATTAGGGGGTGTCCGGATAGCCGGACTACCATCATCACCCGAACTATCATTTGCCGGACTATCATCATCGACCGGACTCCAAGACTATGAAGATAGAAGATTGAAGACTTCCCCCCGTGTCCGGATGGGACTTTTCTTGGCGTGGAAGGCAAGCTTGGCGATACAGATATGTAGATCTCCTACTATTGTAACCGACTCTATGTAACCCTAGCCCTCTCCGGTGTCTATATAAACCGGACGACTTTAGTCCGTAGGACAACAATCACAACAACCCTTACAATCATACCATAGGCTAGCTTCTAGGGTTTAGCCTCCTTGATCTCGTGGTAGATCCACTCTTGTAAACATCCACAATATCAATATCAATCAAGCAGGGCGTAGGGTTTTACCTCCATCAAGAGGGCCCGAACCTGGGTAAACATCGTGTCCCTTGTCTCCTGTTACCATCCGCCTAGACGCACAGTTCGGGACCCCCTACCCGAGATCCGCCGGTTTTGACACCGACACTACCCTTGCAAATGTCGAACCAGCATTCTTTAAACCGAAAGGCATCCGTATGAAACAGTATGTGCCACATGGAGTGATGAATGCGGTCTTCTCTTCATCCTCTTCTGCCATGAAGATTTGATGGAATCCTGAGTACGCATCAAGAAATGAAAGCAAGTCACATCCGCCGTGGAGTCAACAATCTGTCGATCTTGGCGGCAAGGGAAATGGGTCTTTGGGACAAGCTTTATTGACATCGGTAAAGTCAATACAAAGCCTCCATTTCCCGTTAGCCTTGCGCACGACTACAGGATTGGCCAACCACGTAGGATGGAGCACTCCTCTGACAAGGCCTGCTGCTTCCAATTTCTTGATTTCCTGTGCGATGAATTCTTGGCGCTCCACTGCCTGTTTCCTGACTTTCTTCTTGACGGGCCGCGCATGAGGACAGACGGCACGGTGGTGCTCGATTAGTTTCCTGGGAACACTGGGGATGTCAGACGGTTGCCACGCAAACACGTCGACGTTCGCCCGCAGGAAAGCAACGAGCGCGCTTTCCTATTTAGGGTCGAGAGTGGCACTGATGGTGAAGGTACCACCAGTGCCGTCCTCCTTGGCGGACACCTTCTTGGTCTCTGGTGGAGCTGCCATTGTCTTCTTACACTTGCCGGAGTGGGCATCAGAACTCTTGCTGGACTTGGTCTTCTTCTTCGCCCCGGGAGCTTCAACGGCGAGTGACTTGAGATCTGTTGTGGCTGCTGCTTCCCGGTAGATCTTGTCGGCGCAGATAAGAGCATCCTTCTTGTCGCCAGGGACAGAGATGACACTTATCGGGCAGGCATCTTCAGTATGTTGTACGCATAGTGAGAGGCTGCCATGAATTTGTAGAGTGCTGGACGACCGAGTATCCCATTGTAAGGCAATGGAAAGTCAGCAACGTCAAAAGTGACCCTCTCAGTCCTGAAGTTCAACTCGCTGCCAAATGTCACCGGCAACGTGATCTTTCCCTTCGGCTTGCTCATTCTCGGATTGATTCCTTGGAATGTGCCAGTCTCTTCGAGATCGCCATCAGGGATCTGGAGTTTCTGGAGTACCGCGGAGGAGATCGGGTTCAAGCCGGCCCCACAATCGACTAGCATCTTAGTGACCTTGAGGTTGCGGATAGTTGGTGAAACCAACATCGGCAAGCACCCGACCGCAGTTATGCGATCAGGGTGGTCCTCAATATCAAAGATGATAGGCGTGCTGGACCATTTCGAGGCTGCGTGACTCGATGGGTGGTTCTGCTGCATTGACTTCCCTCACCCACTGCTTGAGCTGGCGGTGTGAAGTATGCAGTGAAGCACCGCCGTCAATGCACAGGACCTCTGTGGCTTTCTGGAACTCCTGCTCATCGGCCTCGTCATCATCCATATCTTCGTCATCGTCGTCATCTTCATCCTTGTCGCAGCCGCGGGGAGGTCTGTCTCCATGCCGCTGCTTGGCCTTGCCGCGGCGTCCTCCTCGGCCGGGGCGTTTCTTGCCGGCTCCTCCAGCACCTTCCTGGGCCTTCTCCTTGTCGCGTCGCTCGTATTCAGCTTTTTGCTCCTCGACAAGCTGCTCGACCTTCTTGCAGATCTGGAGGTCATGGCCCTTGGTGCGGTGGATCTTGCAGTACTGCTTGTTGGCGCCGTCCTGCTTGTCGGCGACCGCCACAGCCTGGTAGTTGGTGCCTGTGGCAATCTCCTTGCCGGAGCTACCAACTTTGGCTTTCTTGGCGCCACTTCCATTGCCGGACTGTTCAACGACTAGCACATCCTTGCCTTTCTTCTTCCTGTTGTTCCGCCGCCGGTTTTTCTTTGCCGGGGCAGCATCCTCACTATCAGATCCTCCACCTTCATATTCTCTCCGGGAGTTTCCTCCCTTCCTCAGCACGTGCACACTTGTCGGCCATGGCATATAGCTCACTGACGTCTCTGATCTTGCACATCGCCATCTCCTCCCGCATCCTGCGGTTGGCACGTTCTGATGGAACGCGCTGATTACCGCAGCAAGGTGGACATCTGGGATGTTGTGCTGTACGCGGCTGAATCTCTGAATGTACTTGCGCAGGGGCTCTCCTTCCTTCTGGGCGAGCAGATGAAGGTCGCTCTCTTGGCCATGAGGCTTTGGCCGCCTGTAAAGGCGCCGACAAACTGATGGCATAGGTCTGCCCAAGAGGATATGGAGTTGTCCGGCAAGTGCATGAGCCAGGATCTGACGTTGTGCTTGAGCACCAGCGGGAAGTAGTTGGCAAGGATCTTGTTGTCCCGCCCCCCGGCAGCTTGCACCGCGATGGTGTAGATGCTGAGGAACTCCGACGGATGCGACTTGCCGTCGTACTTCTCTGGTACGTCTGGCTTGAAATTCTTCGTGCAGGGCCACTGGACTTGCCGCAGCTCACGAGTGAGCAGGGCAACCTACCGCATACGGCAAGTCGCTGGTTCCTGGTGCATGCATGTCGACGAAGGCCCGGTAGCGCTGGTCCGATTGACGTCGCGCTTCTCTTTGGCGCTCGTCACGAGTTCGGCGTCTTCTTGCTGTCGTTCGTGAAGAACTTGGCGCTGATCACGACGAGCTCGTGGATCCGATGATGCGGTGGAGTCGCTGTCGAGGTGGATCCGGCGAGTCGGCGATCTTGGCATTCGGGGTGGAGAGTGCATGTACTCGGCCGCCGCGGAGTGTCGCCGTTGGCGTAGCCGATGAGACTCTGAATGGTGGCCCTCCATTCATTGATCTTGTCTGCCGTTGGAGGGTAATCCAGGAGCAGTTGAGCTCGCGCCAAAGCTTTCGCTGGAGTGGTGGGTGGCGATGGCGAGCGGCGAGGCGGGATATGCTCGAACTTCTAACTATGTTAGAAGGAGCAGTATCCCGTCCAGTCGACCGTGTCTCGCTTGTGCCAGCATGTTGGCGTGCATGCTGGTGTTGAGCACCCCGAGACCCACCAGCTCGATCATGGTCCAACAAACTTATGGTACTACGAATACCATGACGCTGTCAGTCCCGCGCCTCCTGAGATGGGCGCGGTACATGTACGGACGCCGAGGTCTGCGCAGCCTTGTCCTTGGACCTGGCAGCACCGTGGGCTCCCTCGTCGATGTCCGTTCTTCCGCCGGCGTCTACCCCACCACCCGTTTGCTCCGGTGGTGGTGGGATCGGCGATGGGCCGGAGCAGCTGCCGCGAAGCCTTCTTCTTCGGTGGCATGTCGATGAAGAAGATGAAGATCTAGCTTCGTGTGAGCGTCGGATCAGGTTCACACAACCTCGGCGCCCTACAGCGCGCCAAAGATGTCGGGAAAGCGATCCACGAACACCTATGGGACGGCGGACCGAGCCCCTTCGGTTCGGCGAGGCGGAGGTCGCACGAAGAGCGGATCAAGGCGAAGCACACGAGCAGTTTACCCAGCTTCGGAGCTCTCCGGAGAGATAACACTCCTACTGTTGCATGTCTGAGTGTATTGAGTTCTTGCTCGGGAGCACTGAGTGCTACAGTACACACGAGCTGCTAACGAGACCGAGCGTGAGTGTTTTTCTCCCTTCGAACCCCCCCCCCCCCTTCTACGTTGCGCATGGGCCTCCTTTTAAATGCTCAAGGGGTCACCGACAGGTGGCAACGTAGACAAGGGTAAAAATGGAAAAGGAATTGTGGTTGGTACAGCTACCTGTACAGTGTATCCTACCTAACCACGGCGGCGGGGACAAAGCGCATTAAATGCATGTACGAGTCGCCCAACGGTGCGAGAAAGGACCGTCGGGGACGCCACCGCTTGCCACGATGGCTATCTTGTCGGTATTGCTTACCACTGCGCCGGCGGCTGCCTGACCTCTCGCCACGCAGCGCGCTGGAAAGGCCCAGGCGACACGTTGGTAGATGTCTTTGGGCGTGGAGTGCAGTGGTCGCTTACGCGGCAAGCACCTTGCCGTGGTCGTTGTCTTGTCGCGTCCGGAAGCTTGTCGCTCACCGGGCCTCGCCGGGACGCGTGGCGCGTCGCGGCAAGTTCCTCGAGATGCCTTGGTTGGCCTTCCCGGCAAGCTCCTCTTGCCGGGGCCTTGTCTCCTTGGCTTGAATACTTTGTTCTTGAATGGCTCCAAAGGAACAACGGAGTACCTTGGCGGTCACCCGGCAAGCCTTGCCGCGGGGTGCTGCGACTGCCCGTGCACAAGTTCGGGATACTAGGGTACCCCTACTCTAGTACACCGACAGGTGGCGAAAGCGGATATGATACAGTGACCAAAGCAGGATCGCACGAGACTGACTGGGACTCCTCTAGGCGTCGGACTCGCTATTGAACTCTTCATCCATGAGATCGCCTTCATCAACATCTGGCCAAATCAACAAGCCAGGTCAGAACTTTGAAAGTACTCGCAAGACAGTTCGGACAAAAGATATAACAAATGCATGCATGAATGCGTCATGAGGAAAAGATAATAATGCTCATCCCAAAAATAAAGATTTGACAAGTGAAACAAATAACTGAAACCGATCGAGTGTCTAGAGCGATGCCTCAAAAGGTAAACAAATAAAATTCATGCCGCAGTCGGGCGTCTAAGCGACACCACATAAAGGGCTTATAAAAGAAATGCCACAGTCAGACGTCTGAGCGACATCACAGAAAGGGCTTATAAAAGAAAATGCCACAGTCGGACGTCTGAGCGACATCACATAAAGGGCTTGTAAAAGAAATACCACAGTCGGACGTCTGAGCGACATCACAAAAAGGGCTTATAAAAGAAATGCCACAGTCGGACGTCTGAGCGACATCACAGAAAGGGCGTATAAAAGAAATGCCACAGTCGGACGTCTGAGCGACATCACAGAAAGGGCGTATAAAAGAAATGCCATAGTCGGACGTTTGAGCGACATCACAGAAAGGGCGTATAACAAATGTAAATAACAAGTATGCCACCGTCGGATGTCTAAGCGACATCACAGACATGGCTTATAACAAATGTAAATAACAAGATTAGTCCATCCACAAGAATAAACTTTTAACCGGGTTTAACACACATGTATTCCACCGGAGTTTTGTCACTGAGGCTGATACCTTGACAAGATAAGATGAATACTGTACTTGGACAAGTACAAGATGATTTAAAGGATTTGTGACTCTGCAGAGTTTGTACTCACTGACCATAGCCAACGGATTTCCGTAGTCACGAAGGACTAGTTCCGTTTACGGTATTTCGGTAGAAACACATTTAACTAGTACACACCCATTCCACCTCACGATGCCAGGGATCACCCTAGGCAACGTCCATGAAAAACTTTGAGACGGGGAGGTCACAACCTCGAATAGCATGGGATCAAATTTCTATCACAGCGCTAAGGGTGCCCCCTCTCGGTCCCAACGGAAACACCCATGCCCCCTGACCGGATGACGGGCTTTAATCCAGGGCCATGGAACCCTCATCCCGGCCTCTCTACTTGGTGTGTACCAGGAAAACGGTTGCAACTTACTAGGCCATATTCCTTGCGGAAAACATGTGGCAGTACAGGAAAGGAAATGAATGGGAATGTGATTTGATTCATGATGACACTGAAGTCATATGGACTGGCATAAGACTGGCATGTCACAACACTGCCATCTTACCCATCCTCACGCCATCTCATGGCCATGCCAATATGCATCCAACAACATATGGCTTTCTGAAACTTACTTTCCACGTCTGTGCATGGAATATAACATTCAAAGAAATGTTCATAAACATGCCATGAAACTCCTAAGATGCAAACATGCAACAAACACTTCATCATATCAAGAGTTCAAACATGCTTGCCTGGTTCGGAGTAGTCGGAGTCTAACTGGGTGAAGTTTGCGGCTCCGTCACTTCCTCCGGAATCTACGGTATAAGAAAAATATGCACGTAACATAAATACCGCGAGGTGCACAAAAAGTATACCAAATAATTTTCAAATAAACCTGATAAAAAACTAAACAAAATTTTAAAGAGAACAGAAAAAGAATCAAACAAAAACACATTTATGTTTAAAAGATATAAGGGTTTGGATTCGAGGACCTTTCTGTAATGAAACAGAAAACTCCCAGGGGGTTTTGCAGAAAAGTCCAGAAAACGGTTCGTTTAAAAGAAAAGACTGAGAGACTGACAGGCGGGCTCCACCCGTCAGGTTTGAATATTCAAACGAGGGAAACAGGGCGCGACGGCGTCCGAGAGATGCGGTGGTTGCCGACGGCGATCCACGGGGGGCAGGGGGGTCGGGTGGTACCTCCGTGATCAGCACGTCCTTCCGCGTCTGTGGGTGGTGGTGGTGGTTGCCGGCGAGCACTGTGTCGACGGCGGCCCTTGCTCCGGCGGATGGTGGTTCGGGTGGTCGTGGGCTTCGTCGGAGAGAGCTGCTGGGGTCAAATTGGAGTGGGGGTTAGACTCCTAGAGGTGGTACGAGGCTACGGGCGAGAGTAGGGCGGCGGAGGAGTTCTCACCGAAGAGAACGTTGCCGAAGCCCGAGGCAGACGGAGGTGGCCGGAGTTGAGGAAGAAGGTCCCCTCGAGGCTCTTCCAGTGGCTAGGCGGGGTCTGGTGAGGTGGTGGAGTTATGCGGGGGCGAGAGCAAGCTCGGGGGTGCTATTTATAGCCGGCCCGAGGCGGTTGTCGTGATCGGATAAGTCCGGCGAGCGATTACGGCGGTGCTGTGGCTGGACGGTCAGCTTAGGGGCTTGAGCATCATCTAGACGTAGCACTGGTGCCATTCCATTGTCCAACTCAGCAAGGAAGGGGTGGTTACGGCCTGTCCTCAACGGAACGGCCGTGCGGCACGTCGGCGGCAGAGAACGCGCTCTGCGCGTGCCGAACGGCAGCGGTGCTGCATGCGTCTTGTTGGCAAGGAGATGGCCACGGAGCTACCGGTTGGTTTAGGCGGTGCCGAACGGCGTTATGTCTGAGGGTTGCCCCCCGCCGGCCGCCACGGTGGTTTACGCCGCCAAGAAGACACGCCGGGCGGCGGTGGTGCCACCGACGCCAGGAACGAGCCAAGCGCGCATGTGGTGCTCTGGACAAGGAGGAGGGGCTGTGAGCAACGTGCCAAGTGCACAGTTTACGTGTGACTGAAACTCTGACGAAGAAACGACACTGAATTCTGAATTTTACTGAAGATGAACAGTAATAGTGCAGGCCAGGTGTTCGACAGAATGATTTTGGCATGTGGAGATTTTTCCTTGAGCTGGGTTTTGGTGGAGAGGTCTCTCATTGCAACTAGGGGTTGCCTGAATTTTGGTGGAATTTTTGGAGAAGTGGAAATATGAATTTCACCAATTTGACAAATCTGGTCCAAACTTGCAGAGGGTGAATTTTGAAATTTTTTAAAAGGAGAGGAGTGGATCTTGATGGTTCTAGGTTGTGGGTGCTAAGGACTATCCAGAGGAGTTGAATTGAGATCAAAGATCAAAGGCATTTAGGTACTTGCTTTGCAAACTACCTAAGCTCAAAATAGAGGACAAAATGATTTTGGGGAAAGAAACGAATGGAATAAAATACAAAAATGGATAGTTGGGACAGAAAGTTTGGGTTGTCCAACAGGGGAAGGAGGGGTTTTGGGAAAATTTTACCATAGGAGGCATGGTAAAAACAAGAAAGGATCAAAACCAAAGAGAAGCCCAAAACCAAAAAGGTTTTCTTTTTAGAAGAAACTAAATCCAAGAAATGATTTTTGAGAGGGAAAACTCAAGAGAGGTTTTCAAGAAGGGTTTAAAAGACCTTCTTTAAACCAAGCAAGACTCTTGTTGAAAACAAAAACCACAAAAAAAATTGGAGTGTCACAGCACCTACCCCCTTAGCAAAAATCTCGTCCCTGAGATTTCAGCTGATCCTGAAACATGTGTGGGTGCTCTGTCCGAAGAAAATCCTCTCTCTCCCAAGTTGCTTCATTCTCAGTGTGATTGCTCCACTGAACTCTGAAAAACTTGATGGTTTTCTGTCGGGTCCTCCTCTCAGACTCTTCTAATATTTTTATTGGGTGCTCCCGGTAGGTGAGGTCTGGTTGCACGTCAATTTTTTCATGCGATGCTTACTTCTCTGGGTTGCTCACGTACTTTCTCAACTGCGAGATGTGGAACACATTGTGGATATCGGATAAATCTCCGGGTAGGTCTAGCTGGTAGGCTACCGTCCCTCTTCGGGCCACTATACGGAATGGTCCGATGAATCTTGGTGCTAGCTTTCCCTTAATCCTGAATCGTTGCAGACCTCTCATAAGAGAGACTCTTATGTATACAAACTCTCCGGGTTCAAAATTGATTTCCCGATGCTTTCGAGTGTAATAACTCTTTTGCCGACTTTGAGCTGTCTTGAGTCGATCTCTAATTGTCTTAACTTTCTCCTCAGCCTCCTTGAGCATATCTGGGCCAAAGATATGGCTGTCTCCGGTTTCTGACGAATTTAGCGGGGTACGACATCTTCTGCCATACAGAGCTTCAAAAGGTGCCATTTGCAAGCTGACTTGATAACTGTTGTTGTATGCGAATTCTGCATATGGCAAGCTTTCCTCCCAAATGGTTCCGTAGGTGAGGACACAGGCTCTCAGCATATCTTCTAGGATTTGGTTCACGCGTTCGGTCATCCATCGATGCAGGGATGGTATCTTGATCTTGAAGGCTAGTTGGGTACCGATTACTGTTGTAGGTGATCCCAAAATCTAGAGACGAACTGTGTGCCTCTGTCAGATATGATAGTCTTTGGGACTCCATGCAGGCAGACGATACGGGCAAGATAAAGTCTGGCCAGTCTCTGAGTGGTGTAAGTTGTCTTCACTAGAATAAAATGTGCCACTTTGGTTAATCTGTCGGTTATGACCCATATGGCATCGTTTCCGTGTCGTGACCGTGGCAGTCCAACAATGAAATCCATTTCAATCTCGTCCCACTTCCACTCGGGTATCTTGTTTGGTTGTAATAGCCCGGCTGGTTTCTGGTGTTCGGCCTTTATGCGTTGATAAGAGTTACAACATGCAATGAACGTGGCTATATCTCTCTTCATATCGTGCCATTAAATTTTTTCCTGAAGGTCTTTGTACATCTTTGTCCCTCCAGGATGGATTGAATACGGAGCGGTGTGGCTTTCAGACAGAATCTGCTGTTTGAGGTCCTGGATATTTGGTACGCAGATTCTTTCTCCGTACCATAATATTCCTTGCTCATCTACGTTGAATTCCGAGGCCTTGCCCAAACTTACTTTCCTTTTAATGCCATCAATCCTGGGTGTCCGTGCTGAGCCTCCTTGATCTTCTCCATGAGGTTAGGCTGTATTTCCAAATTTGACACACTGCCTTCGGTAACCGTTATTAAATTGAGTCTGGCAAATTCCTGTTGAAATTCTGGCCTCAACTTTGGTATATTGTCGTTGTCCGTGCTGGGATTCCGACTAAGGGCATCTTCCACAACATTTGCTTTTCCGGGATGATAATGGATTCCAACATCATAATCCTTCAACAACTCTAACCAGCGTCGTTACCGTAAATTAAGTTCCGGCTGTGTGAAAATATACTTAAGGCTCTTATGGTCTGCATATATTTCACAACGGTTTCCAAGTAGAAAGTGTCTCCATTCTTTGAGTGCCTGGATGATTGCTGCCAATTCCAAATCATGGGTGGGATAATTTTCCTCATGCTTGCGAAGTTGTCTGGAGACATACGCAACTACCTTGCCTTCTTGCATCAATACGCACCCGAGGCCTTTCCGGGATGCGTCACAATATACCTCAAAATTCTTGTGTATGTCTGGCACAATTAATACTGGTGCCGTTGTTAATTTCCTTTTTAATTCTTGGAAGATTTTCTCACAGGCTTCCGTCCATTCAAACTTCTTGTCTTTCTTGAGCAACTGCGTCATTGGCTTTGCTATGGTGGAGAATCCTTCAATAAATCTCCGATAATAGCCTGCCATTCCCAAGAAACTGCGTACGTCCGTTACGCTAGCCGGTGGTTTCCAGCCAAGTACGGCCTTGACCTTTTCCGGGTCTACTGCAATACCTTCTTGGGTTAGCACGTGCCCCAGAAAACCCACCTGTCTTAGCCAAAATTCACATTTGCTGACGTTGGCGTACACTTGATGTTTCCTGAGTTCTCCTAGTACAATCCTGAGGTGCTCGGCGTGCTCTTCTGGTGTTTTGGAGTATATCAGAATATCATCGATGAATACCACAACGAACTTGTCCATATACTTCATAAATACTTTGTTCATGAGGTGAACAAAATATGCGAGGGCGTTGGTTAGCCCAAATGGCATTACTGTGAACTCATACAGTCCATATCTGGAAGTGAAGGCTGTCTTGGGAATATCTTCTGTTCGCACTTTCAATTGGTGGTATCCCGATCTCAAGTCAATTTTTGAAAAGACTTTGGCCTAAGCGAGCTGATCAAATAAATCATTTATTCGGGGCATTGGGTATTTGTTCTTGATTGTGACCATGTTAAGAGCTCGATAGTCAATACACAATCTTAGTGTTCCATCCTTTTTCTTGGCAAATAAAATTGGAGAACCCCACGGTGAGGAGCTGGCTCGTATGTATCCTTTCTCCAATAATTCTTTTATTTGCTTCTTCAACTCTACCAATTCGGATGGTACCATTCTATATGGCTTCTTCTAATGGGAGCGGTTCCGGGTGCTAGCTCAATGCTGAATTCTATCTCTCTGTCTGGTGGCATGCCTGGTAGTTCTTCTGGAAATACGTCTGGAAATTCACACACTACTGGAACCTTGTTCAGCTCAGAAATGTCCACCTTGTTTAATCTCAGTTGCCGAGGTATTTGCCTCTCTTTGGCTGGAACTTTTATTGTCTTCCCTTGATGGTGTGTGAGAATCACGGTCCGGTTGAAGCAGTCAATAAAACCTTTGTTGGTGGTTAGCCAATCCATCCCTAGGATGACATCCAGTCCTTTACTTTCCAGTACAATAAGATTGGCGTAAAACTTCAATCCTTCAAATTCAATAACCACACCTTGACAGTAACTCTGGGTCACTTGCTTATTTCCAGGGGACTTGATGATCACTGATTTTTCCAGGGGAAGCATCGAAAAATTATTTTGCAAAGCAAAACTCTTCGAAATGAATGAGTGAGAAGCTCCAGAATCAAACAAAACCATGGCAGGTATTGTGTTGACAGGGTACGTACCGAGTACGATATCTGGGGTGTTCTGTGCTTCCTCTTTGGTCACGTGGTTTAGGTGACCCTTCCTGTGGTTGTTTTTGGGGTTGAAATTGTTTCGCTTGGGCGTTGAATTGTTGCCACCGTTGTTAGGCTTTGGGGTTGAGTTCCTTGTCTTGGGGCACTGCTTGGCATAGTGCCCTTCTTCTCCACAAGCGTAACAAGTAACGCCTGGGCGATATGTGAACTCCTTGTCTCTTGCATGGAAATTCTTGATTGGGCGTGAATTATTCGTCGGGGTTTTGTGTGTTCCACCCTTCTGAAATTCCATCTTGCTTATGTGATTGCGAGAAAAAGTAGTCTGGTCCCTTTTGCGTTTGCGGAAGTCTTCCAGGCTACGTCACTCATTTTCCAGAGTAATGGCCTTATCCACCAGTGTTTTAAAATCTGGGAAGGTATGTACAACCAGCTGGCATTTTAGTGCGGGTGCCAGGCCTTCCAAGAATTTTTCCATCTTCTTGCTTTCGGTCATGCGCTCTTCATTAGCGTAGCGAGACAGCAGAGTGAATTGGCTTTTGTATTCTGACATAGTCATGGTCCTTTGCTTGAGGTCATCAAATTCTCTCTCCTTGATTTTCATAACACTCTTAGGAATGTGTGCCCCACGAAAACCTTCCTTGAAATCCCCCCAGGTTATTTCATTTTCGTTGGGGTGCATGTGCAGGAAGTTTTCCCACCATGATGCAGCTGCTCCTGTGAGATAATGTGGTGCATACAATACTTTTTCATGGTCTGAACACTGTGCAATAATTAATTTTCTTTCCATGTCAGTATGAGAAAATGTTGGGGGACGCGTCTTCTGTAACTCAGACAACTTGGATTGTGGCTGATACTGACCACGGTGATTTCCCATATTGATGAATTGGTTCATCATTTACTGGTGTTGTTGCTGACTCTGTTCATACAGACGACACACTTGGGTAAATGCTGTTTCATTGTCCTGTTGACTTGTGTGTCCCTGAGTGAAATTGTGGTTTTGCGGTGTGCCATAATTTTCTTCTGGCTGATTTGGCATAGAGCGCGTCCAAGGACGAGACATCTTTCACTCTGGGGATATATTTTGTGAAACTCGTAAGACAAGAAAGAGAGTCGCAAAAGTCAATAAAATCACACACAAAGAAAATCTTGAAATCCCAAATACACGATTGCGCGCGGAGAAGGACTAATACATATCTTACACGCGAGCATAATTATGCATTACATCACTCAGGATATGCGTACATAATCCTGACATGTTATTGAGACTAGTGCACTTCTCCAGATCCTACATGATGCGCAAACAGGCTACTTCTCACAACCTATGTACATATAAACATATCACACAAGTCGGTACATCGCATGGCGTGTAGCGACCCGACCTCAGACGGTCAAGCCTCTGTGTATCCGTGCCATCCCTGGATCAGTATGCTGGCACACACAGTACATCAATGTATATATCAAAGTGCAATCACATGTATAAATAACGTAAAACTGATATATACCTCATAAGTCTCAGCGGAAACAAGTAATCGGGTGTGGAGTCCCATCAACGCCATCGGCAGGTTGAGTGTAGACTGTAACCCTGTATCATAACTCTTACTCGTCGAGGAAACATCTGCAACATGATACGTTGCAGCCGTGTAGGTCAGTACATTGAATGTACCAGCAAGATCACAATAAGAGAAAACAGATGATAAAGTATACTATATGCAGTATGGCTTTGTGGCTCTGTATCTGAGTTTTGTTTGCATAAAAGCTGGTTTTATTTTTCCCTACAACAAAGGAATATCAGAGTCTGTACTATGGAGTTTTCTATCATGACATGGTTCCGCCAACCGATGTCTCGTAGCCCAAATCATCATAAGTTGCCGACAATTAAGTTATCGATCCGTTGTTGAGAGTTAGAGATAGATCCAAGTCCAGAGGCTCAAATTGTCCGTGAATCGGGGACACGGCTAATCGATTAGGTTTTAACCCTCTGCAGAGGTTTGTACACTTTATCCGCAAGATTCGATCCCTCTCTTTACGTTCTCGCACTTGAGGTGTTTGAGAACAAGATGACCGAAACATGGTCTTAGAAGAGTTCCCACGACCTTTGTCAGGTGCTCATTCAATCCTACCGTAGTTCTACATCTGCTAGCACCGTCCTAGCTGAGTCACCACTAAGGTCAACCAAGCCAGAGCCCATAGTGACTTGCGATTGCAGGTAAGCTCCGGGCATGAAGTATTCTTCCGTCTCTTTGAGTGCAGGTGAAGCTTTCGCAAGATGTCATGGCGCTTCTCCATGCATCCCGGCCAACCACTGGTTTCTCCAGGGTGCCCGTCAGCAAATCCTTCACCCAGTAGTGTGTACTGAATTCTTGTCTTGAGTCTTGAAGTCTTGAGGCCTTGAAGATGCAGTCCTTGCAGATGCCATCATGGAGTTGTCGTCATTGACGTAGAGTCCTCCTTCTTCACACCACTCTCGTGCACTCATACCAAACCCCGTCTACTATAGTGTAGCATTAAAATAAAATAACGTCCCGGGCTTGGTAACAGGGTGATGGGTTCCTACCTCATGCATACTACTCGACTACAAGAATTCAATATCACTACTTTGGAGGGTTTGTTGCTTGAAGATGACACTAGATGCAATAAAACACATAGGTATGAAAAACATGGTCAAAGTGAACTTGCACAGTAAGTTGATGAAGATAACAACACTCTCGAATAATGACTTGGTAGAACTATTCGTCACTCCATTGAAAATCTATATAGTCAAACATAGCATTCACATAAGCAAACATCCTAGCAAACAATTCTAACACTCATAATAAAACCAACAAATAAAAATGCAAATCAAGGGAAACCAAATAATAACAAAGGAAAACTACACAACAAAACTACTAAAGAAAACTCTAAGACATAACACAAAATAGTTTTGTCCTAAGTAAAACTTAACAACAATTAAAACAATAAACTAATAACTTAACAAAAAAAATGCAAAACAACTAAGTTAACAGAAAGTATTTTTTATAAAATTTTATTTGCAAAAAGAAACAAATAAAAAGCTTTTATGAAACACTAACTATGACCTAAACAAGTTTTCATACAAAACTAAATAAAATAAAATTTTAAAATAAAAACAAAATTTTCTTTGGTTTACTAACAGAAACAAAACTAAATTTGTCAAAAGTGGCAAAAATAAATAATTTAAAACTAATAAAAACAATAAAGAAAAGACTAAAACAAAGCTATAACTAAAACAGTACGGTTTTGCTAAAAACCTAATTTAAAAATAAAGTAAAAATAGAGAAGTATATGCTACTAGATAGACAAAACCATAATGAAACAGTAGCAAAAAGAATCAATCAAAAATACTTTGTAAAACTCAAAATATGACCAAATTAGTGCTTTGAACAAATTTCATCAAATTCAAATATAAACTATTCAAATTTGAAACCTAAGTACACAAACAGAAACTTAAGCAAATTTGTGACACAATGCAAAAGGAATCACTCAATTTGGATATAAAACATAAAAGTTATAGAATATCTAAGATTGAAACTTTTCTGTTTATTATAGAAACGAAAATAAAAAAAACAGAACGGACAAGTCTACTCGGCTAGGAGCTGAGCGATCTGTAACTAACCGTCGCTCGGCCGGAACTTTACAGAAACGTGCACGTACGTTCAAAACAGAAAAAACCGGCAAACCGGTTCGATCTAAACCATAATAAACCGTGTACTAAACCAAACCAACTGATCTAAAGAACCGATCTAGCACTTAGCGCTTTGAATAATAAAAAAAATGAAGGAGTTAGATGGTACGTGACTTACACAGAAGAAACGGCGGTGGCAGAGAAGCAGGCGCCCGGCGGTGGTGGCTCCGGTGACCCGGCGGAGGCAGCGATGTCTAGTGGGTGGAGGACTCCGAGGGTCCGATTTTTAGTTGAAGGTGGAGGTCGGGGATGACGGAGGTGAGCAGAGGCGTCGAGATGAACTCGGTGCTCCGGCAATGTCGGGTGAGGTCCACGGCGAGGCTCGGTGCTCCCTAGGCAGCCAAAACGAAGTCATGAAGAAGCACAATGATGAGACAAGTATGTTGGACAAGATTTGGTGGTTCGGGGTTGCTCACCGGCGTCGGGATCTACGGTGAACCGTCTCAGCTCCGACGAGATCCAAACGAAGATCGCGTGAGGTAGAGGTGGTTTCGGCGTGGGGTTTTTGGGGGCGTCGAGGCGAGGAGGTGGCTGGGTATTTATAGGACATGTTCTTGGGGCAGGAGGCAAGCCGTAGATAGGGTTTCCGCCCGTTATGCGGCGTCTTGACATCGCGGTGCTTGAGCTGCGCTCCTCCTGTTTCATGCGACGGGAGAAGATGACGGGTGGGGTCCAGGCACCAGGGAAAAAAATGAGGGAGAGATGACGTGAGAGAGAGGGAACGAGAGGGAGGGGTGGCGGCCGCTCGTGGGAATTGCTCCCGTGCGTGCGCCCTAGCGCTAGCGTGGGCTGGGCCGGTATGCTCGGCCTCGCGGGCTTCTTTTAGAAAAAATGACAAGGAAAACAATAATAATAATGACAGAATAAAAAATATGCATATTATATACCAAAATTCTCAGAATACAATTTCCTAAATCCAGAACATATTTTCATGATGAAATAAATTTTTTTTGCAATAACTCCAAAATGAAAGGAAATTTGAGTTTCAAATAAATTGTCAAACATTATCTCTGATTTTTTTGGAGTGTCATATTCCTCCTCTCATATATTTTTTTATCAGAGATTTTTTTGATAAGATGCAAACTTAAAATTAGATAGGGATTCAAAATGAAAAATTGGGAAAGTCCTTTTATTCCCCCTCATTTGATTTTTTTTTGATTCCACTCACTTCCTAACAAACAATCAAGCATACAATCAAACAAGAAAATATAAGTATTTATTTACTATAACATTCCAAATTTAGAATTTTGGGATGTTACAAACTACCACACTTAAAATGAATCTCGTCCTCGAGATTCGAAGAGGCTAGCAAGAAAAGGTTAGGGGCTGGGGGTCTTCTAGCAAATATTTTGGTCGGAAAGGTCAGGGGTGCTACCACACTTAAAAGCAAGGTTACAGTTCCAATAAACTCAGATACTTCCTCTGGAGTGCCGACAATATCTGTCTTTTCACATATCTTACAATAGCTCCTTCATTAACGCTCTTCTGTCAGAAGCATAGCGTTTTCCCCAAAATCTTGGGTAACCGTCAAAGATGAAGTTCGCCCGAGACTGGATCTTAGCTGATAGGTCTGCGTCCATTCTAGACAACTATCGAAATACTCATGGTGGTCTACCATTAATGGTTTCTGCAGAAAAAGGGCCTTCGCTTATTTCTCACCGTATAATCTACGATTGGCAACAGCTGCCATGTACATGGATTTATCATCATACCATTCTAAGGCTTAAGCAAGGCTTCAACAAGCGTCGTCACTTTACTATGGGTAAGTCTCTCAGATTTACCATTCCAAATATCAAGAGCAAATGATAAGAGTAAGTCGGTATGGTGATCAATCCATTCCGCACCCAGATCATTACCGTGTATAAGGTTTAGCGAATCCCGCAGTTCTACCACTCGGGCATTCTCACAAGCATTGCAGAATTTCTCTTGTCCTCGCCGGGTTCGAGTAAATCCATGGGTTACGCAAGCTAAACAAACATTTAACGTTTCTTCACAACTCTCGAGGTTTTGCGTAACCTCCTTTAAAGCGTCTGGCGATCAAATCGCAGTCTTCCCAAAATTTCTTCTTCACTAGTGGGTACTTGACCCTTATTAATTCCTGGGCCTGTGGGTTATGAGCCCACTTCAACACTTGTACAAATTTCACTCATCCTTGGAGTTACAATTGCTCCATTTTCCAACATTACACCACTTTAAATCCAATAACATTTCATTTCTTCATACCATCATATCAAAGATAAAACTCCAACTCATTTTTTTTCCAAACTCCAACTTTGTGGGACACATTTCCATTTCCATTGGTCTAGTGTTCTTCATAGGGTACTATCACTCTTAAAATGAAATTCACAAATCCATCCCTAGACCATATTTCTCATATCCTCGAAAATGGTCAAAATCCGTGTTCATAGAGTAACAACTCATACAATTAAACATATGAAAACATGTCACCTTAACTTTATTGATTTCATGAATCCATTACAAACTCGAGCACCCATTACATAACTCAACTTATTGTACTCATGAAAAAAATTGGTTTCTACCACTCTTATTATCCATATCAAAATTCCAACTACTCAACTCGACTTCCTTCTTGTAGGAACATTTAGTAACATAATGTCCTGCTTCCTTGCAATGAAAACACATAACTTTCGATAAGTCTTTGGGCTTCTTGGAGATGGTGTACGCTCCTTGAGTTCCTTGCTTCCTTTCAAGACAATGATTGGCATAATGCCCGGCGTCCTTACATTCAAAACAGGTAATATGACTCTTGTCCCTCTTTGCAGAAATTGGGTTGTTCTGAGGGTGTCTTTGTTTTCTCTTCCGGGGTTTCTTCGTTATGATCAAACCTTTTATTCCCTATGGATCAAACTCTATTGCTTCCGTCGGGAAGTATCCCAGATACTCTTTTCTTTCCTTGGTGCAATACTGTGAAAAATGTCCTTCTTCTCCACATGAATAGCAGGCATTGGAGTAAAATCTGTTGAGGCCTTCTCCATCGGGGTCTTCAACACATTCCTTCATCACAGGTTCTTTCATAACTTCTCGGAGGGCTTCTTTCATTCCTTCTTCCTGCTCTGAATAGTTTGTTGCAGCATGGGGTAAATGTGACCTTGAGTCGGGTAGTGGGTGGTTCTTTCACACAAGAAACAAGTCACTGACTAGTTGGGCATTCCTCATTTGGGTGTTTCTCCTCACAATGAGGGCATCCATCCTTGTGTTCCTCACAGGTGTGTCCTATTTCTCCATAAATCTTGCAGGCACAAGGTTTCTTCTTTGGGTTATCATAGTGCTTCCGGATGAGACGTGATCTCAACAGGGTCTTCTTGAATTCCTCCCAAGTTCTTGCTCCATTAAATCCTTGTATGGCTTGATGCATTTTCCACCAGGTTGTAGCACTTTCTGTAAAGCACTCAAGAGCTTATTGAACCTCATGCTTCCTTGCAATCAATTTTTTTCTAAATTGATCCTCCATGTTTTGAATCCATAGCTCTGCCTCCAACTGAGTCATCGGTCCAGAGAATAGCAGACCAACTTCATTCATCATCTATGGGGTCCAAAAGTTTTGGGATGAGATATGAGAGAGGTGGGGAAGAATACACACAATACAAACAATAGTTTTGAAGAAACAGGTTTTATTTTGGGGCTGTCGGAAAACATCAAACAAATGACAACTCACAAATCATCGCATCTAACGTAGGTGTATAACAGGGGTTTGGTCTCTAAAGGTCAAATAATTCTTCAGATTTTTCAAATTCTTCTAGTCTTCGGAGTCTTCAATTGTTGCAGCTTCAACTCTTCTAATGCATGGTGAAACCCTTGTTACTTTGAAGAGGTCATCAGCTGTCCGATATCTTTCTTGGAGCGGCTTCAGTTGATCCTTCATGTGGTCAAAAGGGAAAAGGGGTATATCCTAACTATTTGAGGTGAGAGGGGCTACTTGATAAAAAAAAGAAGTAAGAGTGTTTTTGAAAATAAGGTTTCAGAAATTTCCTGTCCTAGGGGCTTTCCGATTTCTAGGGTCACGTTCTACAGTCAACATGTGCTCTGATACCATATCTGTAGCGACCCGACCTCAGACGGTCAAGCCTCTGTGTATCCGTGCCATCCCTGGATCAGTATGCTGGCACACACAGTACATCAATGTATATATCAAAGTGCAATCACATGTATAAATAACGTAAAACTGATATATACCTCATAAGTCTCAGTGGAAACAAGTAATCGGGTGTGGAGTCCCATCAACGCCATCGGCGAGTTGAGTGTAGACCGTAACCTGTATCGTAACTCTTACTCGTCGAGGAAATATACGCAACATGATACGTTGCAGCCGTGTAAATCGATTACATTGAATGTCTTGGCAAGATCACAATAAGAAAGCAGATGATAAACTATACTATATGCGGTATGGCTTTGTGGCTCAGATGTCGAGTTTTGTTTGCATAAAAGCTGGTTTTATTTTTCCCTACAACAAAGTAATATCAGGAGACAGTACTATGGAGTTTTCTATCATGACATGGTTCCGCCAACCGATGTCTCATAGCCCAAATCATCATAAGTTGCCGACAATTAAGATATCAGTCCGGTGTTGAGAGTTAGAGATAGATCCAAGTCGAGGCTCAAATTTTCCGTAACCGGGACACGGCTAATCGATTAGGTTTTAACCCTCTGCAGAGGTTTGTACACTTTACCCGCTTGATTCGATCCCTCTCTTTACGTTCTCGCACTTGAGGTGTTTGAGAACAAGATGACCGAAACAAGGTCTTAGAAGAGTTCCCACGACCCTTTGTCCGGTGCTCATTCAATCCTACCGTAGTTCTACATCTGCTAGCACCGTCCTAGCGGAGTCACCACTAAGGGCAACCAAGCGAGCCCATAGTGACTTGCGGTTGCACAGGTAAGCTTAGGGCATGAAGTATTCTTCCGTCTCTTTGAGTGCAGGTGAAGCTTTCCGCAAGATGTCATGGCGCTTCTCCATGCATCCCGACCAACCTTTGGTTTCTCCAGGTGCCGTCGGCAAATCCTTCACCCGATGAGTGTGTCTTGAATTCTTGTCTTGAGTCTTGAAGTCTTGAGGCCTTGAAGATGCAGTCCTTGCAGATGCCATCATGGAGTTGTGCGTCATTGACGAGAGTCCTCCTTCTTCACACCACTCTCGTGCACTCATACCAAACCCGTCTACTATAGCGTAGCATTAAAATAAAATAACGTCCGGGCTTGGTAACAGGGTGATGGGTTCCTACCTCATGCATACTACTCAACTACAAGAATTCAATATCACTCTTTGGAGGGTTTGTTCCGAAGATGACACTAGATGCAATAAAACACATAGGTATGAAAAACATGGTCAAAGTGAACTTGCCTGGTAAGTTGATGAAGATAACAACACTCTCGAATAATGACTTGGTAGAACTATTCGTCGCTCCGTTGAAAATCTATATAGTCAAACATAGCATTCACATAAGCAAACATCCTAGCAAACAATTCTAACACTCATAATAAAACCAACAAATAAAAATGCAAATCAAGGGACACCAAATAAAAACAAAGGAAAACTACACAACAAAACTACTAATGAAAACTCTAAGACATAACACAAAATAGTTTTGTCCTAAGTAAAACTTAACAACAATTAAAACAATAAACTAGTAACTTAACAGAAAAAAATAAAATGCAAAACAACTAAGTTAACAGAAAGTATTTTTTATAAAATTTTATTTGCAAAAAGAAACAAATAAAAAGCTTTTATGAAACACTAACTATGACCTAAACAAGTTTTCATACAAAACTAAATAAAACAATTTTTTAAAATAAAAACAAAATTTTCTTTGGTTTACTAACAGAAACAAAACTAAATTTGTCAAAAGTGGCAAAAATAAATAATTTAAAACTAATAAAAACAATAAAGAAAAGACTGAAACAAAGCTATAACTAAAACAGTACTGTTTTGCTAAAAACCTAATTTAAAAATAAAGTAAAAATAAATAAGTATATGCTACTGGATAGACAAAACCATAATAAAACAGTAGCAAAAAGAATCAATCAAAAATACTTTGTAAAACTCAAAATATGACCAAATTAGTGCTTTGAACAAATTTCATCAAATTCAAATCTAAACTATTCAAATTTGAAACCTAAGTACACAAACAGAAACTTAAGCAAATTTGTGACACAATGCAAAAGGAATCACTCAATTTGGATATAAAATATAAAAGTTATAGAATATCTAAGATTGAAACTTTTCTGTTTTTTATAGAAACGAAAATAAAAAAACAGAACGGACAAGTCTACTGGGCTAGGAGCTGAGCGATCTGTAACTAACCGTCGCTCGGCCGGAACTTTACAGAAACGTGCACGTACGTTCAAAACAGAAAAAACCGGCAAACCGGTTCGATCTAAACCATAATAAACCGTGTACTAAACCAAACCAACTGATCTAAAGAACCGATCTAGCACTTAGCGCTTTGAATAATAAAAAAAATGAAGGAGTTAGCAGGTACGTGACTTACACAGAAGAAACGGCGGTGGCAGAGAAGCAGGGCGCCGGCGGGGTGGTGGCTCCGGTGACCGGCGGCGGAGACGGCGATGTCTAGTGGGTGGAGGACTCCGAGGGGGTCCGATTTTTAGTTGAAGGTGGAGGTCGGGGATGACGGAGGTGAGCAGAGCGTCGAGATGAACTCAGTGCTCCGGCAATGTCGGGTGAGGTCCACGGCGAGGCTCCGGTGCTCCCTGGACGACGAAACGAAGTCATGAAGAAGCACAATGATGAGAGAAGTATGTTGGACAAGATTTGGTGGTTCGGGGTTGCTCACCGGCGTCGGGATCTACGGTGAACCGTCTCAGCTCCGACGAGATCCAAACGAAGATCACGTGAGGTAGAGGTGGTTTCGGCGTGGGGTTTTTGGGGGCGTCAGGCGAGGAGGTGGCTGGGTATTTATAGGACATGTTCTTGGGGCAGGAGGCAAGCCGTAGATAGGGTTTCCGCCGTTTGCGCGTGCGGCATCGCAGCAGTGCTTGAGCTGCGCTCCTCCTGTTTCATGCGACGGGAGAAGATGACGGGTGGGGTCCAGGCACCAGGAAAAAAAATGAGGGAGAGATGACGTGAGAGAGAGGGAACGAGAGGGAGGGGTGGCGGCCGCTCGTGGGAATTGCTCCCGTGCGTGCGCCCTAGCGCTAGCGTGGGCTGGGCCGGTACGCTCGGCCTCGCGGGCTTCTTTTAAAAAAACGACAAGGAAAACAATAATAATAATGACAGAATAAAAAATATGCATATTATATACCAAAATTCTCAGAATAGAATTTCCTAAATCCAGAACATATTTTCATGATGAAATAATTTTTTTGTTGCAATAACTCCAAAATGAAAGGAAATTCGAGTTTCAAATAAATTGTCAAACATTATCTCTGATTTTTTTGGAGTGTCATATTCCTCCTCTCATATATTTTTTTATCAGAGATTTTTTTGATAAGATGCAAACTTAAAATTAGATAGGGATTCAAAATGAAAAATTGGGAAAGTCCTTTTATTCCCCCTCATTTGATTTTTTTTAATTCCACTCACTTTCTAACAAACAATCAAGCATACAATCAAACAAGCAAATATAAATATTTATTTAATATAACATTCCAAAATTTAGAATTTTGGGATGTTACATGGCGTCTAAACGTACTCAGTCGGAGTTGGTGAGGATCTCCCTTGGCCTGCCGAGGTTGAGACGCAGTGACGCTGGGGACTCAACCTCCTCCTCGCTAATAGGTTCCAGACGAGAAACGCTGCGCTGAGCTGATGGAGCAGGTGCCATAGGCGGAATAACACGAATACGAGTGGGCGGAATAGGTGGAGTAGCACGTATGGGTGTGGGTGCAATAAGTGGTGCAGAGCGCACGGGTGTGGGTGCAATAGCTTGGTTAAATTCCTCAGTGGTAGGCAGACGACGAGCAGTGGCGAGAATGGTAGGTGAATGAGAAGCTGAGGACGATACGAAAGTCAGCGGTGGAGCGGTGTGCAGGAGTTCCCTCCTGTTGGCAGCACAGCCATGAACTGAGTCAATGGGGGCATCTACGAGGTCGTCCACCATGCTGTCGAAGGCTGCCTCCAGGGCTCGGAGGTAATCAACAAGCATCTCAAAGGCTTCGTCTCGCTCTCCTCTGGGCAAGAGAATGAGTAGTGACAGGTGTATGGTACATGGCATGGAAGGTAGCGGTAGCGACGGGTCTTCATTGCACGAAGGACATCCCGAAGACGAGCTATCGCCTCGCGGGCAGCCATCTGCATAGCATGCCTTTCTGTAGGCATGGCTCTCCCCAAGAATCGGAAGCGGCGTATCTCAGCACGCCCTCCCCTGAATTGCACCGCAGCCTGGTGCATGGTCAGACTGTCGTTGATCTTGTGTGGATAAAGCGTGAATACTGGGCGCACGGATGGCCCCATCGCGACCTGAACGATGAAGGAGAGGAGTTTGACGAACCCCTCAGGCACGTTGGCGAACATCTGTGACTCACATTCGTCGCCGGCCATCTACAAAAGTAGGCAAAAATTCTGAACGATCAGATCATAAATTTTATGCTGACTGTCAGAAAAATGACTACATTTGTGAAAACATAAATAAACTCTATCATGCTAATAACCGATTAGCGAGCGCACCTAGTGGCTTCCTACAGTCAGCCTGGCTCTGGTACCAAGTCTGTCTCGACCGTTTTTTTTAATAAAACTAGTGGAGTGACCCGCGCATTTGCGCGGCTAGACTCGTGTATATCTTTATTATTATCACTTTAGATTAGATTTTAGATAGTCTAGAAAATGCATAATAAAATAGTGGCACTCTGTAAAACCATCTATGCCCAATAAAAGTGTAATAATTTTAATTTGTATAGCTAATGTAAGAAAAGTTTCATGACACATCCTTCTTCTCCTTAGTTACCCATACAAATATACGCTCAGGCTCTGTGTGTCCTTCGTGTTCTTCATGTTGCCTTTGTGTTTCTTCCGGTACATGACTCTTGTACCAATTGGGCTGCAACTTTTTGATGCGGATTAGAGCACCATCGTATTCCATGGGAAGTAACGATATATAAATTTTGGTCGTATATACTTTTATAGATCAAATATATTTTAGATAGTTCAATTATAAATCATAGTTGTTAATCTTAAGATAATGAAGCAAATACTTATGTCTACGTGAAAGAACGTGTTGACTTATATGCCTTCTATTTTAATAATATAATATATTTTTATTGTATAATGTAGTTGTATTATTAAAATTTGAATTTATCTATTTATAAATGTTACACAGTGTTCATTCTAAAACATAAAATGTTTTTTTTTCCTATTCCGACCTTCATACATTAGACATAAATGTATTATGTGTCCATCCGATAAGAGCTATCTATTTATTGGATGCATGCCTGTGTTTCAACCTTTTAGTTTTTACCACCTAGTTATTTTCTTTTTCTTTTTTTTCCGTCCCCCCTTCTACTTGGTATAGGTACATCCGATCTGAGAATGAAAGGGTGATAGATGACATTTGAAAACCTGGCGACCGGATTTAAGATTAATCATCAAGTATATATTTGTGTATGAATGCCATACAAAAATGTGTATATATTTTTGAGAAGTGTTGTCATTTTTATTGAGGGAGAGAAGTGTTGTCTACCGCTTGTCTTTTTTAGGGGTGCCGACCTTGGTGTGTGCTCTCTATTAAGATTTAAGAACATGTATTCATGTTGCTAAAAAAAATTCACGGACTGATGGGTGGCACCATGGCAAGTCGGTCCATGTGTAAGGTTGATGTGTTTTTTTTTCTTCTATAAGAAATCAAATCGGACTTGATCACATATTTCTTTATTTGCACGTACAACAGGAATTATAAATTTGTACGTGTCCTTTTTTCTACACGTGAACATGGTTTCACTTTTCCATTGTAGATAATTTTTATAGTTATTATTATTCCATCCTAGATAGATGTACGTGACAGACTTGATATGGGCCAAATAATGCTATACACTATATTGGTATGTAACGTAATATCTTTAAATCTGGGCCGTTTATATCTAAAATTGATGGTTAATATAATTTAATCTGTGTGGACGAACATGATTTCTTGTTTGTTTTTAATTTATATGAATAAACATATTTTTTCCTTTATTTTCAATTTCATATATAAAACTTATTATTTATTCTTCTGGTAAGATAAGAGTTATCAATTGGCTGGATGTTTTTTTAACATTTTAACGTTTATATGATCTTATTCGCAAAAAAAGATGTTTATATGATCTCATTTTTTCAGACAAAACTCGTTTTTGGCGTGTCCCACTATTGTTCGCCAAAGGGTAGGCTGATCTGGAGTGTGAACTGGGCTGATATTAGTGCCAGGTTAGCTCATGTACAGCGTGCTTGCCTATTGCTTTTTCTCTCCGTTTTCTAATTCAAATCGAAACTGATTACGTGATGATGGCATGTAATCATTGTAGTGTCCGTATCACACACGTTGTGGTTGCACTTTTCCATAACTAAATCATTTACGTGACGACGATCTCCAAAAAAAGGACCTGTACGTGACACATATCATATGTTCAAAATAGTACATGTACATAATTGTATTGTATATCTTTATATCTGAGCCGCTTATCTCTAAAATTTAATTGTTCTCATAATTTAATCTATGTGGATGAACGTGGTGGCTTATTTGTCTCTTGTTTTAATAAGGACCTGTACGTGACACATATCATATGTTCAAAATAGTACATGTACATAATTGTATTGTAACGCTATATCTTTATATCTGAGCCGCTTATCTCTAAAATTTAATGGTTCTCATAATTTAATCTATGTGGATGAACGTGGTGGCTTATTTGTCTCTTGTTTTAATTATATAACTAGTGGAGTGACCCGCGCATTTGCGCGGCTAGATTCGTATATATCTTTATTATTATCGCTTTAGATTAGATTTTAGATAGTCTAGAAAATGCATAATAAAATAGTGGCACTCTGTGAAACCATCTATGCCCAATAAAAGTGTAATGATTTTAATTTGTATAGCTAATGTAAGAAAAGTTTCATGACACATTTACTTTTTAATTTGTACCTTCACAATAGGTAGTAAGAAACTAAACCATGAACACGTCCACATTATGCCTTTTCAAAATATCTTCTAGAGAATATTCAACCTGGTATTTAATTCTGAGATTTGTGTTGTCTATGTTTGTCTTTCTCTAATTGCCTTTCTTGGACGGCCAAGTATTGTTCCATTCAAATCACTTAAGTATCATTCCATATTTTCACGAAAAGTATCGTTCAATATTTTCAACAAAATGGCATCTTCGATATAGTTCGTAGCTATATGAGACTTGATATATCATAACAATATTTATTTTGTTGTCTATAAAACTATGTCTTATACAAATATGATTGAATTTTAAAAATATTTCCATTACAATGTATTACTTTATTGGTACCAGGCAAAACTATATACTTCCACTCTATTAAGAACAAAATTTTGCGTTTTCTTTACCAAAGTCATGTATTGTCTTCTTCAACCTTCTTCACCAACCAGTATATTGTAGTTGTAGCAGAGAGGGGATACTGATATGCTGCTTATTTTATTATTATTTTTCTCTGATAATTTTGAACCAAGATTTAAATCTAGAAATATACATTTCATGACCATGTCTAGTCTTGTTTTATTCCTCGGATAACTCACAACCGATAACTCAATATTAATAGACCTCTATTTTCATTAAGGGATAAAGATACTTAAAGATGGTAAACGTAATTATGCATTGTTCATGTCATTTTTCTGGATACCATCCTTCTTCTCCTTAGTTACCCATACAAATATACCGCTCAGGCTCTGTGTGTCCTTCGTGTTCTTCATGTTGCCTTTGTGTTTCTTCCTGTACATGACTCTTGTACCAATTGGGCTGCAACTTTTTGATGCGGATTAGAGCACCATTGTATTCCATGGGAAGTAACGATATATAAATTTTGGTCGTATATACTTTTATAGATCAAATATATTTTAGATAGTTCAATTATAAATCATAGTTGTAAATCTTAAGATAACGAAGCAAATACTTATGTCTACGTGAAAGAACGTGTTGACTTGTATGCCTTCTATTTTAGTAATATAATATATTTTTATTGTATAATGTAGTTGTATTATAAAAAAATGAATTTATCTATTTATAAATGTTACACAGTGTTCATTCTAAAACATAAAATGTTTTTTTCCTATTCCGACCTTCATACATTAGACATAAATGTATTATGTGTCCATCCGATAAGAGCTATCTAGTTATTGGATGCATGCCTGTGTTTCAACCTTTTAGTTTTTACCACCTAGTTATTTTCTTTTCTTTTTTTCCGTCCCCCTTCTACTTGGTATAGGTACATCCGATCTGAGAATGAAAGGGTGATAGGTGACATTTGAAAACCTGGCGACCGGATTTAAGATTAATCATCAAGTATATATTTGTGTATGAATGCCATACAAAAATGTGTATATATTTTTGAGAGTGTTGTCATTTTTATTGAGGGAGAGAAGTGTTGTCTACCGCTTGTCTTTTTTAGGGGTGCCGACCTTGGTGTGTGCTCTCTATTAAGATTTAAGAACATGGATTCATGTTGCTAAAAAAAATTCACGGACTGATGGGTGGCACCGTGGCAAGTCGGCCCATGTGTAAGGTTGATGTGTTTTTTTTTCTTCTATAAGAAATCAAATCGGACTTGATCACATATTTCTTTATTTGCACGTACAACAGGAATTATAAATTTGTACGTGTCCTTTTTTCTACACGTGAACATGGTTTCACTTTTCCATTGTAGATAATTTTTATAGTTATTATTATTCCATCCTAGATAGATGTACGTGACAGACTTGATATGGGCCAAATAATGCTATACACTATATTGGTATGTAACGTAATATCTTTAAATCTGGGCCGTTTATATCTAAAATTGATGGTTAATATAATTTAATCTGTGTGGACGAACATGATTTCTTGTTTGTTTTTAATTTATATGAATAAACATATTTTTTCCTTTATTTTCAATTTCATATATAAAACTTATTATTTATTCTTCTGGTAAGATAAGAGTTATCAATTGGCTGGATGTTTTTTTAACCTTTTAACGTTTATATGATCTTATTCGCAAAAAAAGATGTTTATATGATCTCAATTTTTTTCAGACAAAACTCGTTTTTGGCGTGTCCCACTATTGTTCGCCAAAGGGTAGGCTGATCTGGAGTGTGAACTGGGCTGATATTAGTGCCAGGTTGGCTCATGTACAGCGTGCTTGCCTATTGCTTTTCTCTCCGTTTTCTAATTCAAATCGAAACTGATTACTTGATGATGGCATGTAATCTTTGTAGTGTCCGTATCACACACGTTGTGGTTGCACTTTTCCATAACTAAATCATTTACGAGACGACGATCTCCAAAAAAAGGACCTGTACGTGACACATATCATATGTTCAAAATAGTACATGTACATAATTGTATTGTAACGCTATATCTTTATATCTGAGCCGCTTATCTCTAAAATTTAGATCTCCAAAAAAAGGACCTGTACGTGACACATATCATATGTTCAAAATAGTACATGTACATAATTGTATTGTAACGCTATATCTTTATATCTGAGCCGCTTATCTCTAAAATTTAATGGTTCTCATAATTTAATCTATGTGGATGAACGTGGTGGCTTATTTGTCTCTTGTTTTAATTATATAATAGAAGATAGATAGATAGATAGATAATAGATAATAGATAGATAGATAGATAGATAGATAGATAGATAGATAGATAGATGCTTATTGATAAAACCGATCTTTTGATCCCAGTATAGGAAGAGTCATCCTCACTGGTAGACAAATACTTAATAAACAGAGGACCAGTAGCATTAAATATTTTACAGGGTTGAGCTGAGGCTGCTCAACAATTTATTACAAAGTCGCCAATATCTTACATAAGGGCGGTTATGGCACAGGGTGTGGTGACATGCTACTAGCTCGAGATAAAAAGAGGTGGTGGATAACTTGACTCCTAACTGGCAGTTCATCGAGCGTCGAGGTGAGGCTCGATGAATTTATTCTGGGGTGGCGGAAGCGGATATGATACAGTGACCAAAGCAGGATCGCACGGGACTGACTGGGACTCCTATAGGCGTCGGACTCGCTATTGAACTCTTCATCCATGAGATCGCCTTCATCAACATCTGGCCAAATCAACAAGCCAGGTGAGTACTTTGAAAGTACTCGCAAGACAGTTCGGACAAAAGATATAACAAATGCATGCATGAATGCGTCATGAGCAAAAGATAATAATGCTAATCCCATAAATAAAGATTTGACAAGTGAAACAAATAACTGAAACCGATCGGGTGTCTGGAGCGACGCCTCGAAAGGTAAACAAATAAAATTCATGCCGCAGTCGGGCGTCTAAGCGACACCACATAAAGGGCTTATAAAAGAAATGCCACAGTCGGACGTCTGAGCGACATCACAGAAAGGGCTTATAAAAGAAATGCCACAGTCGGACGTCTGAGCGACATCACAGAAAGGGCTTATGAAAGAAATACCACAGTCGGACGTCTGAGCGACATCACAGAAAGGGCTTATAAAAGAAATGCCAAAGTCGGACGTCTGAGCGACATCACAGAAAGGGCGTATAAAAGAAATGCCACAGTCGGACGTCTGAGCGACATCACAGAAAGGGCGTATAAAAGAAATGCCACAGTCGGACGTCTGAGCGACATTACAGAAAGGGTGTATAACAAATGTAAATAACAAGTATGCCACCGTCGGATTTCTAAGCAACATCACAGACAGGGCTTATAACAAATGTAAATAACAAGATTAGTCCATCCACAAGAATAAACTTTTAACCGGGTTTAACACACATGTATTCCACCGGAGTTTTGTCACTGAGGCTGATACCTTGACAAGATAAGATGAATACAATACTTGGACAAGTACAAGATGATTTAAAGGATTTGTGACTCTGCAGAGTTTGTACTCACTGACCACAGCCAACGGATTTCCGTAGTCACGAAGGACTAGTTCCGTTTACAGTATTTCTGTAGAAACACATTTAACTAGTACACACCCATTCCACCTCACGATGCCAGGGATCACCCTAGGCAACGTCCATGAAAAACTTTGAGACGGGGAGGTCACAACCTCGAATAGCATGGGATCAAATTTCTATACGCGCGCTCTAAGGGGTGCCCCCCTCTCGGTCCCAACCGGAAACACCCATGCCCCCTGACCGGATGATGGGCTTTAATCCAGGGCCATGGAACCCTCATCCCGGCCTCTCTACTTGGTGTGTACCAGGAAAACGGTTGCAACTTACTAAGCCATATTCCTTGCGGAAAACATGTGGCAGTACAGGAAAGGAAATGAATGGGAATGTGATTTGATTGATGATGACACTGAAGTCATATGGACTGGCAAAAGACTGGCATGTCACAACACTGCCATCTTACCCATCCTCACGCCATCTCCTGGCCATGCCAATATGTATCCAACAACATATGGCTTTCCGAAACTTACTTTCCACGTCTGTGCATGAAATATAACATTCAAAGAAATGTTCATAAACATGCCATGAAACTCCTAAGATGCAAACATGCAACAAACACTTCATCATATCAAGAGTTCAAACATGCTTGCCTGGTTCGGAGTAGTCGGAGTTTAACTGGGTGAAGTTTGCGGCTCCGTCACTTCCTCCGGAATCTACGGTATAAGAAAAATATGCACGTAATGTAAATACCGCGAGGTGCACAAAAAGTATACCAAATAATTTTCAAATAAATCTGATAAACAACTAGACAATATTTTAAAGAGAACAGAAAAAGAATCAAACAAAACACTTTTCTGTTTAAAAGATATAAGGGTTTTGATTCAGGGACCTTTCTGTAATGAAACAGAAAACTCCAAGGGGGTTTTGCAGAAAAGTCCAGAAAACGGTTCGTTTAAAAGAAAAGGCGAGAGGCGACAGCGGGCTCCACCCGTCGAGTTTGAATATTCAAGCGAGGGAAACAGGTGCGACGGGCGCCGAGAGATCGATGGTCGCTGACGGCAATCCACGGCGGGGCAGGGGGATCGGGTGGTACCTCCGTGATCAGCACGTCCTTCCGCGTCTGTGGGTGGTGGTGGTGGTCGCCGGCGAGCACTGTGTCGACGGCGGCCCTTGCTCCGGCGGACGGTGGTTCGGGTGGTCGTGGGCCTCGTCGGAGAGAGCTGTTGGGGTCAAATTGGAGTGGGGGTTAGACTCCTAGAGGTGGTACGAGGCTACGGGCGAGAGTAGGGCGGCGGAGGAGTTCTCACCGAAGAGAACGTTGCCGGAGCCCGAGGCGGACGGAGGTGGCCGGAGTTGAGGAAGAAGGGCCCCTCGAGGCTCTTCCAGTGGCTAGGCGGGGTCTGGTGAGGTGGTGGAGTTGTGCAGGGGCGAGAGCAAGCTCGGGGGTGCTATTTATAGCCGGCCCGAGGCGGTTGCCGTGAACGGATAACTCCGGCGAGCGATTACGGCGGCGCTGTGGCTGGATGGTCGGCTTAGGGGTTGAGCATCATCTAGACGTAGCACTGGTGCCATTCCAGTGTCCAACTCAGCAAGGAAGGGGTGGTTACGGCCTGTCCTCGACGGAACGGCCGTGCGGCACGTCGTCGGCAGAGAACGCTCTGCGCGTGCTAGGCCACGGCGATGGTGCTGCATGCGTGCGCTGGCAAGGAGATGGACACGCGGTGCTACCAGTTGGTTTGGGCGGTGCCGAACGGCGTTATGCCGCAGGGTTGCCCCCTGTCGGCCGCTACGGTGGTTCTGCCGCCGCAAGACACGCCGGCGCAGGCGGGCCAGGGTGCCATCGACGCCAGGAACGAGCCAAGCGCGCGTGTGGTGCTCCGGACAAGGAGGAGAGGCTGTGAGCAACGTGCCAAGTGCACAGTTTACATGTGACTGAAACTCTGACGAAGAAACGATACTGAATTCTGAATTTTACTGAAGATGAACAGTAATAGTGCAGGCCAGGTGTTCGACAAAATGATTTTGGCATGTGGGGATTTTCCCTTGAGCTGGGTTTTGGTGGAGAGGTCTCTCATTGCAACTAGGGGTTGCCTGAATTTTGGTGGAATTTTTGGAGAAGTGGAAATATGAATTTCACCAAATTTGACAAATCTAGTCCAAACTTGCAGAGGGTGAATTTTGAAATTTTTGAAAATTTGAGGAGTGGATCTTGATGGTTCTAGGTTGTGGGTGCTAAGGACTATCCAGAGGAGTTGAATTGAGATCAAAGATCAAAGGCATTTAGGTACTTGCTTTGCAAACTACCTAAGCTCAAAATAAAGGACAGAATTATTTTGGGGAAAGAAATGAATGGAATAAAATCCAAAAATGGATTTTATTAGTTGGGACAGAAAGTTTGAGTTGTCCAACAGGGGAAGGAGGGGTTTTGGGAAAATTTTACCATAGGAGGCATGGTAAAAACAAGAAAGGATCAAAACCAAAGAGAAGCCCAAAACCAAAAAAGTTTTCTTTTTAGAAGAAACTAAATCCAAGAAAAGATTTTTGAGAGGGAAAACTCAAGAGAGGTTTTCAAGAAGGGTTTAAAAGACCTTCTTTAAACCAAGCAAGACTCTTGCTGGAAACAAAAACCAAAAAAAATTTGGAGTGTCACAATAGGATGTCAAAACATTGTTTCTTCGACGATATTCTTGAGGAAAGGTTGTATGTGATACAACCAGAAGGTTTTGTCAATCCTGAAAGATGCTAACAAGTGTGCAAAGCTCCAGCAATCCTTCTAGGGACTGGAGTAAGCATCTCGGAGTTGGAATATACGCTTTGATGAGATGATCAAAGATTTTGGGTTTATACAAAGTTTATGAGAAACTTGTATTTCCAAAGAAGTGAGTGGGAGCACTATATCATTTCTGATGAGTATATGTTGTTGACATATTGTTGATCGGAAATAATGTAGAATTTCTGGAAAGCATATAGGGTTATTTGAAAAGTGTTTTTCAATAGAAAACCTGGATTAAGCTGCTTGAACATTGAGCATCAAGATCTATGAGGATAGATCAAAAACGCTAAATGGTACTTTCAAATGAGCACATACCTTGACATGATCTTGAAGGTGTTCAAGATGGATCAGTCAAAGAAGGGGTTCTTGCCTGAGTTGTAAGGTATGAAGTTAAGACTTAAAGCTCGACCACGGCAGAAGAAAGAGGAAGGACGAAGGTCGTCCCCTATGCTTTTGTCATAGGCTCTATACGGTATGCCATGCTGAGCACCGCACCTAATGTGTGCCTTGCCACATGTCTGGCAAGAGGGTACAAAGGTGATCCAGGAGTGGATCACTAGATAGCGGTCAAAATTATCCTTAGAGGAATAAGGAAATGTTTCTCGATTATGGAGGTGATAAAGAGTTCGGCGTAAAGGGTTACGTCGATGAAAGCTTTAAAACCTATCCGAATGACTCTGAGTAGCAAACCGGATATATGCCCTAGAGGCAATAATAAATTAGTTATTATTATTATATTTCCTTGTTCATGATAATCGTTTATTATCCAAGCTATAATTGCATGATAGGAAACTCAGATACATGTGTGGGTACATAGACAACACCATGTCCCTAGTAAGCCTCTAGTTGACTAGCTCGTTGATCAATAGATGGTTACGATTTCCTAACCATGGACATTGGATGTCGTTGATAACGGAATCACATCATTAGGAGAATGGCGTGATGGACAAGACCCAATCCTAAGCCTAGCACAAAGATCGTGTAGTTCGTAGGCTAAAGCTTTTCTAATGTGAAGTATCATTTCCTTAGACCATGAGATTGTGCAACTCTCGGATACCGTAGGAATGCTTTGGGTGTAACAAACGTCACAACATAACTGGGTGGCTATAAAGGTGCACTACGGGTATCTCCGAAAGTGTCTGTTGGGTTGGAACGAATCGAGGCGGGATTTGTAACTCCGTGTGACGGAGAGGTATCTCTGGGCCCACTCGGTAGGACATCATCATAATGTGCACAATGTGACCAAGGGGTTGATCACGGGATGATGTGTTACGGAACGAGTAAAGAGACTTGCCCGTAACGAGATTGAACAAGGTATCGGGATACCGACAATCGAATCTCGGGAAAGTACAATACCGCTAGACAAATGGAATTGAATACGGGATTGATTGAATCCTAGACATTGTGGTTCATTCAATGAGATCATCGTGGAACATGTGGGAGCCAACATGGGTATCCAGATCCTGCTGTTGGTTATTGACCGGAGAACGTCTCGGTCATGTCTGCATGGTTCCCGAACCCGTAGGGTCTACACACTTAAGGTCGATGACGCTAGGGTTATAGGGAATAGATATACGTGGTTACCGAATGTTGTTTTGAGTCCTGGATGAGATCCCAGGCGTCACGAGGAGTTCCGTAATGGTCCGGAGGTAAAAATTTATATATGGGAAGTCCTGTTTTGGTTACCGGAAAAGTTTCGGGTGCTATCGGTAACGTACCGGGACCACCGGGAGGGTCCCGGGGGTCCACCAAGTGGGGCCACCGGTCCCAGAGGGCTGCATGGGCCATGTGTGGGAGGGGACCAGCCCCAGGTGGGCTGGTGCACCCCACCAGGCCCAAGGCGCCTAGGAGTGCAGGGAGGCGCCTCCACCTTACTTTGGGGGGGGGCAAGTTTCCCCCTCTCCCCCCCTTGGCCGCCACCCTAGATGGGTTTATGGGCTGCCGCACCCCTTGCGGTGGGAACCCTAGAGGGGGCGCAGCCTGCTCCCTCTCTCCTATATATAGTTGAGGTATTTGGGGCTGCAAACACATGAGCTTTGACCTCTCCCTGGCGCAACCCTACCTCTCTCCCTCCTCGTCTCTTGCGGTGCTTGGCGAAGCCCTACTGGAGTGCCACGCTCCTCCACCACCACCACGCCATTGTGTTGCTGCTGGACGGAGTCTTCCCCAACATCTCCCTCTCTCCTTGCTGGATCAAGGCTTGGGAGACGTCACTGGGCTGCACGTGTGTTGAACACGGAGGTGCCGTCCGTTCGGCACTAGGATCTCCGGTGATTTGGATCACGATTAGTACGACTCCTTCAACCCCGTTCTCTTGAACGCTTCCGCTTAGCAATCTACAAGGGTATGTAGATGCACTCTCCTTCCCCTCGTTGCTAGATTACTCCATAGATTGATCTTGGTGATGCGTAGAAAATTTTGAATTTCTGCTACGTTCCTCAACAGACAGTGCCGAAGACAACCCCCTCGAGCAGGATTCGGCACAGGAGGATGGAGAAGCCAGCCCTCATGAGAGAGCGGCAGACGAAGAGGTAGAGGACGTTAATTACATGCCTTCCTCTGAAGACGAGGCAAGCCTCGACGATGACGAATTTGTCGTGCTCGAGGATCCCGACGAACAAGAGCGTTTCAAACGCAGGCTTATGGCCACGGTAAGCAGCCTCAAGAAAAAGCAGCAACAGCTTAGAGCTGACCAAGACTTGCTAGCCGATAGATGGACTGAAGTCCTTGCGGCCGAAGAGTAAGAACTCGAACGCTTCTCCAAGAGCTACCCAAAACGCAGGCTGCTACCCCAATTAGAGGAGGAAGCACCTAAACCTACATCACCAGCATATGATGCGGCCGACCGGCCACCTCGTGGCCGCGACAGAGAGGCCTCTCGGCCCTCCACTCAAGCCGCACCTTGGAGTTGATCAAAGAATACCAAGGCGTGGGGAAACACACCAGACCTGCGAGATATATTGGAGGACAAGGCAAGGCAAACAAGATCGATCTACGGATCACGTGGGCGCCCCACGACACGTGACGATAACCATCACGCCGGATATGGCAAATCCGGCCGAGCCGAACACAGTAGACAAAGCTCATTTGAGCTGCATCGTGATATAGCCTAGTATAGAGGCGCCACACACCCACTATGCTTCATAGACGAAGTAATGGATCATCAAATCCCCGAGGGTTTCAAAACCGTAAACATCGAATCATACGATGGCACAACAGATCCTGCGGTATGGATCGAGGATTATCTCCTCCATATCCACATGGCCCGCGGTGACGATCTACACGCCATCAAATACCTTCCAGTCAAACTTAAAGGACCAGCTCGGCATTGGCTTAACAGCTTGCCAGCAGAGTCAAGTGGTTGCTGGGAGGACCTGGAAGCCGCATTCCTTGACAATTTCCAGGGCACATATGTGCGACCACCAGACGCCGATGACCTAAGCCACATAATTCAGCAACCATAGGAATCGGCCAGACAATTCTGGACACGGTTCCTAACCAAGAAAAATCAAATAGTCGACTGTCCGGATGGAGAGGCCTTCGCAGCCTTCAAACATAACATTCGTGATGAGTAGCTTGCCCGGCACCTAGGACAGGAAAAGCCGAAATCCATGGCAGCCCTCACAACACTCATGTCTCGCTTTTGCGCGGGAGAAGACAACTGGCTAGCTCGTAGTAATAACATGACCAAGAGCCCTGGTAATTCGGATACCAAGGACAGCAATGGCAGGTCGCATCGCAACAAGCACAAGCGCCGCATTAATGGCGATAATGCTGAGGATACGACAGTCAATGCCGGATTCAGAGGCTCTAAACCCGGTCAGCGGAAAAAGCCATTCAAAAGAAATACTCCGGGCCCATCCAATTTGGACCGAATACTCGATCGCTCGTTCCAGATCCACGACACCCCCGAAAAACCAGCCAATCACACCAACAGGGATTGTTGGGTGTTCAAGCAGACAGGCAAGTTAAACACCGAAAACAATGACAAGGGGCTGCATAGCGATGACGAGGAGGAGCCCCGGCCGCCGAACAATAGGGGACAGAAAAGCTTCCCACCACAAGTGCAGACGATGAACATGATATACGCAACCCACATACCCAAAAGGGAGCGGAAGCATGCACTCATGGACGTATATGCGATGGAGCCAGTCGCCCCAAAGTTCAACCCATGGTCCTCCTGCCCGATCACTTTTGATCAAAGGGACCACCCCACTAGCATCCGCCATGGCGGATTCGCCGCATTGGTTCTAGACCCAATCATTGACGGATTTCACATCACTAGAGTCCTAATGGACGGCAGCAGCAACCTGAACCTGCTTTATCAGGATACAGTGTGAAAAATGGGCATAGATCCCTCAAGGATTAAACCCACAAAGACGACCTTTAAAGGCGTCATACCAGGTGTAGAGGACAAGCTGTGACAGGCTCGATTACACTTGAGGTGGTCTTGAATCCCGGATAATTTCTAAAGCGAGGAGTTAATCTTGACATAGTCCCATTCTGCGGTGGCTATCATACCTTTGCTTTCGGACGAAACGCATTTGCAAAGTTCAATGCGGCGCCGCACTACGCATACCACAAGCTCAAGATGCCAGGCCCTCGAGGAGTCATTACGGTCAATGGAATCACCGAATGCTCTCTCCGAACGGAGGAGCATACGACGGCCCTCGCGGCAGAAATACAAAGCAGCCTCTCAAGGCAATTCTCGAGTCCGGATATTAAACGTCCGGACACCGTCAAGCGCGCCCGGAGTAACCTACAACAAGACCGCCTGGCACGTTCCGAGCACGCGTAGCAATGCGGCCCCATCCCCAGCCCTCGCGAAATTGCGAAACCAGTAGTACGCGTACATAATTACGCTCTGGAAATACCATGGGCATAGGGGAAGGGGCCAGACCACGGCATGCCCAAAATGCGGCTCAACCGCACTATGGGCTCCCGATTTTGTCATTCTTTTTTTTTTCTTACTTTCAGGACTCCGCTCTTCGGAAGGCCTGTCCGGCAGTAGAATCGTCGAACACACAATGCAACAGCCAGGGAAGCAGAAAGCTACGTCGAGTGTCCAGGTGGTCTCTGTAACGAGCAATATACTTGTTTCACATATCATCCTTGGCTTCGCCCACAGAGGGACATGTCAAATAGTCCCATCTCTTGCTTATCACACTATTTGTATCATTCTGCGTTTACTGTAGCCTTTTCGAATAAACAATACATAGCTTTTGTCTATTATTGCATTCCTTTTTTTATCTGTATATGTTCATTAATGACATGTTGCACCTGTACACTTTGGTACGACCATATACACCAGGGGCTTAAGTACCCCAAAATACGGTGTGATAAGTCCAAACACTTTCACAAGTGCGGCTCCCTGAACTTACAGCATTATATGCATCAGCTCCGAATCATATCTTGGGTCAATAGTTGGGTTTGCCCGGCTCCCATGTTTTGGTACCTTACGTTCCGTTATATCGGCTAAGGTAGCACTGGGAGAACGGGTTGAGCTGGGCTAAGCACCTCAGTGGAGAAAGCTAAAACTGACCGTCATGATAGGGCGAGAGCTGGTCGCTGTTCGAGAGGTTTTCGAGTCCCTAAAGACTTATGCCGCTTAGTGCGAGGAGTCGGGTCTGTCCGGCCTCGGCGTGGATAGCGCCCCGAACACGGTCTTCCGAATGCCAGGGGCTTCGCTGAAATTGAAAATTATAGAATTCTATGGCTAAGTGAGAGAATACAAGCATTATAGTCTGATTGCCTTGTTCGTTGTGTTGAGCGCCTCCCTCGAAGGACCCAAAAATGGGAAAAAGAGCGCTCAAGTTTATCCCGAACACCCCAACACTCGTGGCATGGGGGCAGAAGACGACGACTCGCCATCTCTCAAATTTAATAAACGGCCGCACAGAAGGTAATATTTTAAGTTCAAAAGCGTTGCTTAGCACATATGAACAAGTTTTCAGCATACATGATCACAAATGTGAGTTTACTCAAAAATTACATCTTTGGAGCATTCATCCGCTATAAGGCGGGCACCCTTCAGGATGCCCTCATAATACATCTTGGGCTTGTGATGCTCCTTGCCCGGCGGTGGTCCGTCCGTCACAAGCTTCTCAGCGTCCATCTTGCCCCAGTGCACTTTAGCACGGGCAAGGGCCCTACGGGCACCTTCGATGCATACGGAGCGCTTGACGACTTCAATCCATGGACAAGCGTCCACCAGCCGCCTCACCAGCCCGAAGTAGCTCCCAGGCATGGCTTCCCCAGGCCACAGCCGGACTACGAGACCCTTCATGGCCTGTTCGGCCACCTTATGGAGCTCGACCAGCTGCTTCAGCTGGTCGCTCAAGGGCACCGGGTGTCCGGCCTCAGCATACTGAGACCAGAACACCTTCTCCGTCGAGCTCCCCTCTTCGGCTCGATAGAATGCGGCAGCTTCGGACACACTGCGGGGAAGATCTGCGAATGCTCCTGGAGAGCTCCGGACTCGGGCAAGTAACAAGTAATTCACTTTCACGTCCTTGCTTTGCATAAAGAATGCCTTACCCGCCACTATCTTCTTCCGCGCCTCAATTTCCTGGAGGGCTTTTTGGGCTTCGGCCTTAGCAGATTTTGCACTCTCAAGGGCCGAGGCGAGCTCGGACTCTCGAGTATTTGAGTCAAGCTCCAACCTCCCGTGTTTTTCCACGAGAGCCTGGAGCCCTTGTCACACCTCCGCCACCACCGCCACCTACTTCTCTCGCTCGGTGCGCTCCACGGCCGCATTGTTTTCGGCCTTGGACAACGCCTCCTTCAGGGTCGCCACCTCGTTCGTGGCCCCTGCAATACTCACGTTGGTCCTGTCATTTTTTGCAACCACATCTTTTTATATATACTTAAATAAGGTATTACTTACCTTCCTTGTCCTCGAGCTGCTTCTTGGCAAGGCCGAGCTCGTTCTCGGACCGCTCGAGGCTATGCTTCAATGCATCGACCTCCGCAGTCAGTGCGGCAGAGGTCAGCAGCACAACCTGCATTCCCATATTGACACACTTATGTTAGACTCCTGCGTATATCTTTTTGATCCTCAATTCGTCTTTTCTTTCCGAACACCAAACTGAGCATCAGGGGCTACTGTCTATGCGGTAATATTTTTACATATCTTAAATACATACCTCAAAGTCTGTTAGAAGGCTGGCACAGGCTTCGGTCAACCCGCTCTTGGCGGACTGAACCTTCTGGATCACCACACTCATAATAGTGTGGTGCTCCTCGTCGATGGATGCACCGTTAATAACCTCCAGCAAATTATCCAGTGCCTCCGGTTGGACGGAGGTCACCAGCGTCGTAGGCCTGCCCTTCTTACCAGGGGGCCGCCTGACGGACTCCGGAACCACTAAAGGTTCCGGTGGGGTGTCCGGCCTAGGGCCGGACTTGGAACCCTTGGGGGTTTTACCCCCTTTGCGCCTGGAGTCCGGGAGGTCACCTTGCGGCGCCTCCAGGACCACCTCCTCTTGGCTTGGACCCTTTTGGGACTCCACCTCGGCATCGTCCGTAGGACGAGGGGAGTTAGCAGTCGGGAGTGAAAGACTATTCACATCCGACGAATCCAGGGATCCGCTCGACGGAGCGTCGAGCTGGGTCGCGGGCGGGCTGCATGTTTATATTCGGCGTCAGAAGATAGTGTGCAGTAAAAGAACGCCATGAGTTATTCTCGTATTCGGATACTTACGATTTTGCCAGGGGCTTGGCCCTGGATGGCCACTCCTCTTCGCCGTCGTCGGCGTTGGTGGAGTAGTCCGGAGGAAGGGTCCTTCCCTTCTTGGACCCTCCGACCCCCCAGTTGGGGCGGACTTCCTTTTCTGTCCTCCCCCTGCTGGAGGGGGAGAGGCCTCTTCTTCCTCCTCCTCCTCTTCGGGGGAGGAGCACGCCTCGGAGTCATCGGACGATGAATCCGACACCGCCGAGCGCCGGGAACTCTTTCGAGTTCCCGTGGCCTTTTTCTTGGCCTTCTTCTCTGGCACCACGTAAGGTGCCAGAGCCAACAGCCCTGTCAAGCGGGCATCCGCTGGGTCTTCGGGCAAAGGAGCCGGACAGTCGATCTGTCCAGACTTCTTCTGCCATGCCTGTCAAAGGAACGGGAGCTTAGATCCCGCATAGAGTCAAACTATGAAAAACAATTATCCCGTAAAGTGTAGAATAAGCTTACTATGCTGGCCTGGCGCTTCGCGGAATCCGCAATCCTCGGTGATTGGAGGGGGAACCTCGGCACCCTTGAATAGCTCCTTCCAGGCATCCTCGTGCGTTGTGTCAAAGAGACTAGTCAGAGTTTGGTGCTGGGCCGGGTTGAACTCCCACAAGTTAAAAGCCCGTCGTTGACACGGGAGGATCCGGCGGATGAGCACGACCTGGACTACGTTGACGAGTTTAACCTCTTTGTCCACCAGGTCTTGGACGTAGGTTTGGAGTCCGGTCCACTCTTCCGAATTACCCCACGACAGGCCCTTTTCTTTCCAGGAGGTGAGCCGTGTGGGGATGCCAGATCAGAATTCGGGGGCTGCTGCCCACTTAGGGTCACGCGGCTCGGTGATGTAAAACCACCCCGATTGCCACCCCTTTATGGTCTCCACGAAGGAGCCCTCGAGCCATAGGACGTTGGCCATCTTGCCCACCATGGCACCTCCGCACTCCTCTTGCTGGCCACCCACTACCTTCGGCTTGACATTGAAGGTCTTCAGCCATAAGTCGAAGTGGGGCTTGATGCGGAGTAAGGCCTCGCACTTGACGATAAATGCCGAGATGTTGAGGATGAAGTTCGGGGCCAGATCGTGGAAATCCAGGCCGTAGTAGAACATGAGCCCCCGGACAAATGGGTGAAGTGGGAAACCTAGTCCGCGGAGGAAATGGGTGAGGAACACCACCCTCTCATGGGGCCTAGGGGTGGGAATGACCTGCCCCTTATCTGGGAGCCGGCGCGCGATGTCGTTAGACAAGTAACCGGCCTCCCTCAGCTTTTTGATGTGTCCCTCCCTGACGGAGGAGACCATCCACTTGCCTCCCGCTCCGGGCATGGCTGGAGAAGGTTGAGGTGGGAATTGCGGACTTGGGCGCTGGAGCTCGAGTGCGTGGAAATGGATAAGCAAAGGAGGAAGAAGGTGTAGATGGAAAAGGTGGATCCTTATCACCTTATATGGGCGGACGAAACTATGTGCCCCCACCAGCCTGGTAAAACTCGCTTATCTCCCAAGCACCGTCAATTAATGACACGGTTGGGTTACCCACACCCGTATTGATGAGAATCCCGGAATAAGGGGACACGATCTCTGCTTCAACAAGACGTGCCAAGGAAACTGCCTCGCTAATTGCGCTGAGGTGGGACAGTAAAAACCATTTGAATAAAGGCTTTGCCGTGGTGTGATGTCACGCTGCGAAATACGTCCGCAGATTGGATTTGTGTCAATATTATTCTCTCTACGGTGGTATGTGGAACTTATTTTGCAGAGCCGGACACTATCCTTGTGTTCAAAATCTTCTATAAAGTATTAGGAGGAGGAACCCGCCTTGCAATGCCGAAGACAATCTGCGCGCCGGATTCATCGTCACTGAAGCCTGGTTCAGGGGCTACTGAGGGAGTCCTGGATTAGGGGGTGTCCGGATGGCCGGACTATAAACTTTGGCCGGACTCCTGGACTATGAAGATACAAGATTGAAGACTTCGTCCCGTGTGCGGATGGGACTTTATTTGGCGTGGAAGGAAAGCTTGGCGATACGGATATGAAGATCTCCTCCCATTTGTAACAGACTCTATGTAACCCAAACCCTCTCCGGTGTCTATATAAACCGGAGGGTTTTAGTCTGTAGGACGAACAACAATCATACCATAGGCTAGCTTCTAGGGTTTAGCCTCTCTGATCTCGTGGTAGATCTACTCTTGTACCACCCATATCATCAATATTAATCAAGCAGGAGTAGGGTTTTACCTCCATCAAGAGGGCCCGAACCTGGGTAAAAACAACGTGTCCCTTGTCTCCTGTTACCATCCGCCTAGACGCACAGTTCGGGACCCCTACCCGAGATCTGCCGGTTTTGACACCGACATTTGCCTTCCAATAAGCGCTATTGTTTCACGCCCTTATCTAGGCATAAAGTAAGGATCTACGTTTTGTCATCCGTGCTTTTGGAAATTTTGTGAGGGATTTCTCAAACACGGGAGGCTCTTACGCTTTCCTAAATCCTCAGGAAAAGATACCATCTTGAGATCTACAATATACAGTCGCTTATTGCAAAGACTAATGAAAGTATTCATGTGATTGATACTACCGTTAAGATGTTTGAGGGATTCATTATACTTTTGCAATTCAACCATATGTTTTTGCAAATCACCGAGTTTGTCCAACATTTGAACTCCCTCTGGTGTGAAATAAACCCCTTCTTTTGAGGTGGAACCCCCAATATTCCTTCTAAAATTTCATAGGCAGCATTGGCATCAAGCTCGATAAAATTCCCCTTAGCAGAAAAATCTAAGAGTTGTCTATGATGCAAAGCCAATCATATGTAAAAATTACAAAGTAATATCTTTGCATCTCCCTTTAGGTTGCAAACATGGTAAGATTCCATTAGCCTATACAAATAATCTTTCATATTTTCTCGTTGTCGTTGCTTGAAGTATAAAACTTCAAAATCGGGTGACAAAGGAGGAGTAGGAACGCTAGCCATTATGGCTAAAAATGAAAAACAAGGATATATTCGGCATGCAAACGGCGAATGAAAAAAGGGGCGAATAAAATGGCATTTTTTGTGAAGTGGGGGAGAGGGAAATGAGAGGCAAATGGCAAATAATTTAAATTGCGAGGAGATGAGATGTTTGATTAGAAACGTGGTAGATGTTGATGATGTCTCCCCGGCAACAGCGCTAGAAAGCCCGTTGACGGGAGACTATCTTGACATGATCCTCCCCGGCAACAGCGCCAGAAATTCTTATTGATGTCTGCTAGAACTACGTCGGTATTTCCCCAAAGAGGAAGGGATGATGCAGCACAATGACGGTAGTTATTTCCCTCAGTGATGAGACCAAGGTTATCGAACTAGTAGGAGAACCGCCAACACTACATGAACAACACCTGCACACAAATAACAAGTACTCACAACCCGACGTTTTAAAGGGTTTGTCAATCCCTTTCAGGCCACGGTGCCATAAATAGGCAAACAGACATGAGAGAGTTGTAAATATTTGATAGATAGAATGCCAAATAAAATAAAGTGCAACAAGTTATTTTTGTACTTTTGGTTTAATAGATATGCAAATAAAATCAAAGGAAAATAGATCGAAAAGTAAAATATAGTAAAGAAGAGACCCGGGGTCCGAAGGTTTCACTAGGCTTCTCTTAAAAAGTAGCAAACGGTGGGTGGAAAATTACTGTTGGACAACTGAAAGAACTTCAAATAATCATGAGGATATCCAGGCAATGATCATTATATAGGCATCACGTCCAAGATCAGTAGACCGACGCCTACCTGCATCTACTACTATTACTCCACACATCGATCGCTATCCAACATGCTTCTAGTGCATTATGTTCATGGAGAAACAGAGTAATGCAATAAGAACGATGACATGGTGTAGATAAGATCTATTTATGTAGAAATAGACCCCATCATTTTATCCCTAATAGCAACTATACATACGTGTCGGTTCCCTTTCTATCACTGGGATCAAGCACCGTAAGATCAAACCCACTACAAAGCACCTCTTACCATTGTAAGATAAATAGATTAAGTTGGGCAAACAAAACCCAAATATTGGAGAAGAAATACGAGGCTATAGGCAATCATGCATATAAGAGATTCAAAGAAGACTCAAATAACTTTCATGGATGAAAAGATAGATCTGATCATAAACGGGAAGTTCATCGGATCCCAACAAACACACCACAAAAAGAGTTACATCAAATAGATTTCCAAGAGACAATTGTATTGAGAATCAAAAGAGAGAGATAGAGGAAGCCATCTAACTACTAACTACGGACCCGTAGGTATACAATGAACTACTCACGCATCATTAGAGAGGCACCAATAGACATGATGTAACTCCCCATGATGGTGTCTAGCTTGGATCTGGTGATTCTAGAACTTGCGGCGGCTGGAATAAAAGTTCATAGACTACCCTAGGGTTTCTTGAATATTGGGGTATTTATAGAGCAAAGAGTCGGTCTGGGGGACCCTCGAGGTGGGCACAACCCACGACGGCGCGCCTGGGCCCCTAAGCACGCTCATGTGGGTTGTACTCCCCTCGGAGACCCCCTCTTGTACTTCTTCGGCCCATTGGATGTCTTCTGGCCCAAAAAAAATCAACAAAAAGATTTTCTGCGTTTGGACTCCATTTGGTACTGATTTCCTATGATGTAAAAAACATGCAAAAAATAGCAACATGCATTGGGCTCTATGTCAATAGGTCAGTACGAAAAATGATATAAAATGACTATAAAATTATTGTAAAACATCCAAGAATGATTAGATAACAATATGGAACAATCAGAAATTATAGATACATTAGAGACGTATAAACAAACTGAACTATCGAGTAGTCATCAAATCGAGTCTACCAGAGGTTCATAACACCTGTAATAGCTCCTGCAGCAGGTCTGTTACCTAGCGGTGCATCAAGGACATAATTCTTCTGTGCAACTACGAGGACAATCCTCAAGTTACTGACCTAGTGTGTGTAGCTGCTACCATCATCTTTCAACTTAGCTTTCTCTAGGAACGCATTAAAATTCAGGGGAACAGTAGCACGGACCATTGATCTACAACATTGATATGCAAAAATATTAAGATTCGACTAAGTTCATGATAAATTAAGTTCAGTTAATCAAATTACTAATGAACTCTTGATTAAATTAACATCCCTCAAGTTATCTAAGTGATACATGATCCAAATGAAAATCAACTAACCGAGTTCCAATTTTCACGTGAAATGGGGTAGTCATCAATGGTGAACATCTCTATGTTAATCATATCTGCTCTATGACTCACATTCGGCCTTTTGGTCTCTAGTGTTTCGAGACCATGTCTATACATGCCAGGCTAGTCAAGTTTAACCCAAGTATTCTGCATATGTAAAACTGTCTTACACCCATTTTACGTGAACGTAGAATCTATCACACCAGATCATCACGAGGTGCTTCGAAACGACAAACTTTGGCAACGACGCATACTCAGGGAGAACACTTTTATCGTGAAATTTAGTGAAGGGGTCATCTTATATTGCTATCGTTGTTCTAAGCAAAATAAGATGCATAAAAGATAAACATCATATGCGATCAAAATATGTGACATGGTATGGCCATCATCATCTTGTGCTTTTGATCTCCATTTCCAAAGCATCGTCTAGATTTCCATTGTCACTAGCTCGACACCTTGATCTCCATCGTGGTGTCGTGGTCATCTCACCATTGTTGCAAGTGAAGGGATAATATTATACATTGAAATGTAGTGAAGGGATCATCTTATAATGCTACCGCCGTACTAAGCAAAATAAGATGCATAAAAGATAAACATCACATGCAATCAAAATATGTGACATGATGTGGCCATCATCATCTTGTGCTTTTGATCTCCATCTTCAATACTGTTGGGGAACGTTGCAGAAAATTAAAATTTTTCCTACGGTTTCACCAAGATCCATCTATGAGTTCATCTAGCAACGAGTCATGGGAGAGTGATTGCATCTACATACCACTTGTAGATCGCGTGCGGAAGCGTTCAATGGAACGAGGTTGATGGAGTCGTACTCGGCGTGATTCAGATCACCGATGAGATCCAGCAGCACGACGGCGTGGTGGTGGATGCAGCAGAACTTCGGCAGGGCTTCGCTAAGCAACTACGGAAGGAGGAGGAGGTCTTGCAGGGAGGAGGGAGGCGCCAGGGCTTATGGGTGCGGCTGCCCCTCCGTCCCCTCCCTTTATATAGGGGCAAGAGACAGGGGGGGCGCAGCCTTGCCCCCTCCTCAAAGGAAGGGGTGCGGCCAAGAGGGGGGAGGAGTCCATCCTCCCCAAGGCACCTCAGAGGTGCCTTCCCCTCTTTGGACTATCCCCTCTCCAAGTCTTCTTGGCGCATGGGCCTCTTGGGGCTAGTGCCCTTGGCCCATATAGGCCAAGGCGCACCCCCTACAGCCCATGTGGCCCCCCGGGGCAGGTGGACCCCCGCCCCCCCCCGGGTGGACCCCCGGACCCCTTTCGGCACTCCCGGTACAATACCGATAAAGTGCGAAACTTTTCCGGCGACCAAAATAAGACTTCCTATATATAAATCTTTATCTCCGGACCATTCCGGAACTCCTCGTGACGTCCGGGATCTCATCCGGGACTCCGAACAACATTCGGTTTGCTGCATACTCATATTCATACAACCCTAGCGTCACCGAACCTTAAGTGTGTAGACCCTACGTGTTCGGGAGACACGTAGACATGACCGAGACGGTTCTCGGGCAATAACCAACAGCGGGATCTGGATACCCATGTTGGCTCCCACATGCTCCTCGATGATGTCATCGGATGAACCACGATGTCGTGGATTCGATCAAACCCCGTATACAATTCCCTTTGTCAATCGGTACGTTACATGCCCAAGACTCGATCGTCGGTATCCCAATACCTCGTTCAGTCTTGTTACCGGCAAGTCACTTTACTCGTACCGTAATCCATGATCCCGTGACCAAACACTTGGTCACTTTGAGCTCATTATGATGATGCATTACCGAGTGGGCCCAGAGATACCTCTCCGTCATACGGAGTGACAAATCCTAGTCTCGATCCGTGTCAACCCAACAGACACTTTCGGAGATACCTGTAGTGCACCTTTATAGTCACCCAGTTATGTTGTGACGTTTGGTACACCCAAAGCACTCTTACGGCATCCGGGAGTTACACGATCTCATGGTCTAAGGAAAAGATACTTGACATTGAAAAAGCTCTAGCAAAACAAACTACACGATCTTGTGCTATGCTTAAGATTGGGTCTTGTCCATCACATCATTCTCCTAATGATGTGATCCCGTTGTCAATGACATCTAATGTCCATAGTCAGGAAACCATGACTATCTGTTGACCAACGAGCTAATCAACTAGAGGCTCACTAGGGACATGTTATGGTCTATATATTCACACGTGTATTACGATTTCTGGATAATACAATTATAGCATGAATAAAAGACAATTATCATGAACAAGGAAGTATAATAATAATGCTTTTATTATTGCCTCTAGGGCATATTTCCAACAGTCTCCCACTTGCACTAGAGTCAATAATCTAGTTACATTGTGATGAATCGAACACCCATAGAGTTCTGGTGTTGATCATGTTTTGCTCGCGAGAGAGGTTTAGTCAATGGATCTGCGAATTCAGATCCGTATGTACTTTGCAAATATATATGTCTCCATCTTGAACATTTTCACGGATGGAGTTGAAACGACGCTTGATGTGCCTGGTCTTCTTGTGAAACCTGGGCTCCTTGGCACGGGCAATAGCTCGGTGTTGTCACAGAAGAGTTTGATCGGCCCCGACGCATTGGGTATGACTCCTAGGTTGGTGATGAACTCCTTCACCCAAATTGCTTCATGCGCTGCCTCCGAGGCTGCCATGTACTCCGCTTCACATGTAGATCCCACCACGACGCTCTGCTTGCAGCTGCACCAGCTTACTGCTCCACCATTCAACATATACACGTATCCGGTTTGTGACTTAGAGTCATCCAGATCTGTGTCGAAGCTAGCGTCGACGTAACCCTTCTGACGAGCTCTTCGTCACCTCCATAAACGAGAAACATGTCCTTAGTCCTTTTCAGGTACTTTAGGATATTCTTGACCGCTGTCCAGTGTTCCTTGCTGGGATTACTTTGGTACCTTCCTACCAAACTTACGGCAAGGTTTACATTAGGTCTGGTACATAGCATGGCATACATAATAGATCCTATGGCTGAGGCATAGGGGATGACGCTCATCTCTTCTTTATCTTTTGCCGTGGTCGGGCATTGAGCCGAGCTCAATCTCACACCTTGCAATCTGAGCAAGAACCCCTTCTTGGACTGATCCATTTTGAACTTCTTCAAAATCTTATCAAGGTATGTGCTTTGTGAAAGACCTATGAGGCGTCTCGATCTATCTCTATAGATCTTGATGCCTAATATATAAGCAGCTTCTCCAAGGTCCTTCATTGGAAAAACACTTATTCAAGTAGGTCTTAATGTTGTCCAAGAATTCTATAACATTTCCCATCAAAAGTATGTCATCTACATATAATATGAGAAATGCTACAGAGCTCCCACTCACTTTCTTGTAAACGCAGGCTTCTCCATAAGTCTGCATAAACCCAAACGCTTTGATCATTTCATCAAAGCGAATGTTCCAACTCCGAGATGCTTGCACCAGCCCATAAATGGATCGCTGGAGCTTGCATACTTTGTTAGTATTCTTAGGATCGACAAAACCCTCCGGCTGCATCATATACAGTTCTTCCTTAAGATGCCCGTTAAGGAATGCCGTTTTGACCTCCATCTGCCATACCTCATAATCATAGTATGCGGCAATTGCTAACATGATTCGGACGGACTTAAGCTTCGCTACGGGAGAGAAAGGCTCATCGTAGTCAATCCCTTGAACTTGCCGATAACCCTTAGCGACAAGTCAAACTTTATAGATGGTGAAATTACCATCTGCGTCCGTCTTCTTCTTAAAGATCCATTTGTTTTCTATCGCTCGCCGATCATCGGACAAGTCAGTCAAAGTCCATACTTTGTTTTCATACATGGATTCTATCTCGGATTTCATGGCTTCTAGCCATTTGTTGGAATCTGGGCCCGCCATCGCTTCTTCATAGTTCGAAGGTTCACCGTTGTCTAACAACATGATTTCCAGGACAGGGTTGCCGAACCACTCTAGTGCGGAACGTGTCCTTGTGGACCCTCTGAAGTTCGGTAGCAACTTGATCCGAAGTACCTTGATCATCATCATTATTTTCCTCTTCGGTTGGTGTAGGCATCAGGAACATTTTCTGAGCTGCACTACTTTCCCGTTCAAGAGGTAGTACTTCATCGAGTTCTACTTTCCTCCCACTTACTTCTTTCGAGAGAAACTCTTTTTCCAGAAAGGATCCATTCTTGGCAACAAAGATCTTGCCCTCGGATCTTAAGTAGAAGGTATACCCAATGGTTTCTTTGGGGTATCCTATGAAGACGCATTTTTCCGACTTGGGTTCAAGCTTTTCAGGTTGAAGTTTCTTGATATAAGCATCGCATCCCCAAACTTTTAGAAACGACAGCTTAGGTTTCTTCCCAAACCATAATTCATACGGTGTCGTCTCAACGGATTTAGACGGTGCCCTATTTAAAGTGAATGTAGCTGTCTCTAGAGCGTATCCCCAAAATGATAGCGGTAAATCGGTAAGAGGCATCATAGATCGCACCATATCTAATAGAGTGCGATTACGACGTTCGGACACACCAATTATCTGATGTGTTCCAGTCGGCGTGAGTTGAGAAACGATTCCAAAATTTATTAAGTGTGTACCAAATTCGTGACTTAAATATTCTCCTCCACGATCCGATCGTAAGAATTTTATCTTTCGGTCACGTTGATTCTCTACCTCATTCTGAAATTCCTTGAACTTTTCAAAGGTCTTAGACTTGTGTTTCATCAAGTAGACATACCCATATCTACTCAAGTCATCTGTGAGAGTGAGAACATAACGATATCCTCCATGAGCCTCAACACTCATTGGACCGCACACATCGGTATGTATGATTTCCAACAAGTTGGTTGCTCGCTCCATTGTTAGGAGAAGCGGAGTCTTGGTCATTTGCCCATGAGGCATGGTTCGCATGTGTCAAATGATTCATAATCGAGAGACTCTAAAAGTCCATCAGCATGGAGCTTCTTCATGCGCTTGACACCAATGTGACCAAGGCGGCAGTGCCACAAGTATGTGGGACTATCGTTATCAACTTTACATCTTTTGGTATTCACGCTATGAATATGTGTAACACTACGTTCGAGATTCATTAAGAATAAACCATTGACCATCGGGGCATGACCATAAAACATATCTCTCATATAAATAGAACAACCATTATTCTCGGATTTAAATGAGTAGCCATCTCGTATTAAACGAGATCCAGATACAATGTTCATACTCAAACTTGGCACTAAATAACAATTATTGAGGTTTAAAACTAATCCCGTGGGTAAATGTAGAGGTAGCGTGCCGACGGCGATCACATCGACCTTGGAACCATTCCCGACGTGCATCGTCACCTCGTCCTTTGCCAGTCTCCGCTTATTCTGTAGCTCCTGCTGTGAGTTACAAATATGAGCAACGGCACGGTATCAAATACCAGGAGTTACTATGAGTACTGGTAAGGTACACATCAATTACATGTATATCAAATATACCTTTGGTGTTGCCGGCCTTCTTATCCGCTAAGTATTTGGGGCAGTTCCGCTTCGATGACCCTTCCCTTGCAATAAAAGTACTCGGTCTCGGGCTTGGGTCCATTCTTTGACTTCTTCCGTAATGGCGGCTTACGGTAGCGGCAACCTCCTTGCCGTCCTTCTTGAAGTTCTTCTTACCCTTGCCCTTCTTGAACTTAGTGGTCTTATTGACCATCAACACTTGATGTTCTTTCTTGATTTCAACCTCTGCTGACTTCAGCATAGAGAATACTTCAGGAATGGTCTTTACCATCCCCTGCATATTGTAGTTCATCACAAAGCTCTTGTAGCTTGGTGGGAGCGACTGAAGGATTCTGTCAATGACCACCTCATCAGGGAGGTTAATATTCATTTGGGTCATACGGTTGTGCAACCCAGACATCTTGAGTATGTGCTCACTGATAGAACTATTTTCCTCCATCTTACAACTATAGAACTTGTCGGAGATGTCATATCTCTCGACCTGGGCGTGAGCTTGGAAAACTAGTTTCAGCTCCTCGAACATCTCATATGCTCCGTGATGCTCAAAACGCTTTTGGAGCCCCGGTTCTAAGCTGTAAAGCATGCCGCCTTGAACGAGGGAGTAATCATCGGCCGCGTGTCTTCCAAAGCGTTCAAATCGTCTTGCGTCTTTGGGAGAGCAGGTGGGTCACCTAACGGTGCTTGAAGGACATATGCTTTCTTGGCAGCTATGAGGATGATCCTAAGGTTCCGGACCCGGTCTGTATAGTTGCTGCCATCATCTTTCAGCTTGGTTTTCTCTAGGAGCAGCGTTGAAGTTCATGTTGACATGAGCGTCGGCCATTTGATCTACAAGACATATTTTGCAAAGATTTTAGACTAAGTTCATGATAATTAAGTTCATCTAATCAAATTATTTAATGAACTCCCACTCAGATTTGACATCCCCTTAGTCATCTAAGTGTTACACGATCCGAGTCGACTAGGCCGTGTCCGATCATCACGTGAGACGGACTAGTCATCGTCGGTGAACATTCTCATGTTGATCGTATCTTCCATACGACTCGTGTTCGACCTTTCGGTCTCCGTGTTCGAGGACATGTCTGCATGCTAGGCTTGTCAAGTTGACCCTAAGTGTTTTGCATGTGTAAAACTGTCTTACACCCGTTGTATGTGAACGTAAGGATCTATCACACCCGATCATCACGTGGTGCTTCGAAACGACGAACTTTAGCAACGGTGCACAGTTAGGGGAGAACACTTCTTGAAATTGTTGTAAGGGATCATCTTATTTACTACCGTCGTTCTAAGTAAACAAGATGCATAAAACATAACAAACATCACATGCAATTATATAAAGTAGTGACATGATATGGCCAATATCATATAGCTCCTTTGATCTTCATCTTCTGGGCTCCATGATCATCTTGTCACCGGCATGACACCATGATCTCCATCATCGTGTCTTCATGAAGCTGTCACGCCAACGACTACTTCTACTTCTATAACTAACGCGTTTAGCAATAAAGTAAAGTAGTTTACATGGCGTTCTTCAATGACACGCAAGTCATACAAAAATAAAGACAACTCCTATGGCTCCTGCCGGTTGTCATACTCATCGACATGCAAGTCGTGATTCCTATTACAAGAACATGATCTCATACATCACAATATATCATACATCATTCATCACAACTTCTGGCCATATCACATCACATGACAATTGCTGCAAAAACAAGTTAGACGTCCTCTAATTGTTGTTGCATCTTTTACGTGGCTGCAATTGGGATCTAGCAAGAACGTTTTCTTACCTACGAATAACCTGGCGTGATTTTGTCAACTTCTATTTACCCTTCATAAGGACCCTTTTCATCGAATCCGCTCCAACTAAAGTGGGAGAGAGACACCCGCCAGCCACCTTATGCAACTAGTGCATGTCAGTCGGTGGAACCGGTCTCACGTAAGCGTACGTGTAAGGTTGGTCCGGGCCGCTTCATCCCACAATACCGCTGAAGCAAGATAAGACTAGTAGCGGCAGGCAAGTTGACAAGATCTACGCCCACAACAAAATTGTGTTCTACTCGTGCAATAGAGAACTACGCATAGACCTAGCTCATGATGCCACTTTGTTGGGGAGCGTTGCAGAAAATTAAAATTTTTCCCTACGGTTTCACCAAGATCCATCTATGAGTTCATCTAGCAACGAGTCATGGGAGAGTGATTGCATCTACATACCACTTGTAGATCGCGTGCGAAGCGTTCAATGGAGCAGGGTTGATGTAGTCGTACTCGCCGTGATTCAGATCACCGATGACCTAGTGCCGAGCGGACAGCACCTCCGCGTTCAACACACGTGCGGAGGCGGATGGCGTCTCCTCCTTCTTGATCCAGCAAGGGGAAGGAGAGGTTGATGAACATCCAGCACCTGACGGCGTGGTGGTGGATGCAGCAGAACTCGGCGGGGCTTCGCTAAGCAACTACGGAAGGAGGAGGAGGTGTTGCGGGGAGGAGGGAGGCGCCGGGGGCTTATGGGTGCGGCTGCCCTCCCTCCCTCCCTTTATATAGGGGCAAGGGAGAGGCGCAGCCTTGCCCCTTCCTCCAAGGAAGGAGTGCGGCCAGAGGGGAGGAGTCCATCCTCCCCAAGGCACCTCGGAGGTGCCTTCCCCTCTTTGGACTCTCCCCTCTCCAAGTCTTCTTGGCGCATGGGCCTCTTGGGGCTGGTGCCCTTGGCCCATATAGGCCAAGGCGCACCCCCTACAGCCCATGTGGCCCCAGGCAGGTGGACACCCAGTGGACCCCGGACCCCTTTCGGCACTCCCGGTACAATACCGATAAAGTGCGAAACTTTTTCGGCGACCAAAATAAGACTTCCTATATTTAAATCTTTACCTCCGGACCATTCCGGAACTCCTCGTGACATCCGGGATCTTATCCGGGACTCCGAACAACATTCGGTTTGCTGCATACTCATATTCATACAACCCTAGCGTCACCGAACCTTAAGTGTGTAGACCCTACGGGTTCGGGAGACACGTAGACATGACCGAGACGGTTCTCGGGCAATAACAAACAGCGGGATCTGGATACCCATGTTGGCTCCCACATGCTCCTCGATGATGTCATCAGATGAACCATGATGTCGTGGATTCGATCAAACCCTGTATACAATTCCCTTTGTCAATCAGTACGTTACATGCCCAAGACTCGATCGTCGGTATCCCAATACCACGTTCAGTCTTGTTACCGGCAAGTCACTTTACTCGTACCGTAATGCATGATCCCGTGACCAAACACTTGGTCACTTTGAGCTCATTATGATGATGCATTACCGAGTGGGCCCAGAGATACCTCTCCGTCATACGGAGTGACAAATCGATGTCGATCCATGTCAACCCAATGACACTTTCGGAGATACCTGTAGTGCACCTTTATAGTCACCAAGTTACGTTGTGACGTTTGGTACACCCAAAGCACTCTTACGGAATCCGGGAGTTACACGATCTCATGGTCTAAGGAAGAGACACTTGACATTGAAAAAGCTCTAGCAAAACGAACTACACGATCTTGTGCTATGCTTAAGATTGGGTCTTGTCCATCACATCATTCTCCTAATGATGTGATACCGTTGTCAATGACATCTAATGTCCATTGTCAGGAAACCATGACTATCTGTTGACCAACGAGCTAGTCAACTAGAGGCTCACTAGGGACATGTTATGGTCTATATATTCACACGTGTATTACGATTTCCGGATAATACAATTATAGCATGAATAAAAGACAATTATCATGAACAAGGAAATATAATAATAATGCTTTTATTATTGCCTCTAGGGCATATTTCCAACAAATACATCGTCATGATCTCCTTTGTCACCAGCTCCACACCTTGATCTCTATCGTTGTGTCGGGGTCATCTCGCCAACTATTGCTTCCACAACTATTACTAACACATAGTGATAAAGTAAAGCAATTACATGGCCTTGCATTTCATACAATAATTAAGGGAAAACCCTAAGGCTCAAGTTGGTTTTCGATATTAGAAAAGATGATCATCTTATACAATAACGCGTTCATATCACGAATTCACATCACGTCTTGACCATATCACATCACAATATACAATGCAAAAACAAGTTACATGTCCTCTACTTTGTTGCTGCAAGATTTATGTGGCTGCTACGGGCAACTAGCAAGAACCATTCTTACATACAAAAAATCACAACACTGATTATCAAGTTTGTTGTTTTAACCTTCTTGGAGGACCGGCTGTGCGCAAATTCGATTCAACTAAAGTAGGAGAAATAGACACCCACCAGCCAACTTTATGTGAAACAAGTTGCATGTTAGTCTGTGGAGCTGGTATCATGTGCGTGGACATATAAGGTTGGTCCAGGCCACTTCATCCCACAGTACCGCCGAATCAAAATAAGATGTTGGTAGTAAGAAGTATGACCATCATGGCCCACAACTCCTTTGTGTTATACTCGTGCATACCATCTACGCATAGATCTGGATCATGATGCCACTGTTGGGTAAAGTTGCATGGAAAACAAAAAGTTTATATGCACACGCAAGATCTATCCATGGGGATGCATACCTATGAGAGGGGGAGAGCATCTACATACCCTTGTAAATCGCTAAGAGGAAGCGTTTATCGACACGGTTGATTAATTCATACACCTTCACGATCCGTTCCGATCAAGTACCGAACGTATGACACATCCACGTTCAGCACTGTTTCAGCTTGATGACGTCCCCATCTTCTAGATCAAGGAAGAGGGTCAAATTAGTAGATGAGTTCCAGCAGCACGACGGCATGGTGACACTGATGGTGAAGAACAATCTTCGTAGGGCTTCGCCAAGCGCAACAAAAACTTTGACAAAGGATAAACTAGAGGGGATGGTGTTGCCAGCACACGACTTTGTGAATGTTGATGTATTCCCAGTGCTAGCCCAGCCCCTCTATTTATATGTCGAGCCCTGGGGTCATTTTCTTGGAGAAAGAGCCTCCTACAAGTTGGTTTGGCACGCAAGGCAAGAATCCTTCACGGACCCCAGAACTAGACGCCACGGTCCTTGGTGTCTGGCACCATGGCCTCCGCAAAACTCCTTTTTGCACATTCGTAAAGCCTTGTGGGCTTTACCCCTTGCCCCAAATAAAGTGTTCTCATACTCGAACATTTCGGGGAACATCCATAACCAATTCAAGTGAATTCTGGAACCCTTCTGGAGACCAAACACTATTATCCCATATATCAGTCTTTAACTCCGGACCATTCTAAAGCTCCTCGTCATGTCCATGATCTCATCTGGGACTCCAAACAACATTATGTCACCAACATACATAAACCATATAATAATATATCATCAAGGAACGTTAAGTGTGTGGACCCTACCAGTTCGATAATGATGTAGACATGACTGAGACGCTTCTCCGATAAATAACCAATAGCGAGGCCTGGATACCCATATTGGTTCATATATAATTTACAAAGATCTTTATTGGTCTAACCTTTATGACAACAAACGTAGTTCCCTTTGTCTATCGGTATGTTGTTATTTTGAGATTCGATCATCAGTATGTTCATACCTAGTTCAATCTCGTTACTGGCACATCTCTTTACTTGTTCTGTAATACATCATCTTGTAACTAACTCTTTAATCACTTTGCTTGCAAGGTTCTTTTGATGTGTATTACCAACAGGGCCCAGAGATAGCCCTCTGGTACAAGGAGTGACAAATCCCAATCTTGGTCCATGCCAACTCAATAGACACCTTCGGTGTTACCTGTAGAGCATATTTATGATCACCCAGTTACGTTGTGATGTCTTATAGCACACAATGTATTCCTCCGGAGTCCAGGAGTTGCATGATCTCATGGTCGAAGGAATATGTACTTGACATTAAGAAAGCAGTAGCAATAAACTGAATGGTCATATGCTAAGCTAACAGATGGGTCTTGACCATCACATCATTCTCCTATGGATGTTATCCCATTATCAATTGAAAACACATGACCATTGTTAGGAAGCCTTAACCATCTTTGATTAACGAGCTAGTCTAGTAGAGGCTCACTAGGACACATTATTTTTTTATGTATCCACACATGTATTTATGTTTCTGATCAATACAATTCTAGCATGAATAATGAACCTTTATCATGAATGATCAAAAATAACAAAAACAACTTTATTATTGCGTCTAGGGCTTATTTCTATCAGTAGTCTCATTATCCTCTGTGGGAACTTTATTTAGGACATGGATGATGTCAATACAGCCTCCCCCCACACCATGCCTTGCAGAAACCCGATGTATCCAACATGGCGTCAACCAAATCTGTTAGGTTATGATTTTTCCGTTTGGTAACCCTGTTTTACTAGGGTGAATAGGGAGGCGTCCTATCATGAATAATACCATGTTCCGCACAGAATAAATTTAACTAATTAGATAAGTACTCTTCATGATGATGAGACCAGACTCCTTTTCTTTTCTTCTCATGTTTGTTCTCAACTTCAGCCTTGTGTATTTTAATGTAGTGTACAACCTAATTTTTTGTATTTAAAAATACACATAAGAAAATCTAGATGAATCATCAATCAAAGTCATGAAGTATTTATTTCCACCTTTAGTGAACACACCATTCATCTCGCAGATATTTCAATGTATGATCTCTAATGGCGCCACGTGTCTCTCCTTCACAGGCTAGTGAGGCTTACAAGGTTGCTTTGCTTGCACAAATGGTTGGAACTTGGAGCCTTTGGCTAAGGTAAAACTCGGGATTAAATCCATCTTAGCTAGCCGCGTCATACAACCAAAATTTATGTGACAAAGAAATGAATGCTAAACCTCAGTTTTGTTCATATTAGAATGATTTTGGTCCACGACTTTATTACGGAAATCCTCCAAGGAAAGGAGAAACAAACCAACACAATCATATCCTTTCCAACAAATAATCCATATCGAGATATGACTACTTTTGTGGACTCAAATACTAACTCAAACCCTTCTTTACCTAGAAGGGATCCACTAATGAGGTTCTTCTTCATGCCGGGGACAAGTTGCATGTTATTCAGTTACACAATATCTCTCAAAGTAAACTTCAGATCCAATGTGCCAACAACATGAACCGAAGCATGCGAGCTATTCCCCATCAGGAAGAAACAATCTCGTGCGACCTGGTCAGAAGACAACAAAGACACATCAGCACACACATGAATATTGGCCCTAGTGTCAACGCACCAATCGGTTGACTGACAAACTAAAAGTATGTTAAGCAGATTACCATACCCAGATGCCCCATTATTATTGCTTAGAGTGACATTGAAGGGCATGGAGTCCTTTCCTCTCATCTTATACTTGTTTGGGCATGATATCTCTCCAACATATCTATAATTTATGAAGTATTCATGCCATGTTTACAACAATTTTATATGGTTTTGGTATGATTTGCATGGAACTAACCCGGACTGACGCCGTTTTCACTAGAATTACCATGGTGTTAATTTTTTGTGCGGAAATGAAATTTATCCAAATGAGTTGAAACTTTTTGACGAAGTTTTTGGAACAAAAGACACCCCCGAAGCTTCATGGGAGGGCCATAAGAGCCACGAGGAAGGCACAACTCACCAGGGGGCGCTTGAGGGTCCCGGCTTTCCCTGGTGGGATGTGCTCACCTCGAGGCCCATCTTCACGTGAAACTGATGCCAAAAATCCTATAAATAGAGAAACCATCAAAAATATCCCTAGATCAGAAGTTCTGCCATTGCAAGCCTCTATAGCCACGAAAAACCAATCTAGACCCCGTTCCGGCACCCTGCCGGAGTGGGAAATCATCACCAGTGTCCATCTTCATCGTCCCATTGTCTAGCATGATGGGGAGGGAGTAGTCCACCCTCGGGGCCGAGGGTTTGTACCAATAGTGATGTGTTTAATCTCTCTCTCTCTCTCATGTTCTTGAGATGTCACGATCTTGATGTATCGCGGGCTTTAATAATATAGTTGGATAATATGGTGTTTCTCCCTCTCTATCTTGTTGTGATGTATCGGGTTTTCCCTTTGAGATTTCTTTTTGTTGGATTGATTACTTTTATGGATTTGAGACACTTGATATATGTCTTGCCATGAATACCCATGGTGACAATGGGGTCTCATATTGATTCACTTGATATGTGTTTTGGCACTCAACTCATGGATTCCCGAGGTGACATTGGGGTAATCTATGCATAGGGGTTGATGCACGTTCTCATCCTTGTTTCATCGGTAGAATCTTGGGGCACCCTCTGAGGTTCCTTGTGTTGGATTGAGTATTATGAATCTGAAATTGTTTGATGCATATCATATAATCAACTCACGGATACTCACGATGTGATTAGAGTATCTAGGTGACATTAGAGTTGGTTGATGTGTATCATATGGTGTTATTTTAGTATGAACTCTAGGTTAGATCGATTGAAAGAATAGCTTGGTGTTATTGTAGTACGAACTCTAGAATAGATTGATTGGAAAGTATAGCTTTGAGGTGGTTTCATACTCTAAAAACACTTTCTTCTTATGCTAGATAAGAACTTTGGAGTGATTCTTCATCACAAGTGTTAGATTAGCATTGTTGAGATATTGCACTAGCGAAAATATGGACCCTAGGCTTCAATTTCAGGCATTGCAATACCGTTTGTACGCACTTTTGTTACTTGCTACCTTGCTGTTTTTTTGTTCCTATTACAAAAATCAAAATCTACTATCATTACTGCACTTGTATCACCATCTCTTCGCCGAACTACTGCACCTATACAATTTACCATTGTATTTGATGTGTTGGGGACACTAAGAACTTTAGGACACTTGCTTGCCCAGTGTTCCTGTGAACCTCAATTAAAGCAGCCATCTCTATTTTTGTATTTCGTCTTACCCTTCCTCTTAAAGGTAGTATTCTGCTGGACAAAGTTCTTCCCTTGAACTTGTGGAAATTCTTCTGCACCACATTGGCGCTAGAAGAACCCTCTGCCCCTTTCACGTGTGAGTCCTTTTATCTTGAGTTCTGCTCAACACTTAGATGACCAATGACATTATTAGCAAAGAGTTCACATCTCAAGTCCTTGAGAGAAGTAGCAAAGTTCCTCCATCCAGGAGCGAGTTTTGCAATAATGCAACCCGTGATAACTTTATCCGGTAAATCCACTTCAGGACCTCCAGCTGCTTAGCTATGCATTGTATCGCATGCACCTGGTCCAATATAGAACAATTATCAACCATTTTGTAATCATGGAACTGCTTTGTAGCAATTAATTTGCTCCTAGAATCGCTTGCACCGAACTTTGATTCAAGCGCATCCCACAAATTATTGGCAACACACATATGGAGATATGCATCAACCATCTTGTCTCTGATCATAGTAAGAACAACTCTGACAAAGATGGTGGTTGTCTCCCGAAATGCATTAACCTATTTAGGAGCAATCATTACCATGGGAGACACACCACCAACCCAGAAAACGTTCATCACTGTGGGCCACAAGGTGGTCCTAGTCTACCAATGCTTAAAATGCGTCCTGGTGAACTATTCCGGTTTTAGAGTAGTGGTGAAGCCATGAGTAGAAACTTGCCTAAAATAAGGTTTTTGGAGTGATGGAAATATTATCACTTTCTCCATTAATCTAATCCATGAATAAATAGTAAACATGGCAAATATGGTATGCATCTCGTACCAATACCTAAGCATGTGAGGACGTACAATACATAGAACCAAAACATATATGAACAACGTATATGTTGCCACCACATGAATGAGGTAATAGGGGATGAACAAGTCATACCCTCCGGTTGGCCAGGCTGACGCGTTGGCGGCAGCGGCAACCACGACATCGGCTAAGGCCTTCTTCTTGGTGGCCTCGTCGTCTGCCAAGGAGTCGATGGAGGGGAAGAAGTGGAAGCAGAGGCGGGCGAAGACGGGGACAGATCGAGAGCAGTCGCCTCAAGACGCTCCCCAAAAACCTTCTTGCTCTTCTCCTGGGCAGGATCTTAAATGAGAGGGTTCCAGAGGCACCTGCTCACCTGACCAACCATGCACGCGGTCGCCAGGATGGGATCACCAGAAGCAACATAGAGAGAGGAACATTAGATGATGGCTAGGGTTTTTCGAGATGGGGTGAGTGAATTTAGTTAGGGTTCATTCCACTAGCTGGTGCCTTCTTATATAGGTCGTCAGGTAGATGGGCCTGGGCACGGATCTATGACTGAGACCACGGACAATGCATGATCCAATGCCTCGGGTAGTGTCACTTCCATAAGCGGCTCATTAATCTATCTGAGATTAATTAACAATTCCTCACTGGCAAAAATAAGTTTCCGCGCAGCTCACTTCCGCAAACCGTGGCTCATATGCGTGTCTTGACGAGGCAAGGTGTGGTGAGGCAAGGCACACGGTGCAGGAGGAGGAGCGCCCGTGTACAACTTCTATTCCCAAGCTCGCAATAGCAAGTGGTACAACATCCCTTATAAAGAGGTCTCACTCTTCTTACTATATCAACATGGTACTAAGCTTCCCACACTTCCCATCACTTTCCCTGCATATTAATGCACGCTTGAGATTAACCAGGGATTATTGCCTTATATGGGCCAAAGCCCATACATAATCCATCAATTCCCCACCAGATCTGGAGGCACATAGGTGTGTCAAGTGTTCCAAACAATGTTTGATATACCAGAATTTTCTGTGGAGTCTATTAAGTCAAACTTCCACCTAGAGCACTAGGATTAGACTTCTTTACAACTAAACAATGGACTATGCCTTGAATTGTCAGTTTGGCATGCAGACGTTTTGCCCATTGTCTTCCGATACGTGTCTACCGAAGCCTAAACCCCACAGGTGGAGCTTATTAGTCATACTCCGTACCTTCTCATGAACTTCCTAGAGACTACCAAATCTCATAGACTATGACTAGAAGTCGGGGTCACATAGGTGACGCTTTGTAGGTTAGCATCTTGCTTACATAGGCTTTGGAACACATTAAGAAAGATAGCCCGCCTTAGAGAATTGAGAGAATTATTGCACCTCCAACGGAGTGGGTTAATTAAGGATACTCTCCTCAGTTAACCATTGAATTGTTTTCCCAGGTCCTAATTTGTAGGATCTTCGATCACATAGGTTGGGTTACCCTCATGGCAACTTACGTAGGTCTCATACCCATATCCCTCGATGCATTTTCTTCCATAATCCGTTATAGCCCTTTTGTAGAAGGGTCTACCAGATTCTAAGCCGTCTAGATATAATTCAACCATACCACTCCGAAGTTTCTAGATTTTTTGACAAATTTTAATCTTCTTCTTACGTGCTTTGCAGATTTCATGTTATCATTTGAACTCTTAGCCTTGGCAATCACAGTTTGTTTGTCACAGTTCATAAGGACTGGTTTATCAAACACATTCCGCTTCGACGCATGCTGTGTCTAATGCTGTGAGTTCTGCTTCCATAGTTGATCTCGCTAAGATCGTCGACCTGCATGAGTTCCAGGAAACAACACCACCACCAAGTGTGAAGATAGATCTACTTGTGGCTTCCATCTCATCAGCATTAGATATCAAATTCAAATCACTATATCGCTCAAGCACTGCAGGGTACCCATAATAGTGAATTCAATAGCTCACAGTACCTTGCAGATAGTACATGAATCATTCAACGTTATGCCAACGCACATCTCCCTGGTTTGAAACAAACAGGCTGAGTTTGCACATAGCAAATGAGATGTCACGACGAGTAACACAAGATAGGTACACAAGTTAACCAATCACTTGAGAATATCTCAATTGATCTACAACCGTGTCATACGTACATTTTGCATCATGTTTTCTTACTGTTATTTATAATGTTTTTATCCATAATAATGCTTTTTGGAGTATTTTCAATGCCTTTTCTCTCATAATTTGCAAGGTACAGACAGAGAGGGAGAATTCCGGCAGCGGGAAATCTGGACCTGGAGAAGCTACGTCAGGCCACCTATTCTGCACAACTCCAAATGATCTGAAACTTCACGGAGATTTTTTATGGATTATTTAAGAAATATTGGAGCCAATAAACATGAGAGGGGAGCCACCAGGTGGGCACAACCCACGTGGGTGCGCCAGGCACCTCAGGTGCACCCTGGTTGGTTGTGGCCTCCTCGGCCCACCTCCGGTCCCCATCTTTTGGTATATAAGTTATTTTGACCTAGAAAAAATAGGAGGAGACTTTCGGGATAGAGCGCCGCCGTCTCGAAGCAGAACTTGGGCAGGAGCACTTTTACCCTCTCGTAGAGCGATTCTGCCAGGGGAACTTCCCTCCGGGAGGGGGAAATCATCGTCATCATCATCACCAACAAATCTCCCATCTTGGGCAATCTACATCAAATTTCCCTCCCCAAGATGGGAGAGATCTAACGTAAAGCGTGCGGACCGTACGGGTTCGAGAACTATGTAGACATGACCGAGACACATCTTCGGTCAATAACCAATAGCGGAACCTGCATGCTCATATTGGCTCCTAAATATTCTACGAAGATCTTTATCGGTCAAACCGCATAACAACATACGTTGTTCCCTTTGTCATCGGTATGTTACTTGCCCGAGATTTGATCGTCGGTATCATCATACCTAGTTCAATATCGTTACCGGCAAGTCTCTTTACTCGTTCTGTAATACTTCATCCCGCAACTAACTCATTAGTCACATTGCTTGCAAGGCTTATAGTGATGAGCATGACTTAGAGGGTCCAGAGATAACTCTCTAATACCTAGAGTGACTAATCCTAATCTCTATCTATGCCAACTCAACAAACACCTTCAGACACCTATAGAGCATCTTTATAATCACCCAGTTACGTTGTGACTTTTGACAGCACACATGGTGTTCCTTCGGTATTTGAGAGTTGCATAATCTCATAGTGAGAGGAACATGTATAAGTTATGAAGAAAGCAATAGCAATAAAACCTAATGATCATTATGCTAAGCTAATGGATGTGTCTTGTCCATCAGATCATTCTTTAATGATGTGATCCCGTTCATCAAATGACAACACATGTCTACGGTTAGGTAACATAACCATCTTTGATTAACGAGCTAGCCATTATAGGCATACTAGGGACACTCAGTTTTTTCTATGTATTCACACATGCACTGAGTTTCCGGTTAATATAATTCTAGCATGAATAATAAACACTTCATGATATAATTAAATATAAATAACAACTGTATTATGCCTCTAGGGCATATTTCCTTCAGATTACTATATGGTTCATTTGGTGGAAGATTATAGGTTCTGATCCATTATGCTATTTATTACTCCTCTGATCATGAGCATGTTTATCATTTGTGAGTAGTTACTTTTGTTCTTGAGGTCACGGGAGAGATCATGTTGCAACTTTATATGTGTTTGATATTTTGATAGTATGTATACGTATGTTGTAATTCCCTTAGTGGTGTCATGTGAATGTCGACTACATGACACTTCACCATATTTGGGCCTAATGGAATGCATTGTGGTGTAGCAATTAGATGGTGGGTTGCGAGAGTGACAGAAACTTAAACCCTAGTTTATTCGATGTTCCTTAAGGGACCGATTGGATCCAAAAGTTTAATGCTATGGTTAGAATTTATTCCTAATACTTTTCTCGTAGTTGCGGATGCTTGCGGGGGGGGGGGGGGTTAATCATAAGGAGGAGGCTTGTTCAAGTAAGAACATCACCTAAGTACCGGTCCACCCACATATCAAATTATGAAAGTAGCGAACACAAATTGAACCAACATGATGAAAGTGACTAGATGAATTTCTCGTCTAGCCTCAAGAATGCTTTGCTTCTCATAAGAGACCGTTTTGGCTTGTCCTTTGCCTCAAAAGGATGGGCTACCTTGATGCATACTTATTACTATTATCGTTACTTGCTTGTTCCAAATTATCTTGCTATCAAACTACTTACAATTTCAGCACTTGCATACATTACCTTACTGAAAACTACTTGTCATTTCCTTCTGCTCCTTGTTGGGTTCAACACTCTTTCTTATCAAAAAGAGCTACAATTGATCCCCTATACTTGTGGGTGTCGGTGTACGAAAGTAGGGGCTCTCTTTTGTACCCCATTACTTGTGGGCAGTCAGAGCCGTGCCCGTGGCCACACATATCAGGGCAGGGGAGGTAAGCCAAAGGCGGAAGACAATCAAAGCAATGCCAAGACCGGAGACATAAAAAGAAAAAGGGCAAGGTAGAGTCGCCCGGCAAGACCCTTGCTGGGGCAGCCTCCGCAGCCATGGCAACAGCCTTGCCGGGGCAACTTACCCAGCGCTAGCGGAGCACGCCACCCTTGAGCCCAAGGGTTCCAATGCCATCAACAACATTGGACCCAAGGCTCGGGAGGCACTACCAACTAGCATGTAGATCTTTGTGAAGATCATAAACACGCAAGATCAGATGAGGACCACAAGACGACGATCCTTGGCAAGTTCCTTGCCGAGGAAATCCACAAGACCTCCAGCAAGATCCTTGCTGGGCAAAACGCTGTCAGGACCCCGATTCCAAGTCACATCGATCTAGCCGGTAACACCTCATATCACTTTGCGGCCTCACGAACGGTATCCCCACGGGTGTCGCCTTACCATGGCCCGGGACCGTTTGCGTCTTTTGGCTCACGTATATGATAGTGTCGCTAGCATCCATATGACAGAGAACCCGGGCCGACATGGCTAGACGTGAACCCAAAGCGGCGCTAACCTATGGGGACAGGCATACATGAATCACATCGAGCATGTCGGTCATCAACGTATGAATTCGGGCTGTAACCTGGCAGGCTATGAGGACTCGGGTATCCGGGCTGTGAGGCTAAGCGAGGACTCGAATATCACGCGTGACATTTCCCGAAGAACAGACATAAGGAGCGAGTGAAACACATGCCGGCCAGTCAAGTGTCCAAGCGGTAGTGCTAGGCTAGCAGGACTTCGTGAACCGGCATGTAGCGGACTACTATCGCTCAGGAAGCACTAGACTACATTTCCCCATATGAGAGGCTGCCAAGGATAAACAACTAGATTGTCGGATCCCACACATACCAAGCATTTCAAACATACACACAATATGCTCAATATGTGTAAATACATCATGGCATCACAACATAACTCTACGACTCAAATATTTATTCATTAGGCTCAGGAGCGAGATATTACAAACATGGGTCTCATGACCCAACACTCGAAACATACAAGTCAAAACACAAGCGGAAGCTTAACATGTCCGAGTACAGACATCTATAAATGAAAAGGCTGAGAAGCGACTATCTACCGAGATCTGCCGAGGGCACAAGATCGTAGCTGAGGTAACAAGCTAAATGTCGAAGTCCACGTGGAACTACTAGCGAGACTGACGTCTCTCTGCAAAACATAAAATAAGCAAACGTGAGTACAATTGTACTCAGCAAGACTTACATCAGAACTAACTACATATGCATCATTATCAAAAGGGGGTGGTGGAGTTTGACTGCAGCAAGCCAGCTTTGACTCGGTGGCTATCCTGAACTACGACTACAAGTAACTCTTTTGAGGTGGCGCAGACGAGTCCACATATTCACCATATCAATACACCACTATGGATCCGCTCCCGTCTTCCTACGAGAACGCCATCCATAGCACTCACGCTTATCTTGCACATTTTAGAGTATCCACTTTCACTTGTCTATGAACTGATATAGGCAACCCAGAAGTCCTTTTCCGCGGACACGGCTATTCGAATAGATCATATTAACCCTGCAGGGGTGTACTTCTTCACACACGCTCTCACCATTTACCGCCGTTTACACGACATGTACTCGGCAACCTTCAAGCGGAAGCCCAACGTGGGTGTCGGCCACAGCCTACCTAAACACTCAAGTCCCTAGTCCAGGTTTATCGCCTATTCGGGTTCCATCCGTAGGGAGGCCGGCCGAGGTTTCCCATACAGCCCCGAACGATGTGTGCAGGGTTCCCGAGATACCAAACGGGCATTGATTTTGCACCGGGCCACGGTGTATCTACCGCATCATAGCCCACCCCTAGGGTCGGCCTTCGCATACGACCTCCAACTCATATCCTACAAACACCAAAAACTAGTTGCAAGTCCTGGACAGAGAACAAGGGTGGTTAAGAAGCCGAGAGGGTCCATTGGTTTCGGGCCCAATGCGTGGTAGTAACTGTTTCATGGATCACAAACACAGAACTCAGTTCCTGAGGACGGCTGCAATGAGACAACCCACCATGTACTCCTACATGGCCTCTCACCGCTACCTTTACCAAATTGTGTTCACACACTTAGCTCACACGAAGTAGGACATGTTCAAACAACCATTCCAATTCATTCCCGATGAATCAGACCTGACTCAACTCTAAGTAGTAGCAGGCATGACAAACAAGCATGAATGAGTGGGCACAACATGGCTCAAACAACTCCTACTCATGCTAGTGGGTTTCATCTAATTACTGTGGAATGACAGGTCATGCAGAGGATAAAGGGGTTCAGCTACCGCAGCAAGTAACACATGAGTCGTTGTTGTCCTAATGCAGTAAAATAGAGCAGGAGGCGAGAGAGTGGGATTATATCGGAATGAACAAGGGGTTTTGCTTGCACGCACTTACGAAGATAATATAGTTCTTCATCGGTGTCATCGAACAATCATCGAACGTCGTCTCTTGAGAGGGGACAAACACCGGCAACTGAGAAAGAACACAATCAATGCAATGCACATTCACATGAATGACATGTCATGTTGAGGTACTGAATACACCTAATGCAATATCTAGCCAGGTTAATTGAAGTGGAATTCAAACAAGGTTAAACTCCAACTCCAAATGCTAGTTCATAAATTACCCTAATCATGATTCATCCTATTAAGTGAGGTTAACTTGTTCAAACATGCATGATCATGGCATAAACAGATTCTTCATATTTTTCTGATCATTTTTCATATATAAATTATTTCAATCCGAGTTACGGTTGAATTTCTATGATTTATTGAAGTTTAGGGCATTTTCTGGAATTTCCTGAGTTATAATAAATCCAGAAAATCAATTACTGCGTCAGCCTGACGTCAGTGTGACGTCAGTGGTCAACGAGACATGGTCCGGGTCAAACCTGACAGTGGGTCCCGCGTGTCAGTGTGATTAGCTAAACTAAAATTAATTAAAACTAATCCTAAATAGTTAACAGGGCTGGGCCCCACCTGTCATTGACTCAGGAGAGCCAACCAGGGCCCACCTGTGGTCAAGGTCAACGTTGGCTACACCGGCGTTTAGCCGCCGGCGAGCCCGACGCGGCGGTGGAAGTGAATTTGGCCATTCCGGCGACCAAATGGGCCCCGGAAGGCATCTAGGTGGAGCTGGGGTCGAGCCGCAGCTCTTGGTGGAGTTAGCTGAGCTCGGGGCGGCCGGAATCGGCGTCGGTGACGAGGTTGGCGGCCGCCGGAGTTCGGACGAACTCGGGGTCGTCGCTAGGGGGCACGACAGGAGGTGCGGAGGGTGGCTACGAGCTCCTGGTGCTGCGCTGAGCACAAAAATGAGGTTGGCTTCGAGCCATTGTGGCTCTAGCCACGACGGCACCATGGCCGGCGGCGGGGTGTTTTCGGGTGAGGTGGAAACGCCGGCTAGGGAGGCCAAACGAGCACGAGAACTAGGGAGAGAGGAAGGGGAGCTCACAGCAAGGCTAACGGAGGGGTTGGCAAGCGCGGGGATGATCCGGAGCCGACGAATCGGGCGACGGCGACTGGCGGGTCCGAGGAGGGGAAAAGTGTCGAGGCGGCCGGGCTTCTCCGGTCGCGTGTGGCGGGAGGGCGAGGCGGCACTGGCGGAGCTCGGGGGCGTGTTGGAGGCGAGGTGGTGGCTGTGGCGCGGTGGTGGCAGCGGCGGCGGCAGTGTGTTCGGTGGCGTCGTGGGGAGCGAGACAGAGGAGGAGCGAGGAGAGGAGAGAGCGAGGGTCCAGGGGTCGAGGCGGCGCCGAGGAGAAGGCGCGAGGCGTTTCGGTGAGGCAGGCGAGCAAGGAGGAGGCGTGGCGAGCTCGGGCGCGTGCGCCGTGTCCCTCCTCTGCCTACTGGCAGAGGTAGGCGACGACTGGCAAGGTGGTTGGTGGGCTGGGCTAACTGGGCCAGCTCCAGGTAAGTGACTGGCTTCTCTCTCTCTCTCTCTCTCTCTCTCTCTTTTATTTGTTTTAGTTTTCTATTATCTGCTTTAAGTTTGCAATTAGAAACCCAACCAAAACACTTTGGTTAATTCTGTAGATTTTTGTGAGGTATAATTGAATTATTTTCAAACCACACAATAAATCTCAGAATATTTGGAGCAACCAATATTTAATGGTAACTTTTAAACTCCAACTCATATACCATAATGATTTAATTCAATGACCAAAATGTGCTGGAAAAATATGCATTATCTCTGGTAGAGGCTTTCACCTTTTTCCATAAATCATGGACATTTTAGAAGGATATTTTGAGGTCATTGAAAATATTTTGGTTGAACCTATTTGAATTGCTTTAATACTAGGGTTTAGGCAATCCCCATTTCAAGTTTCTTAGAAATTTACACATGATGCATGGATGCAATGCCACTAGTTACAAGCAAGCTCTAGGGCTGTGACAACTCACCCCCACTAATCAAGAATCTCATCCCGAGATTCAAGACGTGAGGTAAGAAATCAAGGGGTCACAAGCTAACACGATCTTCACGATCCAACTGTCCTTCTCGAAGATGTTGATTCATTGCTTCATCTTGGTCTTGACGTCTTTGCTTTCGAGATCTTCACTCGACACGACAACAGAAAGAAGGGGGAAACCCTACAGGATTTAATCTTCTTGAAGATCGAGCAATTCAAGATCAGTTCATGGAGTGACGTAAGAACAACTCTTGAGTTGAGACACCAAACACACATTAGGAATGATGGTAAAGGAATGGATGACGAAGGTTCAAATTGGTAGGCAACCATTCCACGCTTAAGTAAAATGGTGCATGGTTTCAAAGTAACAAGGAGATGATTGCCATGATTCCATAACGGGACATCTTAGGAAAGGTGACTCGAAGAACTACTCCCTTAAGTGGCAAAAAGAATTACTTTTGATCCATGGAACGTTGGAACTCTTTATACCAGCCTAAGGCAATCACAATCGATCATTAGAAGGAGTTCGAAAGAATGACATACTCAGACTAGAATGGATGATGTGGACTACCTTATTGAAGACAACACAATGGATGATTTGCTTATCATCGGAAATGGATGGAACCCATGGTAGGACCACCTTTGAAGATGAACCTGGACAAGAATTACTAAGAAGGCAGCCCATAGTGAAATGGCACAAGGACGGTGCAAGCTGGGAACGAAATGCAACTATTGGAATGTTCCAACCATCATATCTGCCTGAGATTCAGATCCGGTTGGTGATAGGATACTTCAGACTCAGCATGTCTGAAAAGAAAAGGTTGCAACACAAATCGACGAGATGATGTTGCGAGATTCTCGGGAGATGGACTATGGTAGTAAGCTCCAAAACATGAGCGGGTTCTGCTACAAACAGGTGAACACGTTGTCCCAGACAAGCATGGCCACGTAGTAGTCTTATATTAAACACTACCAAGTTCAGGTGGGAACCATCATCGAGGATATCGAAGTCTTGTGCATTACCATGGATTAGCACTTAACTCCTTCTCCTACAACAAATTAATCAGTGGCTTGGTGTGCTAGGGATACATATGGAGTGGAGGTAATTAATCTGCCAAACCATAGAATACTTCGTACATATGCATGACTGATTTGGGATGATTCCAAAGGAAACAAAACAAACCTTTCTCATAATCATGGCGGCAACTTGCATCAAATGCACATGAACTAGAGGAAGTCACTTCTTCCATCCAAGCATAAGCTTCATGAACGACACACGAAGGCATTGCTTACCAAGTTTCCAACACTAAGTTGATGTTCAACATGAATCATGGGGGAGACAAAATGCTACTGATGGGCTCAACAACAACTCATCGGAATTTCCATATCACTGGATTTCCACCATCATGTGAACACGGTGATAGCATTAGTCAGACCAAAGGATATAATGGTGTATGCTCGAGGGATTAACCACGAGTAAGACAACATTACGAACATCGTTGGTTCTGATTTGACTTGACGATAGCCCACATTCAAATCAAAGGATTGATAAGACAATAGGTCAGGCAACTGATCACAGGGACCAATTGATGAAGATATCATCTTTCTTCAACACACACTACACAAGAATATCCCTTTGGAACGAGCTAGGTTAGGCAAGCTTTTATCTTCCAACTCTCCAAGTTATTGTCTAGCTTAACCAACTAGCTCAGGGATATCCAACACAGACTCTTGGAGAAAAGGGTGGTTCACAAGAAACCAACTTGATCACGAGCCCAACATAACAGTCAGGAAACAACCCGGTAACACTTCCAAGAAGATATTTGGAAAGTCACGAACCACCGGTATGTTACTAAGCTCGAGAACAATCTTGCTTTTGAGGGCAAGACGATATGATCAAATGAGTGAGGACTTGACAAGATCCTAACTCATCAATCGAAGAATGCACCAGAAATAAGAACTAGGTAGCACGATCAATCTTAGGATGATGATTTAATAACCAACATACTAAGAATGAGAATATTGTCCATTTAGCTACCAAGCAATGAGTTGCTCGGAGTATTGATTTCACACATCACAATTCACTTGTCGGCATTCCGGTTACAACAACACGAGGACCGAGGAATGAATGATGATGTTGAGAAGTATCAGTGCATCAAGAATTCATGAGAGTTGGTGCAGTTCTCATGACCATTCTGACATAAAGAGGGTAATACTCCAAGGTAGAACAGAACAAAGCTGAATTGGCATTTGATCTGCGGAATACAACTACTTCGACCCAATCCTAGAAATGGATGAGGTACTGGAGTTTGTTTCTCCTAGTCATTACGAAATAGAATGGCTTGACGGACCACAAGGATAATAGGCATCGATAAACAATGCACACATACTCTTGACTATCAATTGATAGATGATGGTCGGGATACAACTAAAGAGGAACAACTCGAGGAACATATAGCTTTTCGAGTTGTGGAGGCATGGATTAGTAAATCGAGCAAAGCTCAACATTTCTCCCGGATAACCCATGCAGAGAAGGTAGGACTGGCGGAGTCACAATTATGAATGGAGTACTCCTAAAGAGCACTCTGATTGTGATCTTTTGGTTCATAAGAACTTCTGCCATAAGCAGTTCATGGTATTTGGAAGAAGGAAATACCACAGACCTCGAGGGCTATTGCAAGGTTACTAGTATCCTAAAGGAACTAGCAAGTACTAACAACACGAAGTAGGGTGAATCTCGGGTTCAAGAACCCAGGAATAGAATACCTACTAGCTAATAACATCACGGGATGCTTTCAAGAATAATGGCCAGAATCATCACACTGGGGATACAAAAGCATTGCTAATTTGCTGGGTGACTTCCTAAACACCTAGGGTCATAATAATAATCCCAACATATATGTCAAGGCAATAAATTACCTCAACGCACCGATTAGTGTGCTTATTCTGACCAAAAAGGACATCGGGAACAGAAGGAAAGGATTTGCAAATGCATCAGACTATTTAGAGACCTGGGATGACTCGGACAGCATAACGGCTGTAAATGCTCAAAATGATTTGAGGCATCCTGCAAAAATGGTGGCATAACCACTCAACATCACAATATCAAGGTTCCGAGATCAACAATTATCATACAGAAATAGCAGGAACTGAACTGAGGTTTTTAAACCAACAATCTTAAAGGTCTATGGATTTGTAACACGTCATCCTAATAGATAGATGAGAAGCCTAGTTCTTAAACCCCGTAGGAGAGAAGAGGTTGACTCAGATCAGAAGGCCATGAGGTATAAGGAGTAAAAAGAGCCTTACGTTCCCTTCCACAATCAATTCCCTTACATAACTAAAGCATTTCTAGACTCAACTTGACCAGTTTGGCTTGGTAATCCTCTGAGCGATCGGCTCGATACCAACGCTGTCGGGACCCGATTCCAAGTCACATCGATCTAGCCGGTAACACCTCATATCACTTTGCGGCCTCACGCATACGGTATCCCCACGGTGTCGCCTTACCATGGCCGGGACCGTTTGCGTCTTTTGGCTCACGTATATGATAGTGTCGCTAGCATCCATATGACAGAGAACCCGGGCCGACATGGCTAGTCGTGAACCCAAAGCGGCGCTAACCTATGGGGACAGGCATACATGAATCACATCGAGCATGTCGGTCATCAACATATGAATTCGGGCTGTAACCTTTGGGCTATGAGGACTACGGTATCCCGGGCTGTAGCAGGCTAGGCAGGACTCGAATATCACCGCGTGACATTTCCCGAAGGATAGACATAGGAGCAAGCGAAACACATGCCGGCCAGATCAAGTGTCCAAGCGGTAGTCTTTGGGCTAGCAGGACTCGGTGAACCGGCAGAAGCGGACTACTATCGCTCAGGAAGCACTAGACTACATTTCCCCATATGAGAGGCTGCCAAGGATAAACTACTAGATTGTCGGATCCCACACATACCAAGCATTTCAAACATACACACAATATGCTCAATATGTGTAAATACATCACGGCATCACAACATAACTCTCTGACTCAAATATTTATTCATTAGGCTCCGAGGAGCGAGATATTACAAACATGGGTCTCATGACCCAACACTCGAAACATACAAGTCAAAACACAAGCGGAATCTTAACATGTCTGAGTACAGACATCTATAAATGAAAAGGTTGAGAAGCCTGACTATCTACCAGATCCTGCCGAGGGCACAAGATCGTAGCTGAGGTAACAAGCTAAATGTCGAAGTCCACGTGGAACTACTAGCGAGGCCGACGTCTCTACGCAAAACATAAAATAAGCAAGCGTGAGTACAATTGTACTCAGCAAGACTTACATCGTAACTAACTACATATGCATCATTATCAAAAGGGGTGGTGGAGTTTGACTGCAGCAAGCCAGCTTTGACTCGGTGGCTATCTGAACTACATTTGCAAGTAACTCTTTTGAGGTGGCGCACGAGTCCACATATTCACCATATCAATACACCACTATGGATCCGCTCCGTCTTCCTCTGAGAACGCCATCCATAGCACTCACGCTTATCTTGCACATTTTAGAGTATCCACTTTCACTTGTCTATGAACTGATATAGGCAACCCGAAGTCCTTTTCATGGACACGGCTATTCGAATAGATCATATTAACCTGCAGGGGTGTACTTCTTCACACACGCTCTCACCACTTACCGCCGTTTACACGACATGTACTCGGCAACCTTCAAGCGGAAGCCCAACGTGGGTGTCGGCCACAACCTACCTAAACAATCAAGTCCCTAGTCCAGGTTTATCGCCTATTCGGGTTCCATCCATGAGGAGTCCGGCGAGGTTTCCCATACAGCCCGAACGATGTGTGCGGGGTTCCCGAGATACCAAGCGGGCATTATTTTGCACCGGGCCACGGTGTATCTACCGCATCATAGCCCACCCCTAGGGTCGGCCTTCATACGGCCTCCAACACATATACTACAAACACGAAACTAGTTGCAACTGCTGGACAGAGAACAAGGGTGGTTAAGAAGCCGAGAGGGTCCATTGGTTTCGGGCCCAATGCGTGGTAGTAACTGTTTCATGGATCACAAACACAGAACTCAGTTCCTGAGGACGGCTGCAATGAGACAACCCACCATGGACTCCGACATGGCCTCTCACCGCTACCTTTACCAAATCGTGTTCACACACTTAGCTCACACGCGGTAGGACATGTTCAAACAACCATTCCAATTCATTCCCGATGAATCAGACCTGACTCAACTCTAAGCAGTAGCAGGCATGACAAACAAGCATGAATGAGTAGGCACAACATGGCTCAAACAACTCCTACTCATGCTAGTGGGTTTCATCTAATTCTTGTGGAATGACAGGTCATGCAGAGGATAAAGGGGTTCAGCTACCGCAGCAAGTAACACATGAGTCGTTGTTGTCCTAATGCAGTAAAATAGAGCAGGAGCGAGAGAGTGGGATTATATCGGAATGAACAAGGGTGTCATCGAACAATCGTCGGAACGTCGTCTACTGAGAGGGGACAAACACCGGCAACTGAGAAAGAACACAATCAATGCAATGCACATTCACATGAATGACATGTCATGTTGAGGTACTGAATACACCTAATGCAATATCTAGCCAGGTTAATTGAAGTGGAATTCAAACAAGGTTAAACTCCAACTCCAAATGCTAGTTCATAAATTACCCTAATCATGATTCATCCTATTCAGTGAGGTTAACTTTTTCAAACATGCATGATCATGGCATAAACAGATTCTTCATATTTTTCTAATCATTTTTCATATATAAATTATTTCAATCCGAGTTACGGTTAAATTTCTATGATTTATTGAAGTTTAGGGCATTTTCTGGAATTTCCTGAGTTATAATAAATCCAGAAAATCAATTACTGCGTCAGCCTGACGTCAGTGTGACGTCAGTGGTCAACGGGACATGATCCGGGTCAAACCTGACAGTGGGTCCCGCGTGTCAGTGTGATTAGCTTAACTAAAATTAATTAAAACTAATCCTAAATAGTTAACAGGGCTGGGCCCCACCTGTCATTGACTCAGGAGAGCCAACCAGGGCCCACCCGTGGTCAAGGTCAACGTCGGCTACACCGGCGTTTAGCCTCCGGTGAACCCGACGCGGCGGTGGAAGTGAATTTGGCAATTCCGGCGACCAAATGGGCCGCGGAAGACATCTAGGTGGAGCTGGGGTCGAGCCGCAGCTCTTGGTGGAGTTAGCTGAGCTCGGGGCGGCCGGAATCGGCGTCGGCGATGAGGTTGGCGGCCGCCGGAGTTCGGACGAACTCGGAGTCGTCGCTAGGGGGCACGGCAGGAGGTGCAGAGGGTGGCTACGAGCTCCTGGTGCTGCGCTGAGCACAAAAATGAGGTTGGCTTCGAGCCATTGTGGCTCTAGCCACGACGGCGCCATGGCCGGCGGCGGGGTGTTTTCGGGTGAGGTGGAAACGCCGGCTAGGGAGGACAAACGAGCACGGGAACTAGGGAGAGAGGAAGGGGAGCTCACAGCGAGGCTAACGGAGGGGTTGGCAAGCGCGGGGACGATCCGGAGCCGACGAATCGGGCGACGGCGACCGGCGGGTCCGAGGAGGGGAAAAGCGTCGGGGCGACGCTTCGGGGCTTCTCCGGTCGCGTGTGGTGGCGGGGAGGGCGAGGGCGGCACGGCGGAGCTCGGGGACGTGTTGGAGGGGCGAGGTGGTGGCTGTGGCCGCGGTGGTGGCGAGCGGCGGCGACGGTGTGTTCGGTGGCGTCGTGGGGAGCGAGACAGAGGAGGGAACGAGGGAGAGGGAGAGAGCGAGGGGGTCCAGGGGGTCGGGGCGGCGCCGAGGAGAAGGCGCGAGGCGTCTCGGTGAGGCAGGCGAGCAAGGAGGAGGCGTGGCGAGCTCGGGCGCGTGCGCCGTGTCCCTCCTCTGCCTTTTGGCAGAGGTAGGCGACGACTGGCAAGGTGGTTGGTGGGCTGGGCCAACTGGGCCAGCTCCAGGTAAGTGACTGGCTTCTCTCTCTCTCTCTCTCTCTCTCTCTCTCTCTCTCTCTTATTTGTTTTAGTTTTCTATTATCTGCTTTAAGTTTGTAATTAGAAACCCAACCAAAACACTTTGGTTAATTCTGTAGATTTTTGTGAGGTATAATTGAATTATTTTCAAACCACACAATAAATCTCAGAATATTTGGAGCAACCAATATTTAATGGTAACTTTTAAACTCCAACTCAAATACCATAATGATTTAATTCAATGACCAAAATGTCACGGAAAAATATGCATTATCTACGGTAGAGGCTTTCACCTTTTTCCATAAATCATGGACATTTTAGAAGGATATTTTGAGGTCATTGAAAATATTTTGGTTGAACCTATTTGAATTGCTTTAATACTAGGGTTTAGGCAATCCCCATTTCAAGTTTCTTAGAAATTTACACATGATGCATGCATGCAATGCCACTAGTTACAAGCAAGCTCTAGGGCTGTGACACAACCAAAATGTCATGGCAAGACCATTGCCGGGCCCCCGACAAGACCCTTGCCGAGCACATCAGCGGGGCCGTGGCCAGGCTCACATCTGCCAATACTCCACCGCCATTCCCATGCAGCTGCCAGCTCAACCAGCTAGGCGATCACCTGCATGGCGATGTGTGATCTCTAGACCAACTCAGCAAGCACCTGCGTGATGGCATGCAGATCTTCATGAAGACACTTCCACCGCACCAGCTCAGCAGCCTGCCAGCTTACATGGCGCTGCATGCCTCGTTGGCCTAGACGCGTGTCGAAGCGAGGCGGAGCGGCGACAGATGGGACAGGCTTCGTTACCATCCCCAATAAAGCAAGGGGACACCTAATGAGCGCATTTAATACGTTTTGTCCCGTAATGATCGACGATAAACTTGTCCACTCTACACCTTTCCACCTCCTATGTGCCACCGTGGCGTCCCCTTTAACCTATAAAAGGAGGCCCGAGGCATACTGAGAAGGGATTCATATATTTTGGACTACGCACACGCCATAGCTAGTCCAAGAACACTCAAATATACACCAAAGCAGGACTAGGGTATTATGCATCCTCGCGGCCTGAACCTGGGTAAACGATCTTTGTGCTGGCTCCTAGACCCGCTCTTTCCACAACCTCGCGCCCGCCGACCATAGTAGGGATTCCAGTGATACCATAGGTGTCGTTTTCCACCGACAGTGGGTCATCATGGCTATTTTATGGCACCGTTGCCAGGGAATGAAGTGCCTTTGGTAAGTGGAATTCGGTAAGTAAACATTTATATAGTGTGCTGAAATTTATTTTCACTTGTTACTATGGAAAACAATCCTTTGAGGGGTTTGTTCGGGGTATCTTCAACTTGTCCGGAACCACAATTATCCACCCCTCAACCTACTGCACCTACTGACAATATTGAATATGAAATTCCTTCAGGGAAGATAGGACAACTGCTAGCTAATCCTTATGCAGGAGATGAAACCGAACATCCTGATATGCACTTGATATATGTGGAACAAATTTATGGATTGTTTAAGCTTGCAGGTTTACCCAGGGATCAAGTTATGAAAAAGGTTTTCCCTATATCTTTGAAGGACAAAGCATTGGGATGGTATAGGCTATGAGATGATATTGGATCATGGAATTGGAATCATTTGAAATTGGAGTTCCAACAAAAATTTGATCCTATGCATCTAGTTCATCGTGATGTGATCGGAATTATATATATAACTTTTGGCCTCGTGAGGAGAAAGTATCGCCCTAGCTTGGGGGAGGCCTAAGTCAACATTATATTCATGCCCCAATCATGAGCTCTCAAGAGAAATTATTATCCAGAATTTTTATGCTTGACTTTCTCGTAATGATCAAACCATGCTTGATACTTCCTGTGCTGGTTCTATTATGAAGAAGACTATTGAATTCCGGTGGGATCTTTTGGAAAGAATTAGACACAACTCTAAAGATTGGGAACTCAACAAAGGTAAAGAGTCAGGTATTAAACTCAAGTATGATTGTGTTAAATCTTTTACGGATAACGATGCTTTTCAAAAGTTTAGCACTAAATATGGACTTGACTCTGAGATAGTAGCCTCCTTATGTGAATCATTTGCTACTCATGTTGAACTCCCTAAGGAGAAGTGGTTTATATATCACCCACCTATTAAAGAATAAAGTAAAAACCCAGTACCAGTTAAAGAGGAACTATATTTATAATATTGATCCAGCTGTCCCTTCTGCTTGTATAGAGAAACCACCTTTCCCTGTTAGGATAAAGGAACATGCTAAAGTTTCAACTATGGTTAACAAAAGCTATGTAAGAACACCTAAACCTAAAGAACAAATTAAAGTAGAACCTAGCAGTGCTATGGTTAAAGATCTCTTGGAAGAAGATATTGAAGGGCATGTTATTTACTTTTGTGAAGAAGCTGCTAGAATTGCTAAAACTGATAGAAAAGATAAAGATAGACCTGTTTTTGGCATACCTGTTATTTCAGTTAAAATAGGAGATCACTGCTATCTTGGTTTATGTGACATGGGTGCTAGTGTGAGTGCTATTCCTTACACTTTATGTCAAGAAATTATGAAAGACATAGCACCTTCGGAGATAAAAGAAATAGATGTTACTATTAAACTTTCTAATAGAGACATCATACCACGAGTTGGAATTGCTAGAGATGTCGAAGTCTTGTGAGGTAAAATAAAGTACCCTACTGACTTATTTGTTCTTGGTTCCCCACAAGATGACTTTTGTCCCATTATCTTTGGTAGACCTTTCTTGAACACACTTAATGCTAAGATAGATTGTAAGAAACAAACTATTGGTGTTAACTTTGGTGATGAGTCTCATGAGTTTAAAATTTTCCAAGTTTAGTAGAAATCTTCATGAAAAAGAATTTCCTAGTAAGGATGAATTAATTGGTCATGCTTCTATTGATGTACCACCTACTGATCCTTTAGAACAATATTTTCTAGACCATGAAAATGATCTACATATGCATGAATGAAATGAAATAGATAAAGTTTTCTTTGAATAATGTCCTCTGCTTAAACACTATTTGCCTATTGAAACTCTTGGAGGTCTCACCTAAGGTGATCCTGTGTTTGAATTAAAACAATTTCTAGACACTATGAAATATGCCTATCTTGATGAAAAGAAGATATATCCTGTTATAATCAGTGCTAACCTTTCAGAACATGAAGAAGAAAGATTATTTGAAGTTCTAAGGAAGCACCAGGATGCTATTGTATATACTCTTGATGATTTAAGAGGCACTAGTCCCACTCAATGTTAGCAAAAAATTAATATGGAACCTGATGCTAAAACCGTTGTTGATCACCAACATCGGTTAAATCCGAAGATGAAAGAAGTGGTAAGAACAAAAATACTAAAACTTTTGGAAGCAGGTATAATCTGTCCGATAGCTGATAGTAGATCGGTAAGTCCTGTCCACTGTGTCCCTAAGAAAGGAGGTATAACTGTTGTTCCTAATGATAAGAATGAAGTTATTCCACAAAGAATTGTTACAGGCTATAGAATGGTAATTGATTTTAGAAAATTAAATAAAGCAAATAGAAAATATCATTACCGTCTGCCTTTTATTAATCAAATGCTTGAAAGATTATCTAAGCACACACACTTTTGCTTCCTTTATGGATATTCTGGCTTTTCGCAAATACATGTTTCTCAACCTGATCAAGAAAAGACCAATTTTACTTGTCCTTTTGGAACCTATGTGTATAGACGTATGCCTTTTGGTTTATGTCATGCACTTGCTACCTTTCAAAGATGCATGATGGCTATATTCTCTAACTTTTGTGAAAACATTGTTGAGGTTTTCATGGATGATTTCTCTGTTTATGGGATGTCTTTTGATGATTGTTCAAGCAATCTTGATGCAGAGATGTGAACAAACAAATCTTGTCTTGAATTGGGAGAAGTGCCACTTTATGGTTAATCAAGGAATTGTTTTGGGTCATAAAATTTCTGAAACAGGTATTGAAGTGGATCAAGCTAAGGTTGATGCAATTGAGAAAATGACATGTCCTAAGGACATCAAAGGTACTCGTAGTTTCCTAGGTCATGCTGGTTTCCATAGGAGATTTATCAAAGACTTTCCAAAAATTTCTTGGCCTCTTACTAATCTCTTGCAAAAGGATATCCCTTTTGTTTTTTATGATGATTATCTTGAAGCCTTTGAAACACCCAAGAAAGCTTTAATTTCTGCACCTACTGTTCAACCACCTGATTGGAAGTTGCCTTTTGAAATTATGTGTGATGCTAGTGATTATATTGTTGGTGTTGTTCTAGCACAAAGAGTTGATAGGTAATTGAATGTTATTAAATTATGCTAGTAAAACTATAGACATTGCTCAAAGAAATTATGCTACTAATGGAAAAGTATTATTAGTAGTTGTGTTTGCTTGTGATAAATTTAGACCTTATATTGTTGATTCCAAAGTAACCGTTCCCACAGAACATGCTGCTATTAAATATCTTATGGAAAATAAAGATGCTAAACCTAGACTTATTAGTTGGGTTCTGTTGTTACAAGAATTTGATCTACATATCATTGATAGAAAAGGAGCTGAGAACCCCGCAGCTGATAACTTGTCCAGGCTTGAAAATGTGCTTGATGACCCATTACGTATTGATGATAGTTTTCCTAATGAGCAGTTAGCTGCAATAAATGTTGGTAATAGCACTCCTTGGTATGCTAACTATGCTAATTACATTATTGCTAAATATTTACCACCTAGCTTTACATACCAACAAAATAAAAAATTCTTCTATGATTTAAGACACTACTTTTGGGATGACCCACATCTTTATAAAGAAGGAGTAGATGGTATTATTAGACGTTGTGTACCCGAGCATGAACAGGGAGAAAATCCTATGGAAATGTCACTCTGAGGCTTATGGACGGCATCATGCTAGAGATAGAACTGCTCACAAGGTATTGCAATCCGGATTTTATTGGCCTACTCTCTTCAAGGATGCCCGTAAGTTTGTTTCATCTTGTGATGAATGTCAAAGAGTAGGTAATATCGGTAAGAGTCAAGAAATGCATATGAATTATTCACTTGTTGTTGAACCATTTGATGTTTTGGGATTTGATTACATGGGACCTTTTCCTTCCTCTAATGGGTATACACATATTTTGGTTGATGTTAATTATGTTACTAAATGGGTAGAAGCTATTCCAACCAGTAGTGCTGATCACAACACCTCTATTAAAATGCTTAAGGAAGTTATTTTCCCAAGGTTTGGAGTCCCTAGATATTGAATGAATGATGGTGGTTCACACTTTATTCATTGTGTTTTCCGTAAGATGCTTCCCAAGTATGATTTTAACCATAGAATTGCATCACCCTATCATCCTTAGTTTAGTGGTCAAGTTGAACTTGCCAATAGAGAAATAAAATTAATTTTGCAAAAGAGTGTCAATAGATCGAGGAGGAATTGGTCTAAGAAATTAGATGATGCACTTTGGGCTTATAGAACAACATATAAAAATCCTATGGGTATATCTCCTTATAAAATGGTTTGTGGAAAAGCTTGTCATTTGCCTCTTGAGTTAGAACATAGAGCTTCGCGTAGTGTGCAGTTAAAAGCTCAATTATGATTTCAAGCTTGCTGGTGAAAAGAGGTTATTTGATATTAGCTCATTAGATGAATGGAGAACCCAAGCTTATGAAAATGCAAAGTAATTCAAAGAAAAAGTTAAAAGATGGCATGACTAAAGAATCCAAAAGCGTGAGTTTAAAGTCGGAGAATATGTTCTTTTGTACAACACTCGTTTAAGATTTTTTTAGGGAAGCTCCTTTCGAAATGGGAAGGCCCATATGTCATCGAGGAGGTTTACTAGTCTGGAGCCATCAAAAAAATAATTCTGAAGGTACTAACCCGAAGGTTGTCAACGGACAATGAATACAACATTATATCTCAGGTATGCCTATTAATGTTGAAATTATATATCCAAACTTTATCCGGACTCAGAATCGTGAAAATAAGGAGGTATGTGGTACGGTAAGTAAAGGGACTCCGAAAAATCTGCAAAGATATTTTTATCCATTTTGTAATATTTCAGAATTTTGGAAATAAAGAAACTGCCAGGAAGCGTCCCCTAGTGGGCACAAGACACTAGGGCACACCAGGCTTTCCCAGCGTGCCCAGGTGGGCTGTGCCCACCTGAGACACCGCTCGTACTCCATTTTTCATCGATGTACTTGTCCTCCAAGATAAAAAATCTATATATATTTCCTGAACCTATTAACCACCGTATCACGGAGAAATCATTTGTTCTGTTTTCTTGTTGTTTCCTGCGTAGATATGAAAATATGTCCCTCCAAGACTCCGAGGGTGAGAGCTATGTTGCTGATCTCATCGCAAACCCCCAGTCCTATGGGGATGAGGGGCAATATAGCTGGACATCCGAAGAAGAAGAAGAAGAATTGATTCCTTCCCGGTTCAAGGATGAGAGCATGAAGGCGTTATGCAAGAGGATAATAAAACTCGAGATAAATAATTGTGAGTTGATGATGGAGAATTTTACCCTTAGTCAGAAGCTAAACGAAGTAAAGGGAAAATCCCCTACCTTATCGCCACCACCATTACCATCTACTTCACCACCAAAGGAGAACTGAGTATCGGGTATGGGCACTCCCCTTGGCTTCACCATACTTGGGGGAGGTGCCCTAGTATCGTATCATCCCACTATCTTTTTGCTTTTACTTATCTTAGTTTGATATTTTTTATTTAGATGAAATAAAGTTTATTTCGATTCTTTCTTGTTTGAGAGTTTGCTTGGTGATCTATCATTATAATCATGTGCAAGTTATATAATAAAGTTTAGTTTGAGTTTTTTGCTTTCTTTACTTTCATGTTGCAAATAAAGAAAAGATATAAGAAAGAAAGAAAAATAGAAAGGAAATAAATCAATAAGATTATATGCTAATCCTATGGTAGGTGATAGCACCACATAAGGAAAAGTATAAGTAAGAAAATTTTATTAGAGATTGAGAAACATAGCATTAGTCAATTATGCAACTCATGAAAGAATTAATAAGGGAAGAGTAAATTCACATATAAGTATACCATCCTAGAAATTTTTTGTGATTGTGAACCCTCATCAAAATATTATATGCCAAATTGTTGATATTGGACAAGGAAGACAACTTAATGGTTTATGTTTGTTTATGTTCACATAGAAGTCATATTGTCATAGATTCTTCAACATGTGGTGCTTTCCCCCTAACGTTTCTAGCCAAAAATTCCGCACTAAGTTGTGAATCCAAAAACCCTTAAACCCAAATCTTTTTAAAAGTGTCCACCATACCTACCTATGGATTGAGCAAGATCCGTCGAGTAAGTTGTCATCAATGCAAAAAGGCAATAAAAATGGCTTCTAACTATGTGAGATCATTTAGTGTAAGAGAAAATTGAGTGTTGTACGAACTTGGATGACAAAGAATAAAAGTGACAGACTGCATAATAAAGGTTGTCATCTTAAGGGGTAATGCAACGTGACATTCTCTTGCAATAAGGGATTGATCACAAATAAGCGCATGTTAACCTCTGCTTCCCTCTGCGAAGGGCCTATCTTTTACTTTTATGTATTTACCTTTATGCAAAGAGTCAAAGTTTTCCTTCTATACCTTTTGATTTTCTCTTTTGGCAAGCATCATGTGGTGAGGAAATATCTAGGCACATATTTCCAGTTGAATATAGATAGCATGAATTATTATTGTTGACATCACCCTTGAGGTGAGTATGTTGGGAGGCGAAACTATAAGCCTATATCTTTCTGTGTGTCCGGTTGAAACGTTTTGCTCATGGATACGAGGTGAGTGTGAGCAATCATAGAAGACTATATGATGGTTGAGTATGTGGACTTGCTTTAAAGGTTCATACACGTGACTCTTCCTTAAAAGATGATGAATTGTAGTTGCAAAGTTGACTGAGAACATAGTTTGTTGGTTTCCAATAGAGCTTTTGTTTTATACTTCGATTATGTGATGAAATGTTACTCATTCATGGGAAGTATATGATGCAAGTTCTATGATAAAAGTCCTACGTTTAATTTTTTTGTTGTTTTAATAATTAACATGAAGCTTCTATGTCTGTATTTTGTTTTTATCGACACCTCTCTCTCAAAGCATGTGGACATGTTTATTGATTTCTGTTTTCGCTTGAGGACGAGCGAGGTCTAAGCTTGGGGGAGTTGATACGTCCATTTTTCATCGTGTTTTCTTACTGTTATTTATAACGTTTTTACCCATAATAATGCTTTTTGGAGTAATTCTAATGCCTCTCGCCTTTTCTCTCATAATTTGCAAGGTACACACAAAGAGGGAGAATTCCAGCAGCTGGAAACCTGGACATGGAAATGCTACGTCAGGCCACCTATTCTACACAACTCCAAATGAGCTGAAACTTCACGGACATTTTTTATGGATTATTTAAGAAATATTGGAGCCAATAAACACCAGAGGGGGCCACTAGGTGGGCACAACCCACCTGGGTGCGCCAAGCCCCCCAGGCGCGCCCTGGTGGGTTGTGGCCTCCTCGGCCCACCTCCGGTGCCCATATTTTGGTATATAAGTCAATTTAACCTAGAAAAAATAGGTGGAGGCTTTCGGGACGGAGCGATTCTTGGGCAGGAGCACTTTTGCCCACCGACAGAGAGATTCTGCCGGTAGAACTTCCCTGCCGGAGGGGGAAATTATCGTCATCGGCATCACCAACAACTCTCCCATCTTGGGAAGGGAAATCTCCATCAACATCTTCAATAGCACCATCTCATCTCAAACCCTAGTTCATCTCTTGTATTCAATCTTGTTACGGGAACTATAGATTGGTGCCTATGGGTGACTAGTAGTGTTGATTACATCTTGTAGTTGATTACTATATGGTTTATTTGGTGGAAGATTATATGTTCAGATCCATTATGGTATTTAATACTCCTGTGGTCATGAGCATGTTTATCGTTTCTGAGTAGTTACTTTTGTTCTCGAGGTCACGGGAGAAATCATGTTGCAAGTAATCATATGAACTTGATATGTGTTTGATATTTTTATAGTATGTATGTTGTTATTCCCTTAGTGGTGTCATGCGAACATCGACTACATGACACTTCACCACATTTGGGCCTAAGGGAATGCATTTTGGAGTAGCAATTAGATGGTGGGTTGCGAGAGTGATGGAAACTTAAACCCCAGTTTATGCACTATTCCGTAAGGGACCGATTGGATCCTAAAGTATAATGCTATGGTTAGAATTTATTCTTAATACTTTTCTTGTATTTGCGGATGCTTGCGGGAGGGTTAATCATAAGTTGGAGGTTTGTTCAAGTAAGAACAGCACCTAAGCACCGGTCCACCCACATATCAAATTATCAAAGTAGCGAACACGAATTGAACCAACATGATGAAAGTGACTAGATGAAATTCCCATGTACCCTCAAGAACGCTTTGCTTATCATAAGAGACCGTTTTGGCCTGTCCTTTACCTCAAAAGGATTGGGCTACCTTGCTGCATACTTATTACTATTATGATTACTTGCTCGTTACAAATTATCTTGCTATCAAACTACTACCTCAGTATCGGTGAATAAGTCATTCGCGTAGTTCTAGGTTGACGATTTAACTATCTAAATATGTATTATATATGACAAAAATTATGTATTTAGAAACTACATCATTGTAGAAATCTAGTGATATACTTTTCATGACATATAACACATATTTAATTCCTCAAATCGATGACCTAGAACCACGCGAATGACTTATTCACCTAGACGGAGGTAGTACTCAACTACTTACAAGTTTAGCACTTGCAGACATTACCTTACTGACAACTACTTGTCATTTCCTTCTGCTCCTTGTTGGGTTCGACGCTCTTACTTATCGAAAAGAGCTACAATTGATCCCCTATACTTGTGGATCATCACCATGCAGAAGGTTTGTAGTCTGAATATCCAAAATGGCTCAAAATCTTCTCAACATAGTGGGATTGCAAAAGTGTACCACCCTTAGTATCTCTTAGTAGCTTGATGTTCAATATAACATCAACCACGCCCAGGTCTTTCATCTCAAAGTTATGAGATAGAAAATCCTTGACCTCCTTAATGACTTTGAGGAGGGTCCCAAATATCAGTATGTCATTGACATACAGACACAGTATAACTCCTTTGTCCCCATCTAGTGATAGTATAGACATTTCTCAGCTTCATTAACAACTAAGCCAGCAGATGTCAACCTCATCCACAGAAAACTCAACAAGAACTCGTGAGATAAGTTAGTATAAATCAATGCAAAAACCATAGAATCATTATCTAGTGTAGCAAATCAATAAAATTATTATTCAAAATTGCATACTAAATGCCTCTGCATATTTAATACTCATATCCTCAAATAGAATCATTAAACAGGAAAACATATGCAAACAACTCAAACATAACAGCAATCTGACAAAACAGGATAGTCTGTAAATAATGCAAGAATGTCAATACTTATTTAACTCCAAAAGTTCAGATAAATTACCATACTATAAAAAATAATAGCTTATTGTGCAAAAAATCTCACCATTTTATTTCATTTTGACTTTTTTCAAGAATTCACGCACTAGCGTGCACCTTTTTGTTTCCAAACAGCCACATATAGACTTGCAAAAAAAAGCATGGTAAATGCTATACTTGAAATTTTTATTCAAATGGAAGGTGCAAAACATTATTATAAATAGCAGCAAACAAATACAAATAGAATAAAAGGACACTCCAAGAAAAACACATATCATGTGACGAATAAAAATATAGCTCCAAGTGAGGTTACCGATAATGTTGGAGACGAAAGAGGGGATGCCTTCCAGGGCATCCCCAAGCTTAGTTGCTAGGATATTCCTTGAATGTTACCTTGGGTTTCCTTGGGAATCCACAAGCTCAGGATCTTGTCACTGTTGATTCTTCATATATCGACATCTCGCACAAAACATGGAAAATTCAATCACACAAAACTTAAGGGAACTTCATGAGATAGGTTAGTATGATAAAGACAAATCATTCACTTTGGTACTGTCGATGATAAGATTCATAATTGTTCTCACACAATGCCTACTATACCTTATCATTCCCACATAAGAAAATTTCTTCTCATCAATAGTGGTGTCGGTGCACTAGAATAGGGGTACCTTAGTATCCTGAACTCGTGCACGGGCAGTCGCAGCACCCTGCGGCAAGGCTTGCCTAGTGACCGCCAAGACCATCAGTGGCCCCTTTGGAGCCATTCAAGAACAAAGTACTCAAGGCCCCGGCAAGAGGAGCTTGCCGGGAAGGCCACTCAAGGCACGAAGGAAACAAGACCCCGGCAAGAGGAGCTTGCCGAGAAGGCTCAGTGAGCGACAAACTCCCGAGTGCGACAAGGGTTCAGCCGCGGCAAGGCGCTTGCCGCGGCAAGCAGCTCTCTTCATCTCCGCTCCAGCTCATCCACCAACGTGTCGCCATGGAGCCATTCCAGGCGTGCGTGTCAAGAGGCTGTGCAGCCAGCGGGGAGCAGCGATAAGCGGCGCTGACAAGCTTATCATCGTGGAAAACGGTGGTGCACTTGACGGTCCCTGTTGCACTGTTTAGGCGACAGGGACGGGCATTTATTAATCTTGTCCCTTGCCGTCAGAGTTAGGTATAGTTCACTGTACACTGTACAAAGCGGTGTACCAACTACTGCTTTACCATTTTTTCCCTCGTCTACGTTGCCACCTGTGGTGACCCCTTGAGCCTATAAAAGGAGGCCCGTGTGCAATGTAGAAGGGGTTCGACTGGTTCGGCTCATTCGACTCATCCTAGACTAGACACACTCAAACTAGGTTTTGTAGCTCTCATTGCTCCCTAGCAAGAACACAAATAATCAGACAAGCAGCAGTAGGAGTATTATCTCTCCGGAGAGCTCCGAAGCTGGGTAAATCTGCTCGTGTGCATCGCCTCGATCTGCTCTTTGTGCACTCTCCGCCCCCCACCGAACCGTAAGGGACCCCGTCCCATAGGTGTCCGTGGGTCACGATCAACTTCGAGACATCTTTGGCGCGCCCGGTAGAGGCGTCGAGGCTGTGTGAACCTGCTCCGGCGTTCACACGGCGGCATCTTCATCATCTTCAACATCTTCATCGACAATGCCTCACGAAGAAGAAGGCTTGGCGGCGTGAGCCGTCCGCGTCAAACCCACCACCACCGGAGCTGACGAGTGGTGGGGAAGACGCTGGCGGAGGAACGAGCGTCGTCGAGAGAGCCCACGACGCTGCCAAGTCCAAGGACAAGGCGGCGCAGACCTCGGCGTCCGGATACGTACCGCGTCCATCTCAGGAAGCGCGGGACCGACAACGTCATGGTGCTCGCAGCGCCATGCGTTCGTTGGGTCAAGATCGAGCTGGCGGATCCAGAGACGCTCAAGAACAGCTCGCGCGCCAACAGGCTGGTACAAGCGGGGCACGGTCGCCTGGACGGGATGCTGCTCCTTCTAACTTATTTAGAAGTCCGAGCACATCCCGCTCCTCGCACCGTTCGCCATTACCACCCACCACACCAGCGGAAGCTTTGGCGCGGGCTCAACTGCTCCTGGATTACCCTCCAATGGCTAACAAGGTCGACGAATGGAGGGCCACCATTCAAAGTCTCATCGGCTTTGCCAACGGCGATAACCCGCGGCAACCAACTGCATCCTTGCCGCGGCGAGACGACAAGGCACGAGCCAGTGGTGACGAGACCCATGGAGGTGCAACCACCATGCACTCTCCATCCAGAAGGCCAAGATCGCTGACTCGTCGGATCCACCTCGACAGCAAATCCACTGCATCGTCGGATCCGCGAGCTCGTCGCGACCAGCGCCAAGTTCTTCAAGAACGGCAAGAAGAAGACGCTCGAACTCGCATCGAGCGCCGAAGAGAAGCGCGGCGTCAGTCTGATCAGCGCGCTGGGCCCACTGTCGACATGCAAGCGCCAGGGGAACCAGGTGACTTGCCGTACGCGGTAGGTTGTCCTCCGTTCACTCGTGAGCTGCAGGAAGTCCAGTGGCCCGACAAGAAAAACTTCAAACCAGATGTGCCAGAGAAGTATGATGGCAGGACGCACCCGTCGGAGTTCCTCAGCATCTACACCATTGCGGTGCAGGCTGCGGGGGGACGAGACGACAAGATTCTTGCCAACTACTTCCCGCTGGTACTCAAGCCAAATGTCAGATCTTGGCTCATGCACTTGCCGGACAGTTCTATATCCTCTTGGGCAGATCTATGCCATCAGTTTGTTGGCGCCTTCACAGGCGGCCACAAGCCTCATGGCCAAGAGAGTGACCTTCACCTGCTGGCCAGAAGGAAGGAGAGTCCCTGCGCAAGTTCATCCAGAGATTCAGCCGTGTGCATTACAACATCCTAGATGTCCACCCTGCCGCGGTGATCAACGCGTTCCATCAGAATGTGCGGAACCGCAGGATGAGGGAGGAGATGGTGATGTGCAAAGTAAAGGACGTCAGCGAGCTCTACGCCCTGGCCGACAAGTGTGCACGCGTCTTTGAGGAAGGAGGAGACTCGAGGAGAGAATGTTGAAGCAGGATCTGACAGTGAGGAGACCGCCCCGGCAAGGAAGAGCCGGCGGCGGAACAATAGAAAGAAGAAGAACAAGGAGGTACTAGTTGTCGAGCAGTCCGACAACGGAGGTGGCGCCAACAAGGCTAAGGCTGGTGGCTCCGGCAAGGAGGTTGCCGCTGACACCGACCGCCAAGCTGTGGCGGCCGCCGACAAGCAGGATAGCTCCAACAAACAGTACTGCAAGATTCACCGCACCAAGCGCCACGACCTCCAGAGCTGCAAGAAAGTCGAGCAGCTTGTTGAACTGCAGAAGGCAGAGTACGAGCGGCGAGACAAGGAGAAGGCCCAGGAAGGTGCAGGGGCGGCTGGCAAGAAGAGACCCGGCCGGGGAGGACACCGCGGCAAGGCCAAGCAGCGGCAAGGAGACAGACCTCCCCGCGGCCGCGACAAGGATGAAGACGAAGATGATGATGATGATATGGAGGATGACGAAGCCGATGAGCAGGAGTTTCAGAAAGCGACAGAGGTCCTCTGCGTTGACGGTGGTGCTTCTCTACATACCTCGCACCGCCAACTCAAGCAGTGGATGCGAGAGGTTAATGCAGCAGAACCATCCGTGGAGTCCTGCAAACCTCTGAAGTGGTCCAACACACCTATCATCTTCGATATTGAGGACCACCCTGATCGCATAACTGCGGTCGGGTGCTTGCCGATGTTGGTCTCACCAACCATCCGCAACCTCAAGGTCACCAAGATGTTAGTTGACGGCGGGGCCGGCTTAAACCTGATCTCCTCCGCAGTACTCCAGAAGCTTCAAATCTCCGATAGCGAGCTCGAAGAGACTGGTACGTACCAAGGGATCAACCCAGGAAGGAGCAAGCCGAAAGGGAAGATCACGTTGCCGGTAACATTTGGCAGCGAGCTCAACTTCAGAACTGAGAGGGTCACGTTTGGCGTCGCTGATTTCCCATTGCCCTATAATGGGATACTCGGCCGTCCAGCAGTTGCCAAGTTCATGGCGGCCTCTCATTATGCATACAATCTGCTCAAGATGCCCGGCCCGATAAGTTTCATTTCTGTTCATGGCGACAAGAAAGATGCTCTTATCTGCGCCGACAAGATTTACCGGGATGCAGCAGCTGCGACAGATAGCAAATCACTTGCCTCTGAAGCTCCCGGGGGGAAGAAGACCACCAAGTCCGGCAAGAGCTCTGATGCCCACTCCGGCAAGCGCACCTCTTGGTGCTGCGCTACCGTCGAGGATGCACCATCGAGCTCCACCGGCAAGTGCAAGAAGAAGATGGCAGCTCCGAAGACCAAGAAGGTGTCCGCCAAGGAGGGCGACTGGTGGTACCTTCACCATCGGTGCCACTCTAGACCCTAAATAGGAAGGCGAGCTCATTGCTTTCCTGCGGGCGAATGTCGATGTGTTTGCATGGCAACCGTCTGACATCCCCGGTGTTCCCAGGAAAGTAATAGAGCACCACCTAGCTGTCTGTCCTCACGCGCGGCCCGTCAAGCAAAAAGTCAGGAAACATGCAGTGGAGCGCCAAGAGTTCATTGCAGAAGAGATCAAGAAGTTGGAAGCAGCGGGCCTTGTCAGAGGAGTACTCCATCCCACGTGGTTGGCCAATCCGGTAGTTATGCATAAGGCAAATGGGAAATGGAGACTTTGTATTGACTTCACAGATGTTAATAAAGCTTGTCCCAAGGACCCATTTCCCTTGCCACGCATCGACCAGATTGTTGACTCCACGGCTGGATGTGATTTGCTTTCATTTCTTGATGCATACTCAGGATATCACCAGATCTTCATGGCAGAAGAGGTTGAAGAGAAAACTGCATTCATTACACCATGTGGCACTTACTGTTTCATACGAATGCCTTTCGGTTTGAAGAATGCTGGTTCAACGTTTGCAAGACTAGTCCATGATGCTTTTGAGCCACAGATACACAGAAATGTAGAAGCCTACATGGATGACATAGTGGTCAAGAGCAAGGACAAAGCAACTCTGGTTCAAGATTTAGATGAGACCTTTGCAAATCTGTGCAAGATCAACCTCAAGCTCAACCCCGAGAAGTGCGTGTTTGGAGTCCCTTCCGGCAAGCTTCTCGGGTTCTTCGTAATCTCGTGAGGAATTGAAGCCAATCCCGACAAGATAAAAGCCATTGAGCAGATTGAAGCACCAAAGCGCGTCAAGGATGTACGAAGACTTGCCGGTTGCGTGGCTGCTCTCAGCAGGTTTATCTCTAAGTCTGCTGAGCGCGCCCTGCCATTTTTGAAGATTTTGAAAAAGGCAGGTCCAATGAAATGGACTCCCGAAGCGGAGGCTGCGCTGCAGGACTTGAAGAGGTACCTATCCTCCACTCCAATACTTGTCGCACCTAAGCCACAAGAGAAGTTGCTGCTATATATAGCGGCAACCAACCAAGTGGTTAGTGCTGCGTTAGTAGCGGAGAGGGAGGCGGATGATGAGCCGGCAACCGAGGCAGGTGCGTCCAGCGACAAGCAGGGGGCTTCGCCGTCAAGCTCTGGTACCGACAAGGAGTGATCTGCGCAGAATTGGGAGAAGATTCAGAAAAGGATGGTGCAGCGCCCGGTGTACTTTGTCAGTTCCCTTTTGGAGGGGGCTAGGTCAAGGTACTCTGGTGTGCAGAAATTGCTCTTCGGCCTCCTCATGGCCTCGAGAAAGCTGCGCCATTACTTACAAGCACATGAGATAGCAGTTGTCACTCGCTTTCCGTTGAAGAGGATATTGCAAAACCCAGAAGCAACATGTAGGATTGTCGAGTGGGCACTGGAACTGTCAAGCTTTGGCCTCAATTTTGAAAGTACTTCAACTATCCAAAGCAGAGCATTGGCAGAATTCATAGCAGAATGGACGCCAACGCAAGATGAAGAAATCCCAGAGACGAGCATCCCCGTCAAGGAGGCAAGTAAAGAGTGGCTGATGTACTTTGATGGAGCTTTCTCGCTGCAAGGCGCCGGTGCCGGCGTGCTGCTTAGCGCACCCACCGGAGAGCACCTCAAGTACATAGTCCAGATGCACTTTCCCAAGGAACAAGCAACAAATAATACTGCAGAGTATGAAGGTTTGCTTGCCGGTCTCAGGATCGTGGTGGACCTTGGGATCAAGAAGCTCATTGTCAGGGGGACTCACAGCTTGTCTTCCGCCAAGTAAACAAAGATTATCAGAGTCCGTTGATGGAAGCCTACGTCGATGAAGTGAGAAAGCTAGAAGAGCACTTTGAACGCCTGCAAATGGAACATGTTCCAGGAGCTCAGAATGACATTGCTGATGGCATATCAAAGTGCGCTGCACTCAAGTTACCTGTGGAACCAGGGATCTTCGTGCTCAAGCTGACTCAACCAACCGTAACACCATCAACTGGGCAGAATAAGAAGAGGAAGTTGGTTTCTGGTGACTACTTCCCGGCCGAGCTTCCCGAAGCTGCCGCCGCGAAGGTCCCCAAGATCAACACCAAGAACGCTGAGGAGCAGTCTGCTCCGACAAACCCTAGGGTTTGTTTCGTTGAAGCAGACGCTCCCGACAAGTTTTGCTCCGGCAAGCTTGCCGGGGATCATCAAGCTTCGGCTGGACCGCAGGTTCTTGCCGTAGAAGCTGATGTTCCCGCAACGGCAGATGTGCCTTTAGTTCTTGTTGTCGAGCCGCAAGCTCCAACATGGGCATAGCAGATCGTCCATTTCCTTCAGACAGGGGAACTTCCCGAAGAGCAAGAAGAAGCGGAAAGAGTAGCCCGACAGTCAAGTATGTACCAGTTTGTTGACAACATCTGCATGTAAGAAGACTCAACGGTGTGAAATTGAAGTGTATTTACGGGAAGATGGGCCGAAGCTATTGGCAGAGATACACGGAGGCATATGTGGTCACCACATTGGCGCAAGAGCACTTGCCGCAAAGCTTTCCGGCAAGGTTTCTTCTGGCGGAAGCCCTCCAGGATGCAACTGCACAAGTAACCAAGTGTGAAGCGTGCCAGTTCCATTCCAAACAGATACACCAGCCAGCTCAAGCTCTCCAGACGATCCCTTTATCCTGGCCCTTTTCGGTCTGGGGGCTCGACATCCTCGGCCCCTTCCCCCGAGCTGTCGGGGGCTTTGAGTACTTGTACGTCGCAATCGACAAGTTCACAAAGTGGCCGGAAGTGGAACCGGTGAGGAAGGTGACAGCACAGTCAGCGGTCAAGTTCTTCAGGACAATTGTTTGCCGTTTTGGGATTCCTAACAGGATCATCACCGACAACGGCACACAGTTCACGAGCCGCACCTTCATGCAGTACGTCCAAGATCTTGGCGCCAAGATCTGCTTTGCTTCTGTTGATCATCCGAGAAGCAACGGTCAAGCAGAAAGGGCAAACGCTGAAGTGCTCCGGGGACTCAAGACCAGAACTTTCGACAGGCTGCACAAGTGCGGAAGAAACTGGATTGAGGAGCTGCCGGTGGTTCTTTGGTCGATTAGGACGACGCCAAATCGAGCCACTGGCCAGACACCTTTCGCTCTAGTCTATGGAGCAGAGGCAGTTCTCCCCACGGAACTCGTATACGGGTCACCTCGGGTGCTCGCTTATGATGAGCTCGAGCAAGAGCAGCTGCTACAAGATGACGCGCTGCTCCTTGAGGAAGATCGTCTTCAGGCCGCTGTACGAGCTGCTCGTTACCAGCAAGCTTTGCGTCGCTACAATAGCCGCAAAGTTAGTGCCAGAAGCTTCGAGGAAGGCGACCTTGTTCTTCGGCGCGTTCAATCCGCCAAGAATTCCAACAAGTTGACACCGAAGTGGGAAGGCCCTTATCGGGTGAAACGAGGCACTAGGCCTGGCGCTGTCCGCCTTGAGACCGAAGATGGCATTTCGGTGAGCAACTCCTAGAACATCGAGCATCTTCGTAAGTTTTACCCATAAGGCGCGGTTGCCGGAACCTGTTCCGGCAACCACCTTTTGTACAAGTCTTGCCGCTGTTGCATGTAATCCTTTGTACGAAGCCGGGCGCAGACCCCGTGCATCAGTAAGCTCATGTGTTGCACGCAACTTGTCAATTTCATGCTTTCATAACCTATTTGCATGTGCTATCTGACATTTTGTGCAGCATCCACACCCGGTAAGCAATAACGAGCCACGAGGCTCCATAACTTTATTTTCTCTTCTTTCTTCTCTCAAAGAAAGGAAGGTTCATCCACCCACAAGTTAACCGGGGGGGGGGGGAGGAGAAGATAATAGTATGGGCCACCAAGCGTCGCTCAAGGAAGTATCGCCTTGCCGGGAAGCAAACGACAGAAAAGCTAAGTTGCCAAAGTTTGAGCAATCAGTTTTTAAATTTTTAAGTTATCTTCCTCGAACGATAGTACTTTGTATGGAAAACCTGTGCGCGGAGGAACCAACTCGTAGCTAGTTTGCGCCCTTACTTTGTTTCGAGTCCGCTCAACAACTTAAGTGAGCTGCAACTAGTTGCGACAAGGTTGCTTGTCGGAGGCGGCATCGCCAACAGGCTGCTGAAGTTCCGCACTCAGCGCTCGCGGCAAAGGTGCCTGCACCGACAAGTTCACCAAAAGCGTAGGGCACAAACATACAAAGTTAGGAATCAAGTAAAGGAAATAACATTGCAATCGATTGCCAAAGATAGAGTATATTACAAAATAACTTGTCGCAGATCTAATAAATTGTTCTCCTAAACATGGTCCGCAGCGACAAGGGAAAGGTAAATTCGGCGGCCTAGTCTACGCGGTTGGCATCAACTCTCTTGACTCCGCTCACCCTGTCCACAATGGGTGCGACAAGGGCCTTGAGCGCTTCAACGTCAGCAGTCGGCAGCAGGGACTTGAGGACATTGGCGAAGCTGACGCCTGGATTGCGGAAGGCCACCTTCATCAGCACCTTCTGAAGAGCCCCTGCACAGACTTGGCGCGACTCGTCAGCCAGCTGCTTTGGGATCTCTTCCCGGAGCCGCTGGAGAGCCGCCAACACGCCCTTGAAGAACAGGCTGAGCTTGGCGCTGGGTTGGAGATGCTCGTCGGTGGAGTACCCGAGGTCCACCATCCCCAGCTCCATCAGTTCCTTGTCGATGGCGGCAGCTGTATTCACAAGACCCTCGGTCCAGATCATCACGTTCTCCTTGAAGGTGTTATGGGCAGTCGTGGCAGTCGCCAGCAGCTCCTCGTTGGCCTGGATCTTCTCCAACAGACCCACTTCCCGCTCCTTGGCGCCGTCCAGCGTCTCCGTCAGGGTGGACAGCTTCAGCTCAAGATCCGCTTTGGAGTCCTTGGCGGTGTCGAGCTCTTTGATCTTCTCAGTGAGACGGCCCTGCAACTCGCCAAGAGTGTAGGCGTCCTTCTCGCGCTCGTGCTTCAGCGCGGTGACCTCCTCGCTGCTCTTCTGGAGGGTGGCCTCCAGCTGCGTCACCCTCGTCTCTAACTCCTTCTTGGCGGCCTCGGCAGCCGCGGCAGCGTCCTTTGCCTCCTTGAGTGCTCCGCCAATTGATTGCTCGCGCGCGGTAAGATCTTCCTCATAGCTGTCGAGGTTGATCTTCCGCTGCGCCAGCTCGCCTTCTTGCGCAGATAGCTTCTCGCTGGCAAGCCTTTGCTGCTCTTCGACCTCGGCCTTCTCAAGGATGAAGGCCGTGCGCTCTTCGGACAGTTGCTCCCGCGCTTCTGCTATGTCCCGGAGAGTTTCCTTGTTGGCGCGCCAGAGCTCTTCTGCGCGCTTCTCCATGTCAGCTCCCGCCCTCGCGACAAGTGCTTCCCTGGACTCCAGCTTAGCTTGTCGGGCACGGTAGAGCGACAGCAGCTTCTTCAGCAGCTGCTCCTCCTCAGACTCGCCACTGCTGCTGCTGGGCGCGTCAACTAGCGACAGCCCAGCGGAGGCGAGCAGCTCCTCGTCGAAGGTCTCTCCCTCGACCGGCGCCCTGGAGCTCGACGCCCATGGAAGCTTGATGAAGACACCGTCGCCGGCCTTCAGATAGGCGCCGGGCTGGGGCTCTTCGGAGCCTGGTGATGCATCGGTGGCGGAGGGATCGGCGGTCGGCGTAGCGCCTGGCGCTCCTGCGGCCTCAGGGTCGTCAGTACGATCACCAGACCCCTCCCCAGCCTTTGTGCCAACAGCCTTGGCGGCCTCCTCGCCGGCGGACCCATCGGTGCCGGCCTCCTCCTCCATGTTGGCGGCGTCGTCATTGTTGCCGCGCGCGTCCTCCTCGCCGGCAACCTCAGTCTCCATCGGCTCTCCGGCAGATGGATCTGATGACCAGAGAAACAGAGAACAGTCAAAAAAATGTTCGAAAAGAAGAACAGAAGAAAAGGAACCCAAGGGAAATTTTCAGGCAAGGAGATACCTGCGATGGGATCTGTGGTCACGGTCTCCACCACCGGAGGATCGTTGGCACTGCCCCTTGTCGGAGAAGCATCCCTTGTCGGAGAGGCCTCCCTTGCCGGAGAGCGCTCCCTTGCCGGAGAATTCTCCCTTGGCGGTGTAGTTGAAGCAGAGAGAACTTCGGGAGTGACTTCCGGGGCCTCTTGATGAGGCTGTTCTGCTCCTACACAATTCAACAAGTCAGATATCAGTAAAGAAGAAGCACCCAGGCACGCCCGACAGTAACAAGTGAACCATACACTTACCCTGGGGGTTGTGCTGGGGGCTGCTCAGAGGAAGAGTTTCCAGGTCCGGCAAGGGAGTCTCAGACGCTCCTCCTGTCGCCACGGGGGGGTCGTCTTCTATGACAACCACCGGAGTCTTGGCCCTCTTCGACGCTCTCTGGGCCAGCGTCCTGAAAAGGAAAGGGTTCAGAATGAAGCAAATCAGATACAAGACAAAGCAGCAAATTGAAGAATTACAAGTACAGCGACAAGATCTTACTCTTCTTCCTCCTCCTCGGAGCTGAGAGCGGAGAAGTCGAATTCCGCTCCACCTCCGGTGCGACGAGCTGGAAGAGTGGGCTCCCTCGGACGCTTAGCGGGTGCGGGAGCCGTGGTCCCAGAAGGCCCCGCTCCGGTTGTTGTGGCAGCGTGAGGCGCTCCCGCGGCAACAGAGGTTATCGCGGTGGAGCGCGTCGCGCGGCGAGACGGCTGTTGGCCCGTCTGCCGCCCCTCTACTTCCCCGGTCTTGCGGAGGCGCCTTCTCGGCAGGGCCGCGGGCTCCTCCCGCAACAAGTTATCTGAAGGTGGAGGAGAGGCGCCCCCGGCAGGCTCGTTCGGCTCAGCATCAGGCTCGACCTGCTCCTCCTCGCCGGCAAGCTCGTCTCGGTCGGCAAGGCTTGCCGCCTCGGCGGCCTCTACCTCCTCCACAGTAAACCCAAACACGCCAGCGGCGGCAGCTTCTGCCGCCTCCTCCAACCTTGTGGCAATGCGCGCCATCTCTTGCTCGGTGGTGTCGCGGGTGAGCAACCTCTGCTCGTCGGCGCGGATCGGCACTTCTTCCAAGCTATCGAAGAACTGCCGCACGATGTCGTCGGAGGGCTCTTGCCAGGTTGGAACGATCCCATGAGAGTCACACAATGGCATCATGGCGCGGATGCGGTCAAGCGAAGAGTTGTTGCACAAAGGAACTACCCCCCTCGGCAACATGAACCATTCGGGGTGGTCAGGGTCATGCTTGAACAACTCCAGCAGCATTGCATCCAGCTCCAAGACGGTGAAGTTCCAATTGAGGCCTGGGCGCAACCTCATGATATCTGATGGGTTTTGGAATTCCCAAGCTGGCCTCCTCCTCTCCTGCAGGGGAGCGATGCGGCGGCGAAGGAAGTCTGTGCCAACTGCGCCTACAGTAAGTCCGGCAAGCCTGAGGCGCAAGATCCGGATCGTAGCTATCTTCAATCTATCATCCTCTAGCGCCAAGTTGCTCCAATCATTGCCGTGCACTATGGGAGCTTGGCGCAGGGCAGTAAAGGGCTGCGGGTTTTCCTCTACGATCCAACACCAATCAGCTCTCCACTCTTCCCACTTGCTGCGGAGCTCTCCTTCAAGATAGGATTCTTTCTTGCCGATCCTGGAGACCCAAGCAATCCCTCCGGCAACTGGCTCTCCTCTCTCTACACGGGGCATGAAGAAGTGGCGGAAAAGGGCTACATTTGGGTGGACCCCGACAAAGTTCTCGCAGAGGTGTGCGAAAACCGCCATGGTGAGGACGGCGTTGGGGGTGAAATCAAGGAGGCGAAACCTGTATGTATTCATGACATCGCAGAAGAATTCGGAAAAAGGCGGGCAGAGCCCGCAGTAGAAGAAAAGCGCGAAGAAGGGATACCAGACAGAAACCTTCTCAGATGCAGCGGCGGAGATCACCCTCATGCGCCGGTGCGCCCGCGTCTCCGTCGACCAGAAGAGGTAGTACATCTCCCGCACCTCCTTCGCGTCGAGCTGGGGGTCGAAGAGGGCCCGCTCCTTGCGCAGCGCCACAAGCCGTTGCGCCTCGGCCGACTTCACGCCCTTCCCCTTGTCGCCCTTCGGAGCCATGGCGGAGGCGGTGGAGGAGGCCGACGGCGTTGGTGGTGCTGGTGGCGATGGGGGCGAAGCTTTGCTCTCTTCTGACCAGAGAAGAAGGGGGGAGCGAATGTGGTTTTTGAGATGTGACAGCAATGGCGAGGTGGGCGACCTGCCCCTGATTCCTCTGTTTATAAGGAGGGAGAGGGGGCGGACGTTCCGCTTTTCCCATTAAAGAAAGCCCCCACGATCTCTCCCACGACGCCACGTCCGGCGCGTGCCGTTCGTGGGGGACGTGGTGGGTCCGGAGCGAGTAACGGTGCGATCTAGGCCGCGCGCGTGCCCGTGCACTGTTTTGGGCCTGGCCTAACAGCGCTTGGCACCGTGTATGGCCCAGGCCCGGGGGCTCCTGTCGGTGTACTAGAGTAGGGGTACCTTAGTATCCCGAACTCGTGCACGGGCAGTCGCAGCACCCCGCGGCAAGGCTTGCCTAGTGACCGCCAAGACCATCCGTGGCCCCTTTGGAGCCATTCAAGAACAAAGTACTCAAGGCCCCGGCAAGAGGAGCTTGACGGGAAGGCCACTCAAGGCACGAAGGAAACAAGACCCCGGCAAGAGGAGCTTGCCGGGAAGGCTCGGTGAGCGACAAACTCCCGAGTGCGACAAGGGTTCAGCCGCGGCAAGGCGCTTGCCGCGGCAAGCAGCTCTCTTCATCTCCGCTCCAGCTCATCCACCAACGTGTCGCCATGGGGCCATTCCAGGCATGCGTGTCAAGAGGCTGTGCAGCCAGCGGGGAGCAGCGATAAGCGGCGCTGACAAGCTTACCATCGTGGCAAACGGTGGTGCACTTGACGGTCCCTGTTGCACTGTTTAGGCGACATGGACGGGCATTTATTAATCTTGTCCCTTGCCGTCAGAGTTAGGTATAATTCACTGTACACTGTACAAAGCGGTGTACCAACTACTGCTTTACCATTTTTGCCCTCGTCTACGTTGCCACCTGTGGTGACCCCTTGAGCCTATAAAAGGAGGCCCGTGTGCAACGTAGAAGGGCTTCGACTGGTTCGGCTCATTCGACTCATCCTAGACTTGACACACTCAAGCTAGGTTTTGTAGCTCTCATTGCTCCCTAGCAAGAACACAAATAATCAGACAAGCAGCAGTAGGAGTATTATCTCTCCGGAGAGCTCCGAAGCTGGGTAAATCTGCTCGTGTGCATCGCCTGGATCTGCTCTTTGTGCACTCTCCGCCCCCCACCGAACCGTAAGGGACCCCGTCCCATAGGTGTCCGTGGGTCACGATCAGCTTCCCCGACAAGTGGTGGGAGCAAACTCAACACATGTAACTATCATGTGATTGAAAATTAAAATCATGATGACAAGTTTCATGGGTATAATTATTCAATATAGCATACATGTCATCACCATAATTATCATAGACATCAACTTTGTTGTCATAATCAATTGGAACCTCTTCCGAAATAGTGGATTCATCACTGAATAAACGCATGACCTCACGAAATCCACTTTTATCATTATAATAAGATTCAACACCCTGCAATATAGTGGGATAATTATTACCTAAAGTGGACACTCTTCCAAACCCACTTTCATCAGTATAATCATAATAAATAGGAGGCATGCTTTTATCATAATAAATTTGCTCATCAAAACTTGAGGGACTAAAAATATCATCTTCATGAAACATAGCGTCCCCAAGATTATGGCTTTGCATATCACTAGCATAATGGATATTCAAAGAATTCATACCAGCAACATTGCAATCATGCTATTGTGCCAAACATTTTATCGAAATCTTCGTCTATCAATTGAGCATAATTTTCTGCTGCGTCAATTTCAAGAAATACATGATAAATATGAATAATACGAGACCACCTTAATTCCATTTTCTGTAGTTTTATTTTATAAAAAAAACTAGTAATAAAACAAGAAACAAAAAGATTCAATTGCAAGATCTGAAGATATACCATCCAACACTCACCTCCCCAGCAACGATACAAAAAAAGAGCTTGATGTCTACTACACAACTTGTTATTGTAAACTCGTGTTGGGCCTCCAAGCGCGGAGTTATGTAGGAAAGTAGAAATTTACTGTCAGGTGGATGGCCTAAGGTTTATCAATCCATGGCAGGGGTAGGGTGAAGATGGTTTCCCTCAAACAACCATGCAACCAAATAACAAAAAGTCTCGTGTGTCCCCCAACACCCAAATACAATGGTAATTTGTGTAGGTGTACTAGTTCCGCGAAGAGATGGTAATAAAAGCATAGTAATGATAATAGACATTGATTTTTGTAATAGGAATAATAACAAACATAAATGTAGCAATTGATAAAATGGAGCACAACAGGTATTGCAATGCTTGAATATGAGGCCTACGGTTCGTACTTTTGCTAGTGCAATCTCTCAAAATGCTAAAATAATTGGATCATATAACCATCCCTCAATGTGAGATGAAAAATCACTCCAAAGTTCCTATCTAGAGGAGAACATAAGAAATTGTTTGTAGGGTACGAAACCGCCTGAAAGTTATCCTTCCCGTTCGATCTATCTAAGAGTTCGTATTAAAATATTACCAAGCTATACTTTCTAATCGAACTATCTAAGAGTTCATACTAAAATAACACCATATGATACACATCAACCAACTCTGATGTCACCAAGATACTCCACTGTCACCACAAGTGTCTGTGTGTTGATTATACTATATGTATCAAACAATTTCAGATTTGTAATACTCAACCAACACAAAGAACCCCAAAGAGTGCCCCAAGATTTCTATCGAAGAAGCAAACACAAGAACGTGCATCAACCCCTATGCTTAGATTATCCAAATGTCACCTCGGGAATCCATGAGTTGAGTGATAAAACATATATCAAGTGAATCAATATGATACGCCATTGTCAACATGGGTATTCATAGCAAGACATACATAAAGTGTTGTCAAGTCCATAAAACAATTCAATCCTGTAAAAACGAAATCTCAAAAGGAAAACTCAATTCACATCAAGATAGTGAGGGGAAAACACCATATGATGCAACTATACTAAGAAATCCAGCTATACATCAAGGCCATGACATCTAAAGAACACGAGAGAGAATGAGAGAGATTGAACGTATAGCTACTGGAACAAACCCTCGGCCCAGAGGGGTGACTACTCCCTCCTCATCATGGTGGCCTCCGGGATGATGATTTCCCCCTCCATCAAGGGAAAGAACTCTATCCAGGAGAATACTACATTTAAGAAGAAGGATAAGACGAAAGACAAAAAAGAGAGATGGTTGCTTTAATTGAGGTTCACAGGAACACTGGGCAAACAAGTGCCCTGAAGTTCCTTGTGTCCCCAACACACCAAATACAATGGTAAATTGTATAGGTGCACTAGTTCGGCGAAGAGATGGTGATACAAGTGCAGTAATGATAGTAGATTTTGATTTTTGTAATAGGAACAAAAAAACAGCAAGGTAGCAAGTAACAAAAGTGCGTACAAATGGTATCGCAATGCTTTAAAGTGAGGCCTAGGGTCCATACTTTCGCTAGTGCAGTATCTCAACAATGCTAATCTAACACGTGTGATGAAGAATCACTCTAAAGTTCTTATCTAGCATAAGAAGGAAGTGTTTTTAGGGTACGAAACCACCTCAAAGCTATACTTTCTGATCAATCTATTCCGGAGTTCATACTAAAGTAACTCCAAGCTATTCTTTTGATCAATCTAACCAAGAGTTCGTACTAAAATAACACCATATGATACACATCAACCAACTCTAATGTCACTTCGAGTATCCGTGAGTTGATTATATGATATGCATCAAACTATTTCAGATTCATAATACTCAATTCAACACAAAGAACCTCAAAGGGTGCCCCAAGAATTATACCGGAGAAACAATGATGAGAATGTGCATCAACCTGTCGGTGTACTAAGGTAGGGGTACCTTAGTACCCCGAACCTGTGCACGGGCAGTCGCAGCGTCCCCGTGGCAAGCCTTGCCGGGCGTCTATCAAGACCCTCCGCGGCCCTTCAGAAAACAAGACTCCGGCATGAGGAGCTTGCTGGTGAGCCATTCAAGAACAAAGTAGTCAAGACCCCGGCAAGAGGAGCTTGCCGGGAAGGCCACTCAGGGCGTGAAGGAAACAAGGCCCCGGCAAGAGGAGCTTGCCGGGAAGGCTTGGCGGGCGCCGAGAACCGAAGCGCGACAAGGTTCCCGCCGCGGCAAGGCGCTTGCCGGGGCGGGCGACCTCTCTTCATCTCCGCTCCAGCTCACCCGCCAACGTGTCACCACGGGGCTCTCCCAAGTACGCGTGTCGATGGGCTGTGCAGCCAGCGGGAGTAGCGACAAGCGGCGACAAGCTACCATCGTGGCAAGCGGAGGCGACTTGACGGTCCCTGTTACCTTGTTGAGGCGGCCGAGGCGGGCATTGATGACTCTTGTCCCTTGCCGTCAGAGTTAGGTATAGATTACTGTACATTGTACAAAGCGGTGTACCAACCTATGTTTTTACCAAAATACCCTTGTCTACTTGCCACATGTGGTAACCCCTTGTGCCTATAAAAGGAGGCCCAAGTGCAACGTAGAAAGGGTTCGGTCCAGCTCCGGCTTAGTTCATCACATTCATACGAAACCACACTCAGGCTAGGTCTTGTAGCTCCCATTGCTCCCTAGCAAACACGGGATAATCCACAAAGCAGCAGTAGGAGTATTATCTCCCCGGAGAGCTCCGAAGCTGGGTAAACCTGCTCGTGTGCATCGCCTCGATCCGCTCTTTTGTGCAATCTCCGCCCCCCTCCGAACCACAAGGGACCCAGGTCCCGTAGGTGCTCGTGGGGCCACCGATTCTCCCCGACATCTTTGGCGCGCCAGGTAGGGGGCGTCGAAGCTGTGTGAACCCGATCCGGTGGTCACACGAGCAACTTCATCGACATCTTCGCCGACATGGCGCCGAAGAAGAAGTCTTCGGCAGCAGCTGAGCCGTCCGCGTCGAACCCACCACCACCGGAGCCGTCAGGTGGTGGGGGAAACGCTGGCGGAGGAACTGGCGTCATCGAGAGAGCCCACGATGCTGCCAGGTCCAAGGACAAGGCAGCGCAGGCGCGGCGTCCGAATCTGCACCGCGTCCTTCGCAGGAGGCGCGGGACCGACAGGGTCATGATACTCGCGGCACCATACGCTCGTTGGATCAAGGCCAAGCTGGAGGATCCCGAGGCCCTCGAGACCCGCATGCACCTCAGCATGCCGGTACGAGTGGAGTACGGTCGCTTGGGCGGGATGCTGCTCCTCCTAACTTGGTTAGGAGTCCGAGCACATCCCGTTCTTTGCTCCGTACGCCGTTGCCGCCAACCACACCAGCGGAAGCCTTGGCAAGAGCTCAGTTACTTCTAGATTACCCTCCAACGGCCGATAAGGTCGACGAATGGAGGGCCACAATTCAGAGTCTCATCGGCTTCGCCAACGGCGACGTCCCGCGGCAACCAAGTGCTTCGCAACCGCAGCGAGGCGACAAGGCGCGAGCCGATGGCGACGAGACTTGCGGGGGTGCACCCACTGTACACTCCCCTTCCCGAAGGCCAAGATCGTCGACCCGCCGGATCCACCTCGACAGCGACTCCACAGCGTCGTCGGGTCCGCGAGCTCGTCGCGACCAACGCCAAGTTCTTCGAGAACGGCAAGAAGAAGACGCTCGAACCCGTATTGAGCGCCGAAGAGAAGCGCGCCGTCAATCTGACCAACGCGCCGGGCCCACTATCGATATGCATGCGCCAGGGGAACCAGGCGACTTGCCGTACGCGGTAGGTTGCCCTGCGTTCACTCGTGAGCTGCGGCAAGTCCGGTGGCCCGACAAGAAAAACTTCAAACCAGACGTGCCGGAGAAGTATGACGGCAGGACACACCCATCGGAGTTCCTCAGCATCTACACCATCGCGGTGCAAGCTGCGGGGGGACGAGACGACAAGATCCTTGCCAACTACTTTCCCTTGGTGCTCAAGCCAAACGTCAGATCTTGGCTCATGCACTTGCCGGATGGCTCTATTTCTTCTTGGGCAGATTTGTGCCACCAGTTTGTTGGCGCCTTCACAGCGTGCCACAAGCCTCATGGCTGTGAGAGTGATCTCCACCTGCTTGCCCGTAAGGAGGGGGAGTCTCGCAAGAATTCATCCAGAGATTGATCGAGTGCATTACAACATCCCCGACGTCCACCCTGCTGCGGTGATCAGTGCATTCCATCAGAATGTACGAAATCGCAGGATGAGGGAGGAGATGGCGATGTGCAAAGTGAAAGACGTCAGCGAGCTCTACGCCCTGGCCGACAAGTGTGCACGCGCTGAAGAAAGATGAAGACCACCAGGTCCGACAAGATCTCTGTTGCCCACTCCGGCAAGCGCACCTCTTCGGAGTGCTGCGCTACCGTCGAGGACGCACCATCGAGCTCCACCGGCAAGTGCAACAAGATGATGGCAGCTCCGCCAAAGACCAAGAAGGTGCCCGCCAAGGAGGACAGCACTGGTGGTACCTTCACCATCAGTGCCACGCTTGATCCTAAATAGGAAGGCGAGCTCGTTGCTTTCCTGCGGGCGAATGTCGATGTGTTTGCATGGCAACCATCTGACATCCCCGTGTTCCCGTGAAAGTAATTGAGCACCACCTAGCTGTCTGTCCTCACGCGGCCCGTCAAGCAAAGAGTTAGGAAACAGCGTTGGGCGCCAAGAGTTCATAGCGTAAGAAATCAAGAAATTAGAAGCAGCAGGGCTTGTCGGAGGAGTTCTCCACCACGTGGTTGGCCAATCCGGTAGTTGTATGAGGCTAATGGGAAATGGAGACTTTGTATTGACTTCACTGATGTTAATAAAGCTTGTCCCAAAGACCCATTTCCCTTGCTGCGTATCGACCAGATTGTTGACTCCACGGCTGGATGCGATCTGCTTTCGTTTCTTGATGCATATTCAGGATATCATCATATCTTCATGGCAGAAGAGGATGAAGAGAAAACCGCATTCATTACACCATGTGGCACGTCGCTTTATACGGATGCCTTTCGGTTTGAAGAATGCTGGTTCAACCTTTGCAAGGGTAGTCCATGATGCCTTTGGACCACGGATACGAAATGTAGAAGCTTACATGGATGACATAGTGGTCAAGAGCAAAGACAGAGCGACTCTGGTTCAGGATTTGGATGAGACGTTTGCAAATCTGCGCAGGATCAACCTCAAGCTCAACCCCGAGAAGTGCGTGTTTGGAGTCCCTTCCGGCAAGCTTCTCAGGTTCTTTGTGTCTCAGCGGGGAATTGAAGCCAATCCCGACAAGATCAAGGCCATTGAGCAGATCGAAGCACCAAAGCGCGTCAAGGATGTCAGGAGGCTTGCTGGTTGCGTGGCCGCTCTCAGAAGGTTCATCTCTAAGTCTGCTGAACGCGCCCTGCCGTTTTTCAAGATTTTGAAAAAGGCAGGTCCAATGAAATGGACTCCCGAAGCGGAGGCTGCGCTGCAGGACTTGAAGAGATACCTGTCCTCCGCTCCAATACTTGTCGCACCTAGGCCACAAGAGAAGTTGCTGCTGTATATAGCGGCAACCAATCAAGTGGTTAGTGTTGCGTTAGTAGCGGAGAGGGAGGCAGATGATGAGCCGGCAACCGAGGCAAGCGCATCCAGCGACAAGCAAGGGGCTTCGCCGTCAAGCTCTGGTCCTGACAAGAACAGATCAGTGCAGGGTTGCGACAAGATACAGAAAAAGATGGTGCAGCGCCCAGTCTACTTTGTCAGTTCCCTTCTGCAGGGGGCTAGGTCAAGGTACTTTGGTGTGCAGAAGTTGCTTTTTGGCCTCCTCATGGCCTCGAGAAAGCTGCGCCATTACTTCCAAGCACACGAGATAACAGTTGTCACTCGCTTTCCGCTAAAGAGGATATTGCAGAATCCAGAAGCAACAGGCAGAATTGTCGAGTGGGCACTGGAACTGTCAAGCTTTGGTCTCAAGTTTGAAAGCACTTCAACTATCCAGAGCAGGGCATTGGTAGAATTCATAGCGGAGTGGACGCCAACGCAAGATGAAGAGATTCCGGAGACGAGCATCCCCGTCAAGGAGGCAAATAAAGAATGGCTGATGTCCTTTGACGGTGCCTTCTCGCTGCAAGGCGCAGGTGCCGGCGTGCTGCTCATCACACCCACCGGAGAGCACCTCAAGTACATAGTCCAGATGCACTTTCCCAATGAACAAGCAACAACCAATACTGCAGAGTATGAAGGTTTGCTTGCCGGTCTCAGGATTGCTGTAGACCTTGGGATTAAGAAGCTCATCGTCAGGGGGGACTCGCAACTTGTCGTCTGCCAAGTAAATAAAGATTATCAGAGTCCGTTGATGGAAGCCTACGTCGATGAAGTGAGAAAGCTAGAAGAGCACTTTGAAGGCCTGCAGATGGAACACGTTCCAAGACCTCAGAATGATATAGCTGATGGCCTCTCCAAATGTGCCGCACTTAAGTTACCTGTGGAACCAGGAATTTTTGTGCTCAAGCTGACTCAGCCAACCGTAACACACACAACAGGACAGAGCAAGAAGAGAAAATTGGTTTCCGGAGACTACTTTCCGGCAGAGCTCTCTGAAACCGCCGCCAAGAAGGTCCCTAAAACCAACGCAAGTATCACTGAGGAGCAGTCTGCTCCGACAAACCATACAGTTTGTATCGTTGAAGCAAACGCTCCCGACAAGTTTAGCTCCGGCAAGCTTGCCGGGGATCATCAAGCTCCGGCGGACCCACAGGTCCTTGCCGTAGAGAAGCTGATGTTCCTTGATGATAGATGAGCCTTTAGTCCTTGTTCTCGAGCCACAGGCTCCAACATGGGCACAGCAAATCGTCCATTTCCTTCAGAGGAGAACGTCCCGAAGAGCAAGAAGAAGCGGAAAAAGTAGCCCGGCAGTCAAGTATGTACCAGTTTGTTGACAACATTACGCATGGAAGAAGGCTCAACGGTGTGAAATTGAAGTGTATTTGCGGGAAGATGGATGTAAGCTGTTGGCGAGAGATACATGGAGGCATATGTGGTCACCACATTGGCGCAAGAGCACTTGCGGCAAAGCTTCGGCAAGGTTTCTTACGCCGAAGCCCTCCAGGATGCAACTGCACAAGTAACCAAGTGTGAAGCGTGCTAGTTCCATTCCAAACAGATACACCAACCAGCTCAAGCTCTCCAGACGATCCCTTTATCCTGGCCCTTTTCAGTCTGGGGGCTCGACATCCTCGGCCCCTTCCCCCGAGCTGTCGGGGGCTTTGAATACTTGTACGTAGCAATCGACAAGTTCACAAAGTGGCCGGAAGTGGAACCAGTGAGGAAGGTGACAGCACAGTCAGCCGTCAAGTTCTTCAGGTCAATTGTTTGCCGTTTTGGGATTCCTAATAGAATCATCACCGACAAAGGCACAGAGTTCACGAGCCGCACCTTCATGCAGTACGCCCAAGATCTTGGCGCCAAGATCTGCTTTGCTTCTGTTGCTCATCCGAGAAGCAACGGTCAAGCAGAGAGGGCAAACGCTGCAGTGCTGCGAGGACTAAAGACCAGAACTTTCGACAGGCTGGGCAAGTGCGGAAGGAACTGGATCGAGGAGCTGCCGGTGGTTCTTTGGTCGATCAGGACGACGCCAAATCGAGCCACTGGCCAGACACCCTTTGCTCTAGTCTTCGGAGCAGAGGCAGTTCTCCCCACGAAACTCGTGTACGGGTCACCTCGAGTGCTCGCTTATGATGAGCTTGAGCAAGAGCAGCTGCGACAAGATGACGCGCTGCTCCTCGAGGAAGATTGTCTTCGTGCTGTCAGACGAGCTGCTCGTTACCAGCAAGCTTTGCGTCGCTACCATAGCCGCAAAGTTAATGCCGAAGCTTCGAGGAAGGCGACCTTGTTCTTGGCGCGTTCAATCCGCCAAGAATTCCAACAAGTTGACGCCTTGAAGTGGGAAGGCCCTTATCGGGTAAAACGAGTCACTTGGCCCGGCCGTCCGCCTTGAGACCGTAGATGGCCTTCGGTGAGCAATTCCTGGAATATAGAGCATCTTCGCAAGTTTTACCCATGAGGCGCGGTTGCGGAACCTGCTCCGGCAACCACCCTTTTGTACAAGTCTTGCCGCTGTTGCATGTAATCCTTCGTACAAAGCCGGGCGCAGACCCCGTGCCTCAGTAAAGCCTATGTGTTGCGCGCATTTTGTCAATACATGCCCTCATAATCATATATGCATGTGTTTACTAACATTTTGTGCAGCATCCGCACCCGGTAAGCGATGGCGAGCCATTAGGCTCCATAACTTTATTTTTCTCTTCTTTCTTCTCAAACAAGAAGAAGGTTCATCCACCCACAAGTTCACCGGGGGGGGGGGGGAAGGAGAAGATAATGGTGTGGGCCGCCAAGCGTCGCTCGAGGAACTGTCGCCTTGCCAGAAAATGGACAACAGAAAAGCTAAGTTGCTAAGTTTAGACGACCAGTTTTAAGTTTTTAAGTTATCTTCCTCGAACGATAGTACTTTGTATGGAAAACCTGTGCGCGGAGGAACCGACTCGCGACTAGCTTGCGCCCTTACTTTGTTTCGAGTCCGCTCAACAACTTAAGTGAGCTGCAGCTAGTCCGCGACAAGGTTGCTTGTCGGTAGCGACCCCGCCAGCAGGCTGCTGAAGTTCTGCACTCTGCGCTCGCGGCAAGGGTGCCTGCACCGGCAAGTTCCCCGGAAAGCGTAGGGTATAAACATACAAGGGAAGAAATCGAGTAAAGGAAGTAACGTAGCAAATATTGCCCAGAACAAAGTTATATTACAAAAATAACTTATTGCGGCACTGGCTAAATTGTTCTCAGAACTGAAATAACAGCGAAGAGGAGAAGAAAGGTGCGCCGGCATCCAAGCCCCGGCGAGCCAGGGTTGCCGGGGGCTGCGGCAAGCCAGAGTTGTCGGGGGCTGCGGCAAGCCAGAGTTGCCGGGGGCTGCGGCAAGCCAGAGTTGCCGGAGGCTGCGGCAAGCCAGAGTTGCCGGGGGCTGCGGTATCAGATAAGCCTTTCGTCCCTTCTCAAACATCCCTTTTTCATTAAAAACATTTTGCTTGGATACAGTCCGTGGAGAATGGAAAACATGAAAGAGAGGATTACAAGTTTCAAATGCGGATAAGGCCCGAAGGCTTACAAATTAAAAAGATAAGATGCCCGTAATCCTTTTCCTGTCCCTCTCTTCAGGAGGTAGGTCAAGGAGGCAGGAAGGGCAAAAGGAGCGCCTAGGCGAGCTACAGGTGCCAGAAGGCACCAAGGGAACATCCCGGGGGCTCTCCGAAGGCTCGACGGAGATGGCGGCGCCGGAAGCGGGGCTCGAAGACGGGGTGGCAGGGGCGTCGGCCTGTTGCCGAGGGCACTCGCCTCGTACTCCGACTTGACGGCCTTGTCGCCATCCCTCTTCCCCTTCCGCAGCCTCCCTCGCCACGCCGCCCAAGGAGACGACCACTGGGAGTTCAAGGAGCAGCGGCGACGCGGATGATGGGGTCGCCGGTGGACGCAGCGGCGCCCGACAACTAATCGGGCCCGCTACCTCGTCGTCGCTGTCGCTCTCCTCCTCGTCACTCTCGCCGAGGGGAATCTTTTGTCGGAGGAGCTATCCACGCAGCACTTCGCCCGAGTACCAAGATCCCGAAGACCTTGACGGAGAGGAGATCACCCTCCATTAACTTAAAATGGAGGGTAAACCCGCCCTTAGGCTGTGGATGCGAGTGAACGTCTTCCACCCACGATCAAGATACATCACATTAGGGGCTGGGAATACAACACGGACTCGCATGCCGCTGATTCCACAGCCCCTCATGTGCAGTCTCATTGTCTCGGGCGGATCCGACTCCATCGCGCTCGCGAACGGAGCTGGAAGCCGGAGGCGACGACGAGGTGCCCGGCGCAGCCTGACGAAGAACTCGCAAGGGTTGTCCCCTGTATGGACCGCCGCGGGGAGAGGAACCGCCGACGGAGGCGGAGACGGCGCGCCGCCCCGTCCGCCTCTCCCCCGAGCGCCTCGACCTCGTCCACGACCTCGCAATGCTTTAAAGTGAGGCCTAGGGTCCATACTTTCGCTAGTGCAGTATCTCAACAATGCTAATCTAACACGTGTGATGAAGAATCACTCCAAAGTTCTTATCTAGCATAAGAAGGAAGTGTTTTTAGGGTACGAAACCACCTCAAAGCTATACTTTCTGATCAATCTATTCCGGAGTTCATACTAAAGTAACTCCAAGCTATTCTTTCGATCAATCTAACCAAGAGTTCGTACTAAAATAACACCATATGATACACATCAACCAACTCTAATGTCACTTCGAGTATCCGTGAGTTGATTATATGATATGCATCAAACTATTTCAGATTCATAATACTCAATTCAACACAAAGAACCTCAAAGGGTGCCCCAAGAATTATACCGGAGAAAAAATGATGAGAATGTGCATCAACAGCCGATTGTACTAAGGTAGGGTACCTTAGTACCGAACCTGTGCACGGCGATGCAGCGTCCCGTGGCAAGCCTTGCCGGGCGTCTATCAAGACCCTCCGCGGCCCTTCAGAAAACAAGACTCCGGCATGAGGAGCTTGCCGGTGAGCCATTCAAGAACAAAGTAGTCAAGACCCCGGCAAAAGGAGCTTGCCGGGAAGGCCACTCAGGGCGCGAAGGAAACAAGGCCCCGGCAAGAGGAGCTTGCCGGGAAGGCTTGGCGGGCGCCGAGCCCCCAAGCGCGACAAGGTTCCTGCCGCGGCAAGGCGCTTGCCGGGGCGGGCGACCTCTCTTCATCTCTGCTCCAGCTCACCCGCAACGTGTCACCACGGGGCTCTCCCAAGTACGCGTGTCGATGGGCTGTGCAGCCAGCGGGGAGTAGCGACAAGCGGCGCTGACAAGCTACCATCGTGGCAAACGGAGGCGCACTTGACGGTCCCTGTTATAATCGTTCGGGCGACTGAGACGGGCATTGATGACTCTTGTCCGTTGCCGTCAGAGTTAGGTATAGATTACTGTACACTGTACAAAGCGGTGTACCAACCTATGTTTTTACCAACATACCCTTGTCTACTTGCCACATGTGGTAATCCCTTTGTGCCTATAAAAGGAGGCCCAAGTGCAACGTAGAAAGGGTTCGGTCCAGCTCCGGCTTAGTTCATCACATTCATACGAAACCACACTCAGGCTAGGTCTTGTAGCTCCAATTGCTCCCTAGCAAGAACACAGGATAATCCACAAAGCAGCAGTAGGAGTATTATCTCCCCGGAGAGCTCCGAAGCTGGGTAAACCTGCTCGTGTGCATCGCCTCGATCCGCTCTTTGTGCAATCTCCGCCCCCCTCCGAACCACAAGGGACCCAGGTCCCGTTGGTGCTCGTGGGACGCGACCAGTTCTCCCCCGACACAACCCCTATGCATAGATTACCCCAATGTCACCTCGAGAATCCGCGAGTTGAGTGCCAAAGCACATATCAAGTGAATCAATATGATACCCCATTGTCACCACGGGTATTTATAGCAGGACATACCTAAAGTGTTCTCAAATCAGTAAAACTATTAAATCCAGCAAAAACAAAATCTAAAAGGGAAAACTTAATTCACATCAAGATAGTGAGGGGAAAACACCATATGATCCAACTATATTAACAAAGCCCACGATACATCAAGATCATGACATCTAAAGAACACGATAGAGTGTGAGAGAGATTAAACGCATATCTACTGGTACAAACACTCGTCCTGGAGTGGTGATTACTCCCTCCTCATCATGGTGGACTCCGGGATGATGAAGGTGGCCACCGGTGATGATTTCCCCCTCCGACAGGGTGCTGAAAGAGGGTCTAAATAGGTTTTTTGTGGCTACAGTGGCTTGTGGCGATGGAACATCTGATTTAGGGTTATTTCTGATGGTTTCTGTATTTATAGAATTTTTAGTGTTGGAATCACACGAAGATGGGCCTCGAGGTAACCAAAACCCACTGGGGCAAGCCAGGCCCCTCTGGCATGCCCTGGTGGGTTGGGCTCACCTCGTGGCTCTTCTGGCCCTCCCACGAAGCTTCTAGTGCCTCTTTTGTTCCAAAAGAATCATCAAAAAGTTTTGTTGCATTTGGAGAACTTTGATTTCTAAACAACACCATGGTAGTTTTGCTGAAAAGAACGCCAGTCCACGTTAGTTCCATCCAAATCATACCAAAACCATATAAAATTGTTGTAAAAATAGCATGAATACTTCATAAATTATAGATACGTTGGTTTCAGACGTTGGAGATGTATTAGGCCAGAAGCCTAGACTTGTACTTCTCAACAGTACCATCGGTCCTAAGCTTCTTCTTGAACACTCATTGGCATCCCAATGGTTGGCAAGCATAAGGATGATCATTGCTCTCCCATGTACCGTTAGCCAATATGGAATCCATCTCGCTACGGACTGGGTCCTTTATGTAGTTAGCATCCGTATATGCATAAGCTTGTGAAATGGAACATGGAGTGTCGCCATCCATGATGTACATGAGGAAATCATCACCAAAAAACTTTGCAGTCCTCTATCGTTTGCTCCTAGAAGGAGCTTCCTCGTGATCCTCTGCGGAACTTTCATCACTTTTGTGTTCATAGTATTCCATCGAATTGGTAGGTTCAGGAGTCTCATCAGATTCTAGTCTAGAAGTGATTTGCATATCTCTCATGGGAAAAATATCCTCCAGGAATGTAGCATCCTTAGACTCTAGAATTGTACCAACCTTATGGTCAGGTACCTCAGGTTTCGCTAATAGAAATCTATATCCATCGCTTTTCTTAGTGTAGCCCAAATTAATGCAGTCCACTGTATTTGGTCCAAGCTTGCGCTATTTGGGGATTGGCACATTGACTTTCACCAAGTAGCCCCAAGTGAGCAAGAAAGAGAGTGTATTTATTTTATTTGCCCATTGCTCCTATGGAGTAGTCTCATTATCGTGTACGGGAACTTTATTCAATATATGACATGATGTCAATACAACCTCTCGCCGCCATGCCTTGGATAGGCCTGATCTATCTAACATGGCGTTAATGAAATCTGTTAGAGCATGGTTTTTCGGTTTGGCAACCCCGTTTGACTGGAGTGCATAGGAAGGTGTCCTCTCATGAATAGTACCATCTTCCACACATAATAAATCTAACTCATTAGAAAAGTACTCTCCACCATGATCAAAGCGGAGTCATTTTATTTTCTTCTCAAGTTGGTGCTCAACTTCAGCCTTATAGATTTTAAGGTAGTTTAGAGCCTCATCCTTTGTATTTATCAAACACACATACGAAATGTAGTAGAATCATCAATGAAAGTCATTAAGTATTTATTTCCACTTTTAGGCAACACACCATCCATATCACATTGAACTGAATGTATGAGCTCTAATGGTGCCAGTTGTCTTTCCTTCGCAGGCTTGTGAGGCTTATGAGATTCCTTTGCTTGCACACACGCATGGCACTTAGTGCCTTTGGCTAAGGTGAAACTAGGGACTAAATCCATCTTAGTTAGCCGAGTCATACAACCAAAATTTATGTGACAAAGATGTGAATGCCAAACCTCGGATTCGTTCACATTAGAATGAATTTGGTTCATGACTTTATTATAGAAATCCTCCAGGGAAAGGCGAAACAAACCACCACAATCATATCCTTTTCCAACAAATTGTCCAAATAGAGATACGACTACTTTGTTGGAGTCAAATACTAACTTAAGCCCTTCTTTACATAGGAGAGAGCCACTAACAAGATTCTTCTTGATGGCGGGGACATGTTGCACGTTCTTCACTTTTGCGAACTTTCCAGATGTAAACTTCGATCTACCGTGCCAACACCATGAACAGAAGCATGCAAGCGGATGGTGGTTTTCTCCCTAAACACATGCTCCTATTAAAGAGCAATCATTACCGTTGGAGACTGATACGTCTCCAACGTATCTATATTTTTTGATTGTTCCATGCTATTATATTATCCACCTAGTATATTTTATATGCATTCATATGCTATTTTATATGATTTTTGGGACTAACCTATTAACCTAGAGCCCAGTGCATGTTTCTGTTTTTTCCTTGTTTTTGAGTTTTACAGAAAAGGAATACCAAACGGAGTCCAATTAACGTGCCAATTTTTGATGATTTTTTATGGACAAAAAGAAGCCCCCGGAGTAAAAGAGTTAGGCCAGAAGAGTCTCAGGCTATCCACAAGGGTGGGGGGCGTGCCCTACCCCCCTCTGTGTGCGCCCTATCTCGTGGACGACTCGAAGACCCCCCCTGATGTGAGACATACGCCAAAAATTCCTATAAATACAGAACCTCCAGAACATAACCTAGATCGGGAGTTCCGCCGCCCCAAGCCTGCGTAGACACCAAAATCCAATCTGGACCCTATTCCGGCACCCTGCCGGAGGGGGGAATCCCTCACCGGTAGCCATCTTCATCATCCTGGCACTCTCCATGACGAGGAGGGAGTAGTTCACCCTCGGGGCTGAGGCTATGTACCAGTAGCTATGTGTTTGACTTCTCTCTCGTGTTCTTGATATGGCACGATCTTGATGTATCGCGAGCTTTGCTATTATAGTTGGATCTTATGATGCTTATCCCCCTCTATCTTCTTGTAATGGATTGATTTTTCCCTTTGAAGTTATCTTATCGGATTGAGTATTTAAGGATTTTAGAACACTTGATGTATGTCTTGCATGTGCTTATCTATGGTAAAAACGGGATATTCACATGATCTACTTGATGTATGTTTTGGGGATCAACTTGCGGGTTCAGTGACCTCGTGTGCTTATGCATAGGGGTTGGCACACGTTTTTATCTTGACTCTCCGATAGAAACTTTGGGGCACTCTTTGAAGTACTTTGTGTTGGTTGAATAGATGAATTCGAGATTGTGTGATGCATATCATAAAATCGTACCCATGGATAATTGAGGTGACATTAGGGTTTTGGTTGATTTGTGTCTTAAGGTGTTATTCTAGTACGAACTCTAGGATAGATCGAACAGAAAGAATAGCTTCGTGTTATTTTACTATGGACTCTTGAATATATCGATCAGAAAGAATAACTTTGAGGTGGTTTTGTACCCAACCATAATCTCTTCGTTTGCTCCCTGATATTAGTGACTTTGGAGTGACTCTTTGTTGCATGTTGAGGGATAGTTATATAATCCAATTATGTTATTATTGTTGAGAGAACTTGCACTAGTGAAAGTATGAATCCTAGGCCTTGTTTCAACGCATTGCAATATCGTTTACGCTCACTTTTACCACTTGCTACCTTGCTGTTTTTATATTTTCAGATTACAAAAACCTATATCTACCATCCATACTGCACTTGTATCACCATCTCTTCGCCTAACTAGTGCACCTATACAATTTACCATTGTATTGGATGTGTTGGGGTCAGAAGATACTCTTTGTTATTTGGTTGCAGGGTTGTTTGAGAGAAACAATCTTCATCCTACGCCTCCCACAGATTGATAAACCTTAGGTCATCCACTTGAGGGAAATTTGCTACTGTCCTACAACCTCTGCACTTGGAGGACCAACAACGTCTACAAGAAGAAGGTTGTGCAGTAGACATCAAAGACACACCCAGAATGCTCTCATTGATGTGAGCCACAAGATGGTCCTAGTCTGCCAATGCTTAAAATGTGTCCTGGTGAACTTCTTCGGATTGAGAGTAGCGACGAGCCATGAACTGAAAAGTGCCTAAAATAAGGTTTTTGGAGTGTTGGGAATATCAGTACTTTCTCGACTAATCCAATCCATGAGTAAACAGTGACCATGGAAAAAATAGTACGCATCTCATTCGAATACCTAAGCATGTGAGCACGTACAGTACATAGAATTGAAACATCTATGAACATCATATATGCGACCGGCACATGAATGAGCGAATAGGGGATGGAGTAGTCATATCCTCTGGTTGGAAAGGCAAACGTAGTGGTGGCAACAGCAGCCTCGGCATCAGCCGAGGTCTTCTTCTTGGCCTCTTGGTTGTCCTCCATGGAGTCGATGAAGGGGAAGTAGTGAAAGCAAAGGCAGATAGAGACTGGGATGGATATGGATGAATCATGTCAAGATGCTCCAAAAAAACCTTATTGCAATTCTACCGGGTAGGATCTCCAACGATAGGGTTCCGGAGGCACTTGCCCTCCTGACCAACTGTGTGCGCGGTCCTCGTGATGGGATCACTGGTAGCAGTACAGAGAGAGGAATAGTAGATGAAAACTAGGGTTGTGCGAGCGGGAGTGAGTGAGCGAAGTTAGGGTTCACCCCATAGACCATAGCCTTCTTATATAGGCCATCGGGTAGACGGTCCTAGGTTCGGGCCCATGACCAAGTCAACTAATATCCCACGGTCCAATGTCCCTGACAGTGGCACTTCCATAAGCGACTTATTAATCCGAGATTAGTTAAACATTCCCGACTGGGAAAAGTAAGATCTGACTCGGCTCATTACCGCAACATGTGGTGCACACGTGTGTCGTGATGAGGCGGGGCGTGGCGAGGCGAGGCGGGCGGAGGAGGAGGAGGAGAGCACGTGTAGAACTCCTATACCCAAGCTTCAACTTGTAGAGCAGCCCTTATAAAGTGGTATCACTCTTCTTACTCTAGAAGTATGGTACTAAACTTCCCAAACTTCCCACCGCTTCACGTGCACATTAATGGACGTTAGAGATTAACCAGGGATTATTGTCTTATACGGTCCTAAGACCATCAATAATCCATCAATCCTTCACAAGATCTCAAGGCACATAGGTTTATCAAATGTTCCAAACTATGTTTGATATACCAGAATTTTCAGTGGAGATATTAAGTTGAACTTCCACCTGAAGCAATGGGATTAGACTTCTTTACAACTGAACAATAGACTATGCCTTGAACTGTCAGTTTCACGTCCAGAAGTTTCACCCATTGTCTGCTGATACGTGTTTGCCGAAGGATAAAGCCCAGGAGCGGAGCTTATAAGTCATACTCCGTACCTTATCATGAGCTTCGTAGAGATTACCCAATCTCACAGAGTATGACCAGCAGTCGGGCTCACATAGGTGTGTTCCTCCCAAGAATTCTCTGTGGGTTAGCATCTTACTTACGCTTTGGAACGCATTATGACATAAGTGAGCCTGCCTTACGACATTGAGATTATTATTGCATATCCAACGGTGGGGGTTAACTAAGGATACTCTCCTCGTTTGACTGCTGAATTTTTTTCCCAGGTTCTAATTCACGGGATCTCCGATCACGTAGGTTGGGTTACCCCCATCACAACTTACGTGGGTCTCATACCCATCTCCATCTATGAATTTTCTATCACAGACCGTGATATCCATTTGTAAAAGGGTCCGCCAGATTCTTAGCCTTCTGGATATAATCCAACGCTATCCTACGGAGTTTTTTGATTTTCTGACACATTTTAATCTTCTTTTTATCTGCTTTTTGGATTTCATGTTATCCTTTGAACTCTTAGCCTCTGCAATCACAGTTTGATTGTCACTGTTCATATGGACAGTCGGGGCTAGTTTATCAACCACTAGCTAATCCATCAAAATCTCTCAAAGCCATTCCACTTTGACGCATGATGTGTCTAATGTTTGAAGGTCCGCATCACTAGTCGATCTCGTTAAGGTCGTCTGGTTGCAAGACTTCAAGGAAACAACACCACCACAAAATTTGAAGATATGTCCACTTGAGGTTTTAGCTCATCACCATCAGAAATGCAATTCTAATCACTATACCCCTCAAGTACCATAGCGTACCCAGAATAGTGAATTCCATAGCTCATAGTACCTTGAAACTAGAGCACGACTCGTTCAATGGCATGTCAATGCAGATATTTTGGATTGGAAACAAACCGACCCAATTTGCACATAGTAAATGAGATGTCAGGACGAGTAGCACATGGGAGGTACATCATTGAACCAACCACTTGAGAATATCTCAATTAATCTATAGCCGTGCCATCAAAATTTCGAATCTGCATGCTTGGATCATATGGTGTTGCAGAAGGTTTAAAGTCCCAATATCCAAAACGACTCAACATCTTCTCAACATAATGGGATAGAAAAAGTGTAATTATACCCTCAGTATCGCTCAATAGCTTGATGTTCAAGATAACATCAGCCACGCCCAGGTATTTCATCTCAAAGTTATGAGATAGAAAAGCCTTCACCTCCTCAATGAGTTTGAGGTGGTTCCCAAATATTTGTAAGTCATGGACATACAAACACTGTATAAATCATCCCCCCCACCATATAGTATACACATATGTCAACTTTGTTACAACAAAGCTAACAAATATCAAAGTAGTATTAAACATGTTATGCCATTCCGTAGGCCCTTGATTCAGGCCATACAAGGATTTCACTAGCTTGCTCACCTTTCTTTCCTGACAATTTAGTACAAAGCCGTCTGTCTTTTGCATGTAAACTTCCTCGTCTAGCTCTCCATTACGGAAAGCAGCCTTAACATCCATATGATGAATGAGAAGACCATGCAAGGCAGCGAAAGAAAGTAACACTCGAATGGTATCAGTCTAGACACGGGTGAGTGAGTATCGAAGAAATCCTCTTCTTATTTTTTGGCTATAACGCTTGGCCACAATCCTAGCCTTGTACTTATCAACAGTACCATCGGGCCTAAGCTTCTTCTTGAAAAGCCACTTATATCACAATGGTTAGCAACCATAAGGACGATCGGTGATCTCCCATGTCCCGTTAGCCAAGATGGAATCCATCTCGCTACGGAACACGTCCTTCCGGTAGTCAGCACCTAGAGATGCATAAGCTTCTAAAATGGAACTGAGAGTGTTATTTTCCACATGATCACCAAAAGACTCTGTAGTCCTCTGTCTCTTGCTGCTAACTGGAGATTCCTCATCATCCTCCGCAGAACTTTGATCACTTTTGTGCTCATAGTATTCCATCGGAATGGCAGGTCTAGGAGTCTCATGAGATTCCATTGTAGAAGTGCTTTTCATATCTCTCATGGGAAAAATGTCCTTAAAGAATGTAGCATCCTTTATACTCTATCATTCTACCGACCTTCTAGTCAGGTACCTTAGATTTCACTACTAGAAATCTGTCCTATAGCCAATACTATTCTTAGCATAGCCCAAATTAACGCAGTCCATAGTCTTTTGTCCAAGCTTGCATTTTTTGGGGATCGGCACATTGACTTTTGCCAAACAGCCCCAAGTGCACTAGTAAGAGAGTGTTGTTCTTTTTCTTTTCACATTGCTCATAGCGAGCAGTCTCATTATCCATTGAATGAACTTTATTCAGGACATCTAATGATGTCAATACAGCCTCCCACCGTTTCTTGGATAAACCTAATGTATCTAACATGGCGTTAACCAAATATGTTATAGTACCATTTATCCGATGAGCTACCTCGTTTGACTAGGGTGAATAGGGAGGCGTCCTTTCATGAATAATACCATGTTCCACACACAATAAATCAAACTCATTAGAAAAGTACTCTCCACGACGATCAGACTTTCTTCAAGGAAATATGCCCTAGAGGCAATAATAAAGTTATTATATATTTCCTTATTTCATGATAAATGTTTATTATTCATGCTAGAATTGTATTAAGCGGAAACTTAGTACATGTGTGAATACATAGACAAAACAAAGTGTCACTAGTATGCCTCTACTTGACTAGCTCGTTGAATCAAAGATGGTTAAGCTTCCTAACCATAGACATGAGTTGTCATTTGATTAACGGGATCACATCATTAGGATAATGATGTGATTGACTTGGCCCATTCCGTTAACTTAGCACTTGATCGTTTAGTATGTTGCTATTGCTTTCTTCATGACTTATACATGTTCCTATGACTATGAGATTATGCAACTCCCATTTACCGGAGGAACACTTTGTGTGCTACCAAACGTTACAACGTAACTGGGTGATTATAAAGGTGCTCTATAGGTGTCTCCGAAGGTACTTGTTGAGTTGGCGTATTTCGAGATTAGGATTTGTCACTCCGATTGTCGGAGAGGTATCTCTGGGCCCTCTCGGTAATGTACATCACTATAAGCCTTGCAAGCAATGTGACTAATGAGTTAGTTGCAGGATGATGCATTATATAACGATTAAATAGACTTGTCGGTAACGAGATTGAACTAGGTATTGAGATACCGATGATCGAATCTCGGGCAAATAACATACCGATGACAAAGGGAACAATGTATGTTGTTATGCGGTTTGACCGATAAAGATCTTCGTAGAATATGTAGGAGCCAATATGAGCATCCAGGTTCCGCTATTGGTTATTGGCCGGAGACGTGTCTCGGTCATGTCTACATAGTGCTCGAACCCGTAGGGTCCGCACGCTTAATGTTCGGTGACGATTTATATAATGAGTTATGTGTTTTGATGTACCGAAGGTAGTTTGGAGTCTCGGATGAGATCGGGGACATGACGAGGAGTCTCGAAATGGTCGAGACGTAAATATCGATATATTGGACGACTATATTCGGACATCGGAAAAGTTCCGAGTGATTCGGGTATTTTCGGAGTACCGGGGAATTACGGGAATTCACTGGGAGAAGTATTGGGCCTTATTGGGACATACGGGAATAGAGGAGAGAGGCCAAAAGGAAGGAGCCCCCCCCCCTATCGTCCAAATTGGACAAGGGGTGCAGCCCGGTTTCCTTCTCCCTCTCCCCCTCTTTCCTTCTCTCCTACTCCGGAAAGGAAAGGGGAATCCTACTAGGAGTTGGGAGTCCTAGTAGGACTCCCCACACTTGGCGCGCCCCCTCTAGGGCTGACCTCTCCCTCCCTCCTTTATATACGGGGGCAGGGGGGCACCTCTAGACACAACAATTGACCATTGATCTCTTAGCCGTGTGCGGTGCCCCCCTCCACCATATTCCACCTCCGTAATATCGTAGCAGTCCTTAGGTGAAGCCCTGCGTCGGTAGCATTATCAACACCGTCATCACGCTGTTGTGCTGACGGAACTCTCCCGCAAAGCTCTTCTGGATCGGAGTTCGTGGGACGTCATCGAGCAGAACGTGTGCTGAATTCAGAGGTGACGTACGTTCGGTACTTGGATCGGTCGGATTGTGAAGACGTACGACTACATCAACCGCGTTGTGCTAACGCATCCTCTTTCGGTCTACAAGGGTACGTGGACAACACTCTGCCCTCTCGTTGCTATGCATCACCATGATCTTGCGTGTCCGTAGGAATTTTTTGAAATTACTACGTTCCCTGACAGTGGCATACGAGCCAGATTTATGCGTAGATGTTATATGCACGAGTATAACACAAGTGAGTTGTGGGCGATACAAGTCATACTACTTACCACCATGTCATACTTTGGTTCGGCGGTATTGTTGGATGAAGCGGCCCGTGCCGACATTACGTGTACGCTTACGCGAGACTGGTTCTACCAACGTGCTTTGCACACAGGTGACTGGCGGGTGTCAGTTTCTCCAACTTTAGTTGAACCGAGCGTGGCTATGTCCGGTCCTTGAGAAGGTTAAAACATCACTAACTTGACAAAATATCATTGTGGTTTTGATGCGTAGGTAAGAACGGTTCTTGATCAGCCCATAGCAGCCAAGTAAAACTTGCAACAACAAAGTAGAGGACGTCTAACTTGTTTTTGCAGGGCATGTTGTGATGTGATATGGTCAAGACATGATGCTAAATTTTATTGTAGGAAATGATCAAGTTTTGTAACAAAGTTATCGACAACTGGCAGGAGCCATATGGTTGTCGCTATTGTATGCAATGCAATCGCCCTGTAATTGCTTTACTTTATCACTAAGCGGTAGCGATAGTCGTAGAAGCAATAGTTGGAGAGACGACACCGAACTCATGATGGAGATCAAGCTGTCGCGCCGGTGACGATGGTGGTCATGACGGTGCTTCGGAGATGGAGATCACAAGCACAAGATGATGATGGCCATATCATATCACTTATATTGATTGCATGTGATGTTTATCCTTTATGCATCTTATTTTTCTTGATTGACGATAGCATTATAAGATGATCTTTCACTAAATTTCAAGGTATAAGTGTTCTCCCTGAGTATGCACCGTTGCGATAGTTCTTCGTGCTGAGACACCACGTGATGATCGGGTGTGATAAGCTCTACGTTCAAATACAACGGGTGTAAGACAGTTTTACACACAAAGAATACTCAGGTTAAACTTGACGAGCCTAGCATATATAGATATGGCCTCAGAACACTGAGATCAAAAGGTCGAGCGTGAATCATATAGTAGATATGATCAACATAGTGATGTTCACCACTGAAAACTACTCCATCTCATGATATGATCAGACATGGTTTAGTTGATTTGGATCACGTGATCACTTAGATGATTACAGGGATGTCTATCTAAGTGGGAGTTCTTAAGTAATATGATTAATTGAACTTTATCATGAACTTAGTCCTGATAGTATTTTCCAAATTATGTTGTAGATCAATAGCTCGTGTTGTTGCTTCCTATGTCATATATGTTCCTAGAGAAAACTAAGTTGAAATATGATTGTAGCAATGATGCGGACTGGGTCCGTGATCTGAGGTTTATCCTCATTGCCGCACAGAAGAATTATGTCCTTGATGCCGCTAGGTGACAGACCTACTGCAGGAGCAGATGCATAGGTTATGAACATTTGGCTAGCTCAATATGATGACTACTTGATAGTTTAGTGCACCATGCTTAACGGCTTAGAATCGGGACTTCAAAGACGTTTTGAACGCCATGGATCATATGAGATGTTCCAGGAGTTGAAGTTAACATTTCAAGAAAATACCTGAGTTGAGAGATATGAAGTCTCCAACAAGTTCTATAGCTAAAATATGGAGGAGAATTTCTCAAATAGTGAGCATGTGCTCAGATTGTCTGGGTACTACAATCGCTTGAATCAAGTGGGAGTTAATCTTCCAGATAAGATAGTGATTGAAAGAGTTCTCTAGTCACCATCACTAAGTTACTAGAACTACGTGATGAACTATAGTATGCAAGGGATGATGAAAAAACGATTCCCGAGCTCTTCGTGATGTTGAAATCGACGAAGGTAGAAATCAATAAAGAGCATCAAGTGTTGATGATTGACAAGACCACTAGTTTCAAGAAAAGGGAAAGAAAGGGAACTTCAAGTAGAATGACAAGCAAGTTGTCACTCCCACGAAGAAGCCCAAAGATGGACCAAAGCCTGAAACTGAGTGTTTACACTACAAAGGAAATGGTCACTGGAAGCGGAAATGCCCTGAATATTTGGTGGATAAGAAGGATGGCAAAGTGAACAAGGGTATATTTGATATACAGGTAATTGATGTGTACCTTACTAGTGTTTATAGTAGCCCCTGAGTATTTGATACTTGTTCGGTTGCTAAAAATTAGTAACTCAAAATAGGAGTTACAGAATAAACAAAGACTAGTTGAGGGTGAAGTGACGATGTGTGTTGGAAGTAGTTCCAAGATTGATATGATCATCATCGCACACTCCCTATACTTTCGGGATTAGTGTTAAACCTAAATAAATGTTATTTGGCATTTGTGTTGAGCATGAATATGATTTGATCATGTTTATTGTAATACAGTTATTCATTTAAAGTTAGAGAATAATTGTTGTTCTGTTTACATGAACAAAACCTTCAATGGTCATAGACCCAATGAAAATAGTTTGTTGGATATCGATCATAGTGATACACATATTCATAATATTGATGACAAAAGATGCAAAGTTAATAATGATAGTGTAACTTATTTGTGGCACTGCGGTTTGGGTCATCGGTGTAAAGCGCATGAAGAAACTCATAAAGATGGATTTTTGGAATCACCTGGTTATGAATCATTTGATGCCTGCGAACAGTGCCTTTTGGGCAAGATGACTAAAACTCCGTTCTCCGAAACAATGCAACAAGCTACTGACTTGGTGGAAATAATACATACCGATGTCTGAGGTCCAATGAGTGTTGATGCTCTTGGTGAGTATCGTTATTTTCTGACCTTCACAAATGATTTGAGCAGATATGAGTATATCTAATTAATGAAGCACAAGTTTGAAACATTTGAAAAGTTCAAAGTATTTCAGAAGTGAAATGGAGAATCATCGTAACAAGAAAATAAAGTTTCTACAATCTGATCGTAGAGGAGATTATTTGAGTTACGAGTTTGGCCATCATTTAAAAACAATGTTGAATAGTTTCATAGCTCACGCCACATGGAACACCACAGCGTAATGGTGTGTCCGAACGTCATAACTGCACTTTATTGGATTTGCTGCGATCTATGATGTATCTTACCGATTTACCACTATCGTTTTGGGGTTATGCATTAGAGACAGCTGCATTCACTTTAAATAGGGCGCCATCAAAATCCGTTGAGAAGATGGCTTATTAAATATGGTTTGGCAAGAAACCAAAGTTGTCGTTTCTTAAAATTTGGGGCTGCGATGCTTATGTGAAAAAGTTTCAACCTGATAAGCTCGAACCCAAATCAGAGAAGTGCGTCTTCATAGAATACCCGAAGTAAACTGTTGTGTACACCTTCTATCACAGATCCGAAGGCAAGATATTTTTTGCTAATATGGATCCTTTCTAGAGAAGGAGTTAATCTTGAAAGAAGTGAGTGGGAATAAAGTAGAGCTTGATAAGGTAATTGTACCTTCTCCCGAATTGGATAGTATTTCATCACAGAAATCAGTTCCAGTGATTCCTACACCAATTAGTGAGGAAGCTAATGATGATGATCATGAAACTTCAAAATTAAGTTACTAGAAAACCTCGTAGGTCTTCCAAAGCACAGTTCGCACCAGAGTGGTATGGTAATCCTATTCTAGAAGTCATGTTACTAGACCATGATGAACCTACAAACTATGAGGAAGCGATGATGAGCCCAGATTCCGCGAAATGGCTTAAGGCTATGAAATCTGAGATAGGATCCATGTATGAGAACAAAGTGTGGACATTGGTTGACTTGCCCGATGATCCACAAGCCATAGAAAATAAATGGATCTTCAAGAGGAAGACGGACGCTGATAGTTGTATTACTATCTACAAAGCTCGAATTGTCGAAAAAGGTTTTCGACAAGTTCAAGGTGTTTAATACAATGAGATTTTCTCACTCGTATCGATGCTTAAAAAGTCTGTCCGAATCATGTTAGCAATTTCCACATTTTATGAAATCTGGCAAATGGATGTCAAAACTGGATTCCTTAGTGGATTTATTAAAGAAGAGTTGTATATGATGCAACCAAAAGGTTTTGCCAATCCTAAAGGTGCTAACAAAGTGTGCAAGCTCCAGTGATCCATCTACGGACTAGTGCAAGCATCTCAGAGTTGGAATATACGCTTTTATGAGTTGATCAAAGCATATGGTTTTATACAGACTTTTGGAGAAGCCTATATTTACAAGAAAGTTAGTGGGAGCTCTGTAGCATTTCTAAAACTATGTGTAGATGACATATTGTTGATTGGAAATGATATAGAAATTTTAGATAGCATAAAAGGATACTTAAAGAGTTTTTCAAAGAAAGACCTCAGTGAAGCTGCTTACACATTGAGCATCAAGATCTATAGAGATAGATCAAGACGCTTGATAAGATTTTTCAATAAGCACATACCTTGATAAGATTTTGAAGTAGTTCAAAACGGAACATTCAAAGAAGGAGTTCTTGCCTGTGTTGAAAGGTGTGAAGTTGAGTAAGACTCACCATGGCAGAAAATAGAAAAAGAATGAAAATTCATTCCATATGCCCTAGTCATAGGTTCTATAAAGTATGCTATGCTGTGTACCAGACCTATTGTATACCTTGCTCTAAGTTTGGCAAGGGATTACAATTTTGATCTAAGAGTAGATCACTAGACATCGGTCAAGAATATCCTTAGTGAGGACTAAGGAAATATTTCTCGATTATTGAGGTGATAAAAGAGCATGTCGTAAAGAGTTACATCGGTGCAAGCTTTTACACCGATCCAGATGACTCTAAGTCTCAACCTAGATACATGTTGAAAGTGGGAGAAATTAGCTAGAGTAGCTGCATGCAGAGCATTGTAGACATAGAATATTTTGCAAAATACATACGGCTCTGAATTTGACAGACCCGTTGACTAAACTTCTCTCACGAGAAAAACATGATCACACCTTAGTACTCTTTGTGTGTTAATCACATATCGATGTGAATTAGATTATTGACTCTAGTAAACCCTTTGGGTGTTGGTCACATGACGATGTGAACTATGGGTGTTAATCACATGTAGATGTGAATATTAGTGTTAAATCACGTGGTGATGTGAACTAGATTATTGACCCTAGTGCAAGTGGGAGATTGAAGGAAATATGCCCTAGAGGCAATAATAAAGTTATTATTTATTTCCTTATTTCATGATAAATGTTTATTATTCATGCTAGAATTGTATTAACCGAAAACTTAGTACATGTGTGAATACATAGACAAAACAAAGTGTCACTAGTATGCCTCTACTTGACTAGCTCGTTGAATAAAAGATGGTTAAGTTTCCTAGCCATAGAAATGAGTTGTCATTTGATTAATGGGATCACATCATTAGGAGAATGATGTGATTGACTTGACCCATTCCGTTCGCTTAGCACTTGATCCTTTAGTATGTTCCTATTGCTTTCTTCATGAGTTATACATGTTCCTATGACTATGAGATTATGCAACTCCCGTTTACCGGAGGAACACTTTGTGTGCTACCAAACGTCACAACGTAACTGGGTGATTATAAAGGTGCTCTACAGGTGTCTCTGAAGGTACTTGTTGAGTTGGCGTATTTCGGGATTAGGATTTGTCACTCCGATTTGTCACTTCTTCTTAAAGGTAGTACTCTGGTGGACAGAGGTCTTTCGCTTGAACTTGTGGAAATTCTTGTTCACCAGATTTCCCCTAGAAGAACCCTCAGCCCCTTTCACGTCTGATTCCTTCGCTCTCGAGTTCTGCTCAACACTTATATGACCAATGACATCCTCAACAGAGAATTCGCGTCTCAAGTGCTTGAGAGAACTAGCAAAGTTCCTCCATCCAGGAGGGAGTTTTGCAATAATGCAACTTGCGACAAACTTGTCGTGTAACTCACACTTTAGGATCTCTAGCTCCTTAGCGATGCATTGTATATCTCTTGGGCCTAGTCCAAATACAGGACGGTTATCAACCATTTTGTAATCATGGAACTCCCTGATAGCATACGATTCGCACCCAACATTGGTGCCAAACTAAGCTTCAAGTGCATTCCAGAAAATTCTTGGCAACACGCATGTGGATACATGCATCAACCAGCTTGTCTTTGATCAAAGTAAGAATGGCTCTGACAAAGATGGTGGTCGCCTCCCTAATCACATTCTCCAGTTTTGAAGCAATAGTTACCATGGGAGACAAACCACCAACCCAGGACACGTACTTCGCTGTGAGCGACAAGGTCGTCCTAGTTTGCCAATGCTTAAAATGCATCCCTGTAAACTTTTCCAGATTCAGAGTAGCAGTGAAGCCATGAGTCGAAAAGTGCCTATAATAAGGTTTTTGGAGTGTTGGAAATATTATCACTTTCTCCATTAATCTAATCCATGAGTTAACAATATACATGGAAAAGATGGTATGCATCTCATACCGATACCTAAGCGTGTGAGCACATATATTACATAGAACTGAACATCTATGAACATCCCATATACGTTCAACAAATGAACAAGAAAATTGGGGATGAATGAGTCGCACCCTCCGGTTATCTAGGCGAACGTGGTAGTGGCAGCCTCACAAGTGGTCGAGTCCTTCTTCTTGGTGGCTTCATCGTCGATTATGGAGTCCATGCGAGGGAAGTAGTGGAAGCAGAGGTGAACAAAGACGGGGATGGATCGGAAGCAGTTGCATCGAGACACTCGCCAGAAACCTTATGGCCGTTCTCCTTGGGAGGGTCTCAAACGGAAGGGTTCCGAAGGCACATGCTCTCCCTACCAACCGTGCACGCGGTCATCGGGATGGCATCGTTAGAAGCAGCACACAAAGAGGAACAATAGATGATGGCTAGGGTTACGATCTCAGATCACATAGGTTGGGTTACCCCCATGGATACTTACGTGGGTTTCACAACCATCTCCCTCGATGCATTTTCTATCACAATCCATGATAGCCCTTTCATAAAAGGGTCTCCCAGATTCTTAGCCTTATGGATATAATCCAACGCTATCACCTTGGAGTTTCTCAATTTTCTAACATATTTTAACCTTCTTCTTATGTGCTTTGTGGATTTCGTGTTGTCCTTTGAACTCCTAGCCTTGGCAATCACAGTTTGATTGTCACGATTCATAAGGACAACCAGGACTGGTTTATCAACCACTAGTAAGTCCATCAAAAGCTCTCGAAGTGATTTTGCTTCGTTGTGTGATGTGTCTATATTTTTGATTGTTCCATGCTATTATATTATCTATCTTGGATGTTTTATATGCATTTATATGATTTTTGGGACTAACTTATTAACCTTGAGCCCAGCGCCAGTTTCTGTTTTTTCCTTGTTATTGAGTTTCGCAGAAAAGGAAAATCAAACAGAGTTCAATTGAGCTGAAAAAATTACGGTGATGTATGGGCGCCCTACCCCCCGAAGCAAAAGAGTTGGGCCAGAAGAGCCACGAGGCCTCCACAAGGATGGATGGTGTGCCCTCCGGTCCGGTGGCTCCTCGTGGATCCCCCTGACTTGTTCTCCATGCCAAAAATTCATAGAAATATCGAAACCCACTGAAATAAACCTAGATGGGGAGTTTCGCCGCCGCAAGCCTCTATTTCCACGAAAAACCAATCGGGTGCCAGTTCCGGCTCCTTCCCGGAGGGGAAACCATCACCGGTGGCAATTGATGAGGCTTGAACTATGTCGGTATTTCCCCAAAGAGGAAGGGATAATGCGGCACAACTACGGTAGGTATTTCCCTCAGTGATGAGACCAAGGTTATCAAACCAGTAGGAGAACCACGCAACACTACGTGAACGGCACCTGCACAGAAATAACAAATACTCGCAACCCAACGTATTAAAGGGGTTGTCAATCCCTTCGGGGTAACGGCGCCAGAAATTGGCGAGTAGACGGGATAAAAATATGATAAATTGGATAAATAGACCTCGAATAAACACACATAAAATAAAGTGCAACAAGGTATTTTTGGGTTTTTGGAAATATAGATCTAGAAATAAAAGCAAATAAAAATAGATCGTGAAGGCAAATATAATAAAGAAGAGACCCGGGGGCCGTAGATTTCACTAGGAGATTCTATCAAGAAAAATATAATACGGGGGGTAAAGAAATTACTGTTGGGAAATTCATAGAACTTCAAATAATCATGACAATACCCAGGCAATGATCATTAGAGTTTCTTTCTGATTTTTGCGCTTAGACGGGTTGCTCATTAAAATGAGGCACTAGGTGGAATATATAGTTGTTCGGTGTGCGTCACCAGCAAGCGTTGTAAACCTCCTTTTACTGAGCCATATGGAGTTAAGTTTCCCATATTTAGCCTTAAGTTTCTTTCATGTGAGCTCTACAGAAAGGTCACCAAATATGCGTTCGACGACTCCTCATTCGAGCGAATGGTACAAGTGATTCTCCCGAGGCAGAGGATCGTTGCCTAATTCCAATTTCAAGACCTATCATGTTAAGTTTCTCAATATTCTTCACTAAGTTTCTTTCTAATTTTTGCACCTTGCTTCAGGATTTCCACATGGTTATTAAACAACACCTCATGATAAGAGACCATTGTGTATATTTTAGGTCGGTACTCACCGTTGCGAAATCTCTCAACAAACATGAGAGGAGAGGGATGGTGACAAAAGGAGCATCGCGCCATTCATCGACCAAAGTATATTTGATATTCACCTGCGAAGTATTTTCTGGAACGCATGAAATACGTTCACACGACGAGGGTTGAGATATGAGGGCATCAGGTCCATCGCCAAAATCGCCTCTTTCGAGCTTGATGTAGTTAAGTTTCCTAATTTGGCACTAAGTTTGTTCTCTGTGAGCTCTAGGAGTACGTGACGGGGGAGGGATTGTGGGCAAATGTGCATCGAGTCACCATATACCGAAGGATACGCGAGATTTGTTTGTCGTCAGTACGTCGTCTATGTATATGGCGACTTTCTTTCTGATTTTTGCGCTTAGACGGGTGCTCATTAAAACGAGGCACTAGGTGGAATATATAGGTGTTCGATGTGCGTCACCGGCGAGCATTGTAAACCTCCTTTTTCTAAGCCATATGGAGTTAAGTTTCCCATATTTAGCCTTAAGTTTATTTTACTTGAGCTCTACAAAAGGATCACGAAATATGTGTTCGACGACTCCTCGTTCGACCGAATGGTACACGTGGTTGTTCCAAGGCAGAGGATCGTTGCCTAATTCCAATTTCGTGACCTATCATGTTAAGTTTCTCAATCTTCTCACTAAGTTTCTTTTTGATTTTTGCGCCTTGCTTCAGCATTTCCACATGGTTATTGAACCAAAACCTCATGATAAGAGACCATTATGTATATTTTAGGTCGATACTCACCATTGAAAAATCTCTCAACAAACATAAGAGGAGAGGGATGATGACAC